>JAQPZY010001416.1:0-370000 GCA_029931535.1 Margaritifera margaritifera | reverse complement strand
AGATACCTTGGGCGGGTCTCAAGACCTAATGTTTAGATACCTTGGGTGGGTCTCAAGGCTTGATGTTTAGATGCCTTGGGTGGGTCTCAAGACCTAATGTTTAGATTCCTTGGGTGGGTCTCAAGGCTTGATGTTTAAATACCTTGAGTGGGTCTCAAGACTTGATTATTTAGATACCTTGGGTGGGTCTCAAGACCATATTGGATGTTTAGATACCTTGGGTGGGTCTCAAGACCTGATATTTAGATACCTTGGGTGGGTCTCCAGACCTAATGTTTAGATACCTTGGGTAGGTCTCAAGATCTAATGTTTAGATACCTTGGGTGGGTCTCAAGACCTGATTAGATTTAGTGACTTTGACTTTATTTTTCATTTTTTTAAACACATTTATGAACCTGTTTTTACTTAGACTTTCTGACAAAATCCATGTAAGCATATCTGAGCAAAAATTACTTGAGGTGGACAAATAAAATTTGGCATGCATATTTGTATTAATGTTCATATGATAGATTTTAAATTTGTTTACAGATTTTTTTTACTTTTCGAACTTCAACGTTTTTTTACAAAAACCTTCTAAGCATAATTAAGTAAAATTACTTCTGGTTGACAGATAATATTTAGATAATATTTGCAAGACTTATTTGTATTTGAGTAGATTTGTAGGCCATTTGATAAATATTTTTGGACTTGGACTTCAGTTGAGGTAGCCAAATTTAATATGGTAGGCTTATTTGTATTATTATGTAGATAAGCTGATTAGATTTTGGGGCCACTGCAGCAATTATTTCATTTTTTACACCTAGTACCTCACAATGAAAAAATGTGAGGAGTGTTTCTGGTCCCACATAAGGTCAGCGAGGCGTATTGATTAATCATCAGGACACCAGTACAGATTACCAGTAGAGATTACGTAGCTAGATACATGCATTTGTTAAATAAGTGTAGAAAAGTAAATGTTTTTCATGTTTTGTTACAGACAAGGCCTGCACTGCATGTTGTCGGTGTGAAGTACGGCAGTGGAGTCATGGTAGCTATACGCTGGTACATGATGAGGACTCGGAGGGATCAGAATATGCTCTGGATCTTGTATTCTACCTTGGGGGCGAAGGTCGGCATTTACAGAGCTTTTTTTAAAATAAAAAACAGTGAAAACTGTCTAGTTTAACCTTCGATTATTCAGGACCCTGGATATTTCAGCAAAAATTAGGTATAATAATCAGATTGTGTGACTCAGATTAAGTTATATAGGACTTGATACGTATCACAGTCATGTTTTATTAGTACTGTCAATTAAAGTTAGTGATTTTTCTCATATCTCTTCAAAGTGATACTGTTTACATTTATATTATAGTAGATGTATTCAAGAAAATTATACACCAGATATACAAGAGGGTAAGATTCCAAGCCAAGCACAAAGGTAGAGTAACTTTTGAAGAACATCTTGGATTTAATCAAATTTGTTATGAGGCTTTAAGGGAACAGTTTATTAGTCCAGAAAAATAAAACTCTGTGTTAACAGCATCAGCGTAGTTAATTTTACAGGACATTCTTGCAATTTGGGTGATGTTGATTTTCTGTGCTTGTTTACCCCTGTTCCAACCTTTCAGGTTGGGAGATGGATTATGGGGGAAGTACTGCATACATTGCCAAAGGAGAAGATGAAGAGGTATAAATCTTCAAATATTATATCCCCCCCCCCCTCCTTATTTTTTCCAGTAGCTTTCTTTCTCATACAAAATGTTGCACTTAAATTAATTGTGGGGAATTTCTCCGTTATCAGTTCCAATAAATTTGCTTTTCATTGTTATCACAAACCAAAACCTTCAGAAATGAAAAACGTTTTTAGCTTGCCTTTATGACATGGCGTAAAGTTCCTGAAAGATGATTTGATGCCACTGTGCTGCAGTTGCTGTTATAATTTATAATTTGAATCATTGTCATCAACAAATGTTGTTTTAAGTCTGTTTCTCATTATTTCCTGATAAGGAATTCAACTTTTACATGTGCACACATTGGAACTACAATAATACCATACAAAAATTATATCGGGGCATTTTCAGAAATAAAACTGGGTTGGGGACACTTTTTGTGGTCCCCCCTTTGGAAAAAGTGACAAGCAAAGAATGTCTATTTCTGTCCATCTGTGTGTCTGTTCATTCTTCTGTTCATCCATGTGTCTGTTAATTTCATTTCTACTCAGTAACTTTACAATCACTTGAAATAAATGGATGAAACTTGGTATACTTATATCATCACTGAAAGGTTTTTGGTTAAAGTTTTTTTATTTGCTATTATTTCCTAAACTACTTGATGTATTTTCTTCATATTTTGGATGGATCATTATGACAAAAGAAACATTCATTCTGTGATGTGCTTACTCAACCTTACAATCCTGTGGTCAAGGTCATGTTTTTGACAGCAGTCAGATCATGAGCTAAACATGCAGGCTGAGGCCTTCTTGTTTTCAGAATCAAGGTCAAAAGATCAACATAATATTTATGCTCCTGCGATTGGGGCATCAAGTGTTTAGGTTGTCTGTGTGTGGGTGTGCGAATGTCATTGGACAGCTTTGGTAAAAGAAATTTTCCAGCATTTTGATCTCAGTAACACAATACCCAAATTTAGTTTATATTTGGAATATAATATCATCACATACTCCCCTTCTCTCAGTAATGCTCCTGTCCCTGGGTAGTGCCATGGGTTCATTAATTATGGGTATATATTTTTTAAATTTTTGGTTAAAGTTTTTTCATCTTTTATATTTCCATAATTCTTTCACCAATTGACTTGTTTTGGAGTATAACACCATCACATACTCCCCTTATGTCAGAACCGCTCCTGTCCTGAAGTTCTGCCCCCAGGGTTGGTCCATGGGGTCAGGAATTATAATTATTTTGTTTAGTTTTTTACCACCAATTATATCACCATAACCTCTTACCCCATTCACTTCATATTTGGAATATAATGTCATCACATACTCCCCTTCTCTCAGTACCACATCTGCACCAGATTTCTGTCCCTTGTTGTGGTCATAGGGTCGGGAATTATAATGTGGAATGTGGACACATTTTGTTTCAAGTTTTTTTCTTCATGCATATTTTCAAAACCCCCTTACCAAGTCACCTCATATTTGGAATATAACATCAACACATACTTCCCTTCTCTCAGTGCCACTGCTTCATCACTCTGGTCCAGGGGGAAAACATGAGGTCAGGAATTATATTGGGGACATATTTTGTCTCAATATTTTATAAACACTTTTTCCATCAATTCTATTTCCATAACACCCTACCAAATTCACTTCATATTTGAAATATAATATTGTTACATACTCCTTTTTTCAGTACCACACATGCCTATGAGTTCTTCCCCTAAATGGGGCCATGGGATCAGGAATTATAATATTTTGGTTAAAGATTTTAGTTCAGGGTTTCTTCTTCACTTATATTTCCATGACCAATTCACTTTAAAGTTGAAAAACAAATAGCATCATTACACACTGACTTTGTGGATTTGACTACTCCTACCCTGGGTCAAATCCCAGGGTGGGGTCATGGGGTAGATATATAAGGCACAGTTTGGTTAAAGCTTTGATTCCATCTCTTATGTGGGTTGAGAAGAAGGGCACCTTTTGGTTGAATTTTTTTGTATAATATTCAAATAACCCACTCATTCGATTCACGTAATAGATAGAATAATAAATGATCCCTTACTTCACTTATAATATTCAAATAACCCCTCATTCAATTCACGTAGTAGATAGAATAATACATGATTCCTTACTTCACTTTCTCCCTATATCACTGTTGCCTCAGGGTTATGTGGGGCCAAGTGGTCATGAAGCTTGACAAATTGTTATTGTTATTATTATAATAGAGCCTTATACAATTTAATGCATATTTGAAATATAACATGATCCCGTTCATATCTACCATCTTATACCACTCTTGGGTTATGTCCTTAGATGGGGCCATTGGGTCAAAAGTATAATACTTGTTTGGGTTATATTGTTTTGCAATCTGTTTGGAATATCTTCCTGTAACATTTCTACTCTTGGGGTCATGTCCCCAATGGGGACTTGGGGTCATGGGGTTATGCCCTTGGATAGATTGACAGCTCTTCTCAGGGGCACATCGTGTGCTTTATAACTTAACAGTACTTTGTTTTAGTGGAATGAAACTTTGTACACATATGTATTTCTACTATTGGGTATGTTGCATACCTTTTTTGCCATCCTGTAAAGATATAGTTCACTGATCAACATTACTTCTGGTTCCTTTGTTACAACTCTAGAGCCATTTGAGATTGAGGAAAGGAAGTTGATGTCTTTAGAAATTGACTACTAGAGTGTGTTCTGTACCATGACATGCATAGAGAGTGACTTCCAGAGTGTGTTGTGTACCATGATGTGCTTAGAGATTGACTACCATAGTGTGTTATGTACCATGATAAGCTTAGATTGACTACCAGAGTGTGTCATGTACCACAATATACTTAGATTGACTACCAGAGTTTGTTTTGTACCTTGACATGCTTAGAGATTGACTACCAGAGAGTGTTGTGTACCATGATATGCTTAGAGATTGACTAACAGAGTGTGTTGTGTACCATGATATGCTTGGAGATTGACTACCAGAGTGTTTTGTGTACCATGATATGCTTAGAGATTGACTACCAGAGTGTTTTGTACCATGATATGCTAAGAGATTGACTACCAGAGTGTTGTGTACCATGATATGCTTAGAGATTGATTACCAGAGTGTTGTGTACCATGATATGCTTAGAGATTGATTACCAGACTGTGTTGTGTACCATGATATGCTTAGAGATTGATTACCAGAGTGTGTTGTGTACCATGATGTGCTTAGAGATTGACTACCATAGTGTGTTATGTACCATGATAAGCTTAGATTGACTACCAGAGTGTGTCATGTACCACAATATACTTAGATTGACTACCAGAGTTTGTTTTGTACCTTGACATGCTTAGAGATTGACTACCAGAGAGTGTTGTGTACCATGATATGCTTAGAGATTGACTAACAGAGTGTGTTGTGTACCATGATATGCTAAGAGATTGACTACCAGAGTGTGTTGTGTACCATGATATGCTTAGAGATTGACTAACAGAGTGTGTTGTGTACCATGATATGCTTAGAGATTGACTACCAGAGTGTGTTGTGTACCATGATATGCTAAGAGATTGACTACCAGAGTGTTTTGTACCATGATATGCTTAGAGATTGACTACCAGAATGTTGTGTACCATGATATGCTTAGAGATTGATTACCAGAGTGTTGTGTACCATGATATGCTTAGAGATTGATTACCAGACTGTGTTGTGTACCATGATATGCTTAGAGATTGATTACCAGAGTGTGTTGTGTACCATGATATGCTTAGTGATTAACTACCAGAGTGTGTATCTTCTTGATACAGTTCATAGTGTTACTTTCCATGTCTGCATTTTAATTCCATAGCTCTATTTCAAGGGTCAGAGTTCATCATTTTCCTTTGAATACATTTCCCGATCACATAAGATTAGAAGGAAGCTCTGCTACCTCATGAATCCAGCAATCATGGAAAGATGAACATTTTCATCATTCCTGTCTATATATCTTATAGATGAACATTTTCATCATTCCTGTCTATATATCTTATAGATGAACATTTTCATCATTCCTGTCTATATATCTTATAGATGAACATTTTCATCATTCCTGTCTATATATCTTATAGATGAACATTTTCATCATTCCTGTCTATATATCTTATAGATGAACATTTTCATCATTCCTGTTTATATATCTTATAGATGAACATTTTCATCATTCCTGTCTATATATCTTATAGATGAACATTTTCATCATTCCTGTCTATATATCTTATAGATGAACATTTTCATCATTCCTGTCTATATATCTTATAGATGAACATTTTCATCATTCCTGTCTATATATCTTATAGATGAACATTTTCATCATTCCTGTCTATATATCTTATAGATGAACATTTTCATCATTATTGTCTATATATCTTATAGATGAACATTTTCATCATTCCTGTCTATATATCTTATAGATGAACATTTTCATCATTCCTGTCTATATATAGATGAAGGGAAAAACTCGCTACAGTTGTTGACTCAGTTTTAGCTTTCCCTGGATACAACAAATCATATCCAGTACCTCTCATAAAATCCAAATTATATCTTGTGGATTATTGACCATCCATCGACAAGTAGATACAGTATTGAGTGTATAGTTATTTACTACATGTTGCAATCATTAACTTGAGAAATTTGTTGATATTTATGTGAATTTTTTTGCAGTTGTGGACTTCATTTTGTTTCTGACCTTGTGTTCCAACATGGTATAGTTGGTGCCCGTTGTTGGTTCTTTTCACACACACTGCTGGTATTTCTTTGCTTATTAAGTAACAGGCACTGCTGGTATTTCTTTGCTTATTAAGTAACAGGCACTGCTGGTATTTCTTTGCTTATTAAGTAACAGGCAGTGCTGGTATTTCTTTGCTTATTAAGTAACAGGCAGTGAATATTTGTGTAGGTGAACACTTTGGTTGGTTAATTCCTGAATTTGTTTCTTGTCTTTCAGAAAAATTATATATGATGTTGATGAAGTGCATCAAATGCAAGACATTTAAGGCAGCTGAGGACAGGCATGGGACCTGTCTTGCATGGACCACTTGTTCATCAAACTCTGCATACAGTTTTTGTGCATCATGGTCAGAAACCATATGGTCCACAGTACTGAAATGAGGGCTTAAGACCAAAGTGAGACGTGACAAGTGTAGGGAAACAAACTACGACATGCCGAGTTTGTATCCTAAGATGTCGTCACTTGCTAGTGTAGTGGGGGACACTGTGATGGTTCCCTCCTCCCCCTCTCCATTGAAAGTGATGCGTCCAATGCCCACATCGACCATTATATCAGGTCAGCTGAGATGAAAAAATAAGGGGTTGTGGAGTTGCCACCCACACAGTCTTCACAGGCATTGTCAGAGTCGCAGATGTGCAACTAGTCCAAGAAGTGACAACACAGTTGCTGGCCTCGGGTGAATTTATTCCCCATTGTCCCTCTTATTTCTCCAGTGATGGCTTGAGCTTATGGGAGACTGTCCTCCTTTTTATAGGCTGCCTAGTGGGCGTAAGTGCCCCCACATGTCTGAGCTTGGCCTTGGGGCATGTGAGTCTCGGTACATGGGGTATATTTTAGATGTGGAGCATCCATTTTGTCATCAATCCAGGCAGTATAATGCTGTTCTGGCTGCAGACCAGCCAATCCAGCCAACCATATTCCATAATCAGTTACCAGGAATCCATCTCTTAAGCATGCTGTGCTGTATAGAAGACGGCTGCAATATGGTATGCGGAGCTATATGGGGATCCGGTTAGTCAATCCATCCATTTTGCTGCATAGACCAACCAGACAGTTACTGAGCCGGCTGTCCAGCTTACAACTGGGCCATCCATTCAGCCGAGAGCTGAGCCAAGTGGCCAGCTGGCAAATGGGCTGGCCATCCAGCTGATAGCTGAGCTGACCGGTCAACACACTTACCAGCAAGACAAACCATGGCACTTGACTAGCTGACGATGCAACTGCAGACTCTATTCTTTTTTTTACCATGGTAGAGGTAGGATGCTCAACATTGCCTTCTCTTATTACTTATTCTCCTAATGTTAATATGATCAGAGAATATGTTCAAAGGAGAAAGCAAATTATTGAGTAAAGTACGTTTTTCTGAGAATACTTAAGATGGAAAAGACCCCCAAAAAATTTATTTCCATGATTGCTGGATTTGAGAGGTAATGCAGCTTCTTCCTAATGGTAATGTGATCAGGCAAGTATTCGCGGAGAAACATAATTTACTCAAAACTCAGAAGTTGAAAATAAAAAAAACCACTTAAGGTCTTACTGTCTCCTTGAAATTTTAATTGTATGCAGATATAAACAGATAATCCCGAAATTGTTATATTTCTAGCTGCACTTGGAGCAAGCTACAGAAGATCAACATTTGTTAAATTTGAGCACGAGTTCAAATCTTGTGTTATGACATTTTTGTGACAATGGGTCTAGGTGAGCCACAAATTAAACCTCAGCTACTACTGTACTGACATCAGTACATGCGAATATTGAGTGTAATTTGCAGGGAAACAAAATTTAAATTTAGGAGGCATTGTATCCCTTAACCTTGTCCAAACTTTATGTATGAATCCAGTTTATTTCTATTTATTAGACTAGTTGTCTTTCTTTTCTTTTCAGCTGTTGACGGTTTGTCCATCCCCAAATTCCTTGGCACTGATATACCGTGATAAAGATACATTGAAATTTGTGAAGCATGTAAATCACAGAATTTGTCAAATACCTAACCACCAATTCTATGATGTATCTGCAGTATATTATGAATAAATTTACAGTTTTACAGTTGTGTATTGTTTGTTTTATTGTGAATTTCAGTTATTCTAAACAGGTGCTGGATCTTGCAATGTTAAACACTTGATTTGCCGTTCTCAGGTCCTAGGTTTGATATATTGTGCTGTTATGTACCAAGATTATTTATTAACCATCCATCCATCCAGGGGAAGGTAAAAGCCTAACAATAAACTTTCTTACAGAAAAACAAACATATTTTCATATGTGCCTTGAATGAATAGCCTAAGTGAATGGAAATACATTCATATATATATATGTCAAAATTGTATTCAAATCCACTGAGCATTTTTAAAGATATGGCAGATTAATTTAAAACATTTGTATTGATGGTCAGAGCTACAAAAGATGATGGATACAGTTGTGATGTCACTAAGTTGCATCTGGTCTAAAACGATATTTTTGTCTACTGATACACTGTTGCCATAAAGTTCATTTTGGAAGTGTTTAAAAAATCTTACAGAATAATACACTGGTCTAACAATTACAACAAAACACAAAAACGATCCAGAACAGCGATGTTGAACTATATAGTAAAAATTAAGATGAATTCTGATTATGGATATACACAAGGAACCAGTTTATAAGGCTGTCAGATTTGTGCAACTTCCTCCAAGAACCTACTGTTTTTCACTATGGCAACATAACCATAAATGATTCATTAGGTAAAACTCTAAATGCTATCAAGATTCTCAGAGATACTGCTAAGGCCAGTACCTTTTCATATGAAATCAAATTGTATCCAAATTAAATTCAAACTTCCAATAACTATTAAAAACTTGAGTATCTTTCAACCGACTGTCATCTTGTTGCATAACTGACATGGACTAAACATCATAGGTACAGACAATCACTGCTTTCACAGGTGATGAGCTTACAGATACGGCAACATCCTGTGCATTGGGAAAGTCATCAGTAGTATAGCTATTGTATGTCATACATGTGACATACCTACAAACAGCCTTATTTTCATTTTTCAAAAACCAATACCCTATCCCCAATGAAACAACTAATTTCATAACAAACATGAATCCAAGGTGACTACCAATCTTTTTTTAAAAAAAACCAACACCCTACAAGATAATCTGTTTTTAGATGCTGAATGTTTTGCATCAGGTCACAGGGTCACAAACAGCCAACACCCTAACCCCCACAGTATTTTTTTAATAAAAATAGTAAAATTCCTGGCTCATTCGCACATCACCTTATTTTTAAAAGCCAACTCCCTGCCCTAGTGGATTTGATAATGTGTTTCAGAGGATGAGTGAATATGGATTCCAATATAATCTTCCACAGGATCCAGCCTGCAATAAAATAGGAATAATTTTTTTCATTGAAAGTAAAAAACTTTAAATGCTGTTAGTAGTCTTCAAGAAGCAACAGAAGAACAGCATTAATGAACCAGACAAGCTGAAAGCGGAAGAAAAATTAAGTCCAGAGGTAACGCAGAAATATATCGAGGACAAATTGCTGGCTAGTTTATCAAACAACATGGAGACTGAGTTTGTAGTGGATTTCCATAATTTCAATAATTTAAAATAAATGACTGATGATAGAGAAGACAAACATGAGTACTATGCAGTGATCCAGAAAGTACAGTTTCTTACACAAATATCATATGCAGTGATCCAGAAAGTACAGTTTCTTACACAAATATCATATGCAGTGATTTAGAAAGTAGTTTCTTACATAAATATCATATGCAGTGATCCAGAAAGTAGTTTCTTACACAAATATCATATGCAGTGATTCAGAACGTTCAGTTTCTTACACAAATATCATATACAGTGGTCCAGAAAGTACAGTTTCTTACATAAATATCATATGCAGTGATTCAGAAAGTACAGTTTCTTACACAAATATCATATGCAGTGATCCAGAAAGAACAGTTTCTTACACAAATATCATATGCAGTGACCCAGAAAGTACAGTTTCTTACACAAATATCAATCAATTGTGGAAACTGATCAAACATGATAAGAAGAAGATGAAATACTATGAATTGAAAGTTTGGTTATTGAACAATCTACATACACATTACGCAAGCCAAGAAGAAAAAGATTTCCATACAGAAGAGTCTATGTTAATCCTGCAGGAGACCATCTCAGGCAGACATTGATATACTAACAATGGATACAAATACATTTTGATGGTGATGTCTTCTCAAAATATGCCTGGGCTCAAATAGTGAGAGAAAATAAAGGGTAGACTACATACACAATGCCTTTAAACAATATTTTGTGAGCAAAAGCCAGACAAATCACAGTTTGATGAAGGGAAAGAATTTTGCAACCAAAAGGTCAAAAAATTATTGGAGAAAGAAAATATAGAAAACGTTTCCACTTAGACAAAAGTCTTCTATTGTAGAAAGGATTAAATCAAACTCTTAAGATGAGAATGTGGAAGTATTTCGCTGAAAATGAAACCAGAAAATGGATAGATGTATTGCCAAAGCTAATGGAGGGATACCATAATTGATATTGCAGATCAATAGATATGTTACCAAATAATGTTCTTGACCCTCAAAATAGGTCTGAAGCATGGATTAACCTATTTGGGTATTGACAACTGGTACCTATTGAACACCTAAATATAAAATAGGTGAGAAAGTTAAGATTTCAAAATATAAATATTTTTTCAAAAGGCTATCTTCCTAATTCACAGAAGAAATACTTACAATTGTACAATTAGCTATATGTGACCCTACTGTGTATAAATTGGAAGACTTAAAGGGAGAGAATATTTAGGGAATATTTTATCAGGAGGAGTTATCTCTATAAGACGAGATGACGAGTTCAGGGTTGACAAAAGTTTAAACAGGAAAACAAATGCCAAGAAATATTTGTTAGTAAAATAGAAATGAAATGATGATTCATTTAATAGCTGTGAGCCCAATGAAAATATTATGTCACTAAAATAAAATGGAAGATTTACAATTGGTTGCTTTAAAATTAAATGAAAGCATCTCAGAATGAAATCAAAGAAATAATTATGAAGGAAAGTTGTTGTGACATCTTGTATAATGAAATCATGCCAAGTAAAAGTTCTTAAGATGTTTGCTGGTATTGTCAAAATTTTGGACCATAATACAATTTCCAATATTTGCACCAATAATAATGGATATTTCTACTCAGAAATTTGCAAGGAGATTATGATAAACTTCGGAAAAGAACATTATAAATATTTTTGAGGAAAATAGGTGTTTTACCAGTTTATTATTTTAATGAGTCCGAATAGGCAAAAATAAAATAGTTGACGATCTAAAACTAATGTCAGATTCATATGTAAACAATTGAATTATAAATGGATGAGAATATTAGTTTAAATGTATTTTATAACATAAATTTGTTGTTGGAGATTACAAGATGTATAATACAGAAGGTAAAGGATTAGAACGAAATTCAGTGGCTTTTAATGTTCTCCTTTGACAATAAAATAATTGTAAATATATGCGAAAGAGAATTTGACATGTTACAACATATTACAAATAAGACTTGACCAAATGGAACATCAAAATATTCAATACAAAAGGTGTGAATATTGTGCAAATATTACTAAATCAGATTGGTGTTATACTTTAGGAAGTGACAAAATTAGAGAATACAACCAGAAAATAATTACTTGTCAGTGTGGAAAAATGTAAAAAGCGGCACTTTATTCAATCATAAACAATAGTAAATTTCACACTGAAAATTTAGTTGAAAAAATAGATTCTATAATAAATGGTGAGAATTTTGATCAATACAAAAATACCAAAATCTGAAAGAAGAGGATTAAATCGTCCCCTAATTTGTCTACCGACGAGAAGGGAAATGGACAATTGCTGCTCAAAGACTCCAAGATTCATTTAATAGGCGTGTAAATGAGTATAGATTTGAAGCAGGAGATTGTGAAACTAGTAATGATATGTTTCTATTTTTTGAAGAAATTTAACCTTATGGAAAATAATAAGTAGAAAATTTAAAGAGTTTGGTCACGTAAAAAGTCCAGCTAGATTTTGTGGATTAAACTTGCAGTAAGAAATATGTTTCATACTATAGATTGGAATCACAGAACATTGCCTGTGAAGATAATTAACGGAAATGTAGAGTAAAATTCAAAATATATTTGATATACTAGACACAAAATTTAGTTGGGTAATAAGTAGCGATACACCTGATTTTGTGTCCAAATAAATTATCTAATGCTACATATAGATATAGACTAATAAGACGAGATTTATACATAGATTTAACAGAATGAATACATAAAAGCCTATCTTAATGTTACAAATACAGACAATGGATGTTTGTTTTATGCTATAGAATCTATTATAAACTCCCCAAAAGACAATCTGAATAGGCTACAAAAATAACACCTTAACAAATATAGGCACTGGTTTGAATAAATGTCCAATAAACGTACAGAACATAAATTTAATTTAAAGATAATTTTAATACATGTATATTTATTAATGTCTACGAAACAGTAGACAAACTTAAAAAGCGAGTTAGAATGGCGGAAAAAGATAGTTACATAGATATGCTAATTGTATTTGATGGGAACGAGTATTATTATTGTGGAATAAAGGATCTGTCAAAACTAATATCAGGTTATGTAAGCAAAAACATAAAAATACTTTTGTAAGTAGTGTTACATTATTTTTTATTCTGAATTATCATTAAAAGAACACAAAAGAGTATGTCGTGAGATAAATAACACTATATACATGATGCCTGAAAAGGGTTCTGTCGTTAAATTTAAAAATTACCTTTCCAGTTCCTTTTGTTTTGTATTATGACTTTGAATGTATTATGGAGTCAATAATGGGCTTCAAACAGAACCAGACTATATCATGGACAATATAAAGAGCAAAACACAAACCATCCATATTTTTTCTCTTCGTTAAATCAATTCATAGGTTTAAAGAAGAGCAGACTGTATAATAACTTTTTACGAGTATTTGAAGTTAATTGCAAAAAGTGGTTATGAAAAACGTGGGCCAAGAAACGCTTCTAAAAAATGATATTTACTAGTCAAGATAAGAAGCAATATAACTCCACCAACATGTGTCAGATTTGTGAAAAGGAGATTTAACAACAAAAATAAAATAAAAATAACTACAAAGTAAGATATCATGATCACCTAACAGGTAAATACAGAGGTCCTGCACATTTGGATTGTTCTTTAAATTGCAAAGATCCTAAAATATATACTTCTAATTATTCGTAATTTGTCTGGATACAATTCTCATCTGATTATCAAGACCTTAGTTAAAAAACGACCCAGATCAAGAAGTATCAATAATACAAAATAATGATGAAAAATACTTTTCGTTTAGTGAAAAATGTATAGTCGATAGATTTGTAAACGAAGGCAAAACAGTTTTAGTGAAAAGAACAATCAGATTTATAGATATTTGCCGATTCATGAACCAATCACTAGAACAACTTGCTAAAAATCCTAATGATGATAAATGTACAGAAACAATAAAACATTTCGGAGGTGCTGAAGGCTAAACATGGAACCAAAATATTTAAGAACATATATCTATCTGTATGATTACATGGATTCATTTGAAAGGTTTAATGAAACAAAATTGCCACCAATAGAAGAGCTGTAGTCAAGCCTCATTGGATTAGGAACTAGCGAAGTGGATTATCATTATCTTAAAGATGTCATGAAACAATTCAAATTAAATTCACTTGGTGACTTACATGACTAATATGTAAAGAAAGATACTTTAATGTGAGGCGAAATGTTTGAAAAATTTAGAAATGTATGTATGAATAAATTATAAATTAGACCCAGCACATTATTTTAGTGCACCTGCACTAGCTGATGATGCTAGTTTCGATGTAAAGTAGAATTTGAATTGCACACAGATTATACTATGTTCCTGATGATTGAGTCTGAAATTTGGGGAGGAATCGGCATGGTACCAAATATATATGCTAAAGCAAATCATAATTATTGTGTTAATTTTGAAGCTTGCGATAGCAGTATTAGACATTATAATTTTGATATGTCAAAGTGAAGTCATTCATTATGTACCTTGAATAAAACAATTAGTTTGACAGGGCCATGTGCCAACCAATGCCGGTCAAAATCGTAAAATGGGCAAACAAACAACAACTCACAGTAATCGAAAATCTTACGTCTTAGAGAGAAGATGACAGTTTTGGTGAAATTTTATTAGTAGATTCATTAGTGCCAACACATTTGCACGACTGTTTTAAAGACTATCCTTTAGCATCAGAAAACGAATTCCTAATGAGTCTGATTTATCTCTATTACAGAAGAAATGGACAAAAGAAGAAAGGAGTAAAACACCTTCAGTAGCTAAATTATTGTGAACGTTGAAAACAAAGAGAGCTATGTTATCTATTATCATAATTTGAAGTCGTATGTTTAGTCAGGAATATAACTAAAAGGATACATAGAGTAGTTGTATTTGATCAAAAGCCATGGTTAAAATCTTATATTGGAATCACAACATCTCTGAGACAAAAATCAACCAATGACTTTGAAAAAGGATTTATTTCAACTGATGAACAATTCCGTCTTCGGAAAACAGATGGAAAATTTAGAAGAGAACGAATGTAAACCTATGTACTAACGAAGAGAACTATTTTAAACTTCAAAAGGATATTTCATTTGCAAAGGGAACAATCATAGAAAAAAGATATAATGTTAGTTTAAGGAACAAGAAAATAAAATAATATAAAACCAATTTATGGTGGATTTACAGTGTTAGATATAAATAAGTTGCTTATGTATGACTTCGACTACAACAAGCTCAAAAACCAATATGTGATAAAACTTTTCCTGACAGATACAGACTCGTGTGTTTATGAAGATGTATCAGTGTTTATGTAGCAGGCATCGGCTGCTACCACATGTAACAGTAGAGTGGACAACTACACCTGGCTCCCTCTGGAAAGTCCCATCTGGTGGATCAGTCGGCTGAGAAGATATGCTCATCCCCAGGCTGTGAAGGCAGATGGCATGAGCAGTGTGGACAGAGCAGGCATCAACTCGGGTGCAGTAGGAACTGATGGCCGTCCACTGCATCTAGACTTGTCTCCAGACATCTCGACATTGTCGTGCCACTGGATTCAAACAGGGCTGGACGAGAGAGTGAGGGCGACTCTGTGCAACTTTCCCACAATTAAATGAAACTCACGCGCAAGTCATGACACTATTCCCCCCCCCCAAATACCTTCAAGTACTGTATCGATGGGCGAGCGGCAAAGCAGCTGGTGTGGATACACTGGGAGCTTTAGCTACAGACAAACGGCTCAGGGCATACGGTCGCTTTTCACTGGACCGAAGCAGCAGTGGAACTCGGCAGCCCCCTGAGTGACTGAGCAGCCCTTTTTAGCATCACACTGCTCACCTCCGTAGCGTGAGGAAGGCTAGAAAAGGTGCCCTAAACATTGCCTGCTTCACCTTTAACCCTGGTTAGCACACCGCGGCTAACGGGGATCCCACCTTAGCGGTCGAAAACCTAATAAGAAGAAGACAAAGGTGACACAACTCACCATCGGTGCCTGGAACGTACGCACAATAATGGACAGTACATCGGCAGATAGACCAGAGAGAAGAACAGCTCAAGTTGATAGAGAACTGGCTAGATTCAACATACAGATAGCAGCCCTGAGTGAAACTCGCCTAGCTGAGGAAGGACAACTCACCGAAGTATGAGCCGGCTACACCTTCTTCTGGAGTGGCCGAAGTAAAGAAGAGCGACGAGAAGCTGGTGTTGGGTTTGCCATAAAATCACAGCTAGTTAGAAAGCTCACAAATCTCCCAAAGGGCGTGAATGACAGACTAATGCAAACGAGACTCCCACTGTCTGGAAAGAGACATGCAACTATCATAAGCGCCTATGCACCCACCATGACCAACCCAGATGAGATCAAGAACAAATTTTATGAAGACCTGGAGTCTCTTATTGCAGAAGTACCAAAGGCAGACAAGCTCATCATCCATGGTGACTTCAATGCTAGAGTTGGAACAGTTTAATATCCTGATTCAACCTAGCAGGCGACCACAAGGCAAAAAAGTGCCCAAAAAGCTTAATGTCCCAAATTGATACAGGAGAATGTAAGACAGACATTTGTCGAAGAACTGTGCAGCCAAATGGATACAATCGATACAAACTCCGAGAATGTCGAAGAAAACTGAGCATCCTTCAGAGACGCTGTGTACTCAGCTTCATCCAAAACCCTCTGTCTCACCACACGTAAACATCAATATTGGTTTCTTGAAAACGATGATGCCATACGCCAATTTATAGTCCTTTATGTTCTAGTTATCTTTTAAAATGTTAGAAATGCAGTCAAAGTTCAATTATGTGATAGTATCCTTTTCACTGCAATATGCAATATAATCAATTATTTCATAAGGACATTTATTTGTTTGTAGTCGTCTCATTATATTTATATTATATTTTTAAGTGAATTAATTTGTTTTTGATATTTTGTCATTTGTTTTTCTTGTTTCTTTCTATTTCATGACCACATATAACACATCCTTCTTGCTAAACTGCACCACTCTTCTTACACCTGGCACACTTTATAACCATCATACCTTAAACCCATTGATCAGCTAAAACCCAATCAGTATCACGTAAAAGAGTTTTGCTGTCCATTTATTAAAAATGTAATTGTTTTAAAGCATTGCAGGTTTTATTTGGCTGTTCTGAATGTTTACCTGAAAATCAGACAAATAAATATACATTTTGTGTGCATTTACGTTTTCTTTTCTGTTTATCTGCGCGTGTGTTCCTTGTTGAACATTAGTTTATTTATGTCCTGGTTCATGTAATCTATTATATTGTGTGCTTCCAGTTATAAGCAATGGTGATTCGTTATAAGGTATTGGCTCTAATATTGCTAATTGCAGTGTATTTTTGTTTCGTCGCTTCTGTAAACTGTTGACCCATTTTATATCAGTGAGAATAAAAAAGATTTGGTAATCCTTCCATATTGACCATTATTTTTTCTATTGCTGAATTTAACTACTTGTCGGGATCATTTTCGCTGTCTTTTTTTGCACAGTATCAAAACTCCTTTTAAACTCATTCTTGGAGAATCAGTTTTGACATTTGTTAAAGTTGTATTAGCTGCCACATCAAATATTCTCTCTCTTGTGACGTAGTCATAAAAGAAAGCAATTCCTTTTGTGTACATTTTGTTAACATAATTAGCCATTGTATCAGAAGTAATTGTATCACTCTGTAGATAAGTTTTCTCCAATTTGTAATCCTGGCTAGCACCTTTCATTATTTCAGATGCTTTTTCTTGTGTAATTGTAAATCTAAAATCTTGAGCAAGAACAAACGGATACAACGGGGAATGATCTATTAGAATCTGGAAATCAAATGATAATCTAAATTTCGTTTCATATACAATAAACTGAATAGCTTATGTACTAGTGTTTTGTGCGTTAGCCGCTCATGATCTAAACTTTCTAAGTTTTTCATTACTTATTCCTTGGTTTATTTTTTTTGTTCTCATATATGCTGGTAACCATAAATCTTTAAACGCCATGAAAATATTGTAATCATTCAGCTTATGTCTCTAATAAGCATTTTCCCCAAATTGTTCACAACTTCATTATCGGCATTTCCTTTAACCTTTAACGAAATGAAAAAAATAACTACTAGCTACGGTCAAGACATTTGGCCCTAAACTAGGTATTACCATTTGAAGCATTGGTTCAGGTTTTATACTACTTTGTGTATGTGTAATACAATAATGCGCTGGACAAAGACGTTTAACACCTTGTGGTGTTGTTCCTGTTTTTGAGGAGATATATATTTTCCATATGTTGCCATTGTTATCTGTTTAATTAGGTAAATTTTAGAACTTGTTCAATTACTAATCACATATACTTATACCTCACATAAACACTAGCACCCATTACAACGGCAATAAAAACATACTCATGAGTTATATGCTAATCAAAAGGCTGGTAAAAATCTGTTTAGTTTGCCTAGATTCCTCTAAAACAACACCAGGACGAGTTGAAGAATGAAGAGAAAAAGCTTTATCTGAATTATTTAAGTTGTTCTCGTAATCTTTCATTCAGGTAATTGAGTGGCTTTGCTGTTTTCGTTGAATTCATTAGTTTTCTTCAACAATTCTTCTATAAAAAATACCATTTATTACTCTTTCAGCTGTTGCACCATTTGGATCAAATATTTGAATCACAAAAGTACTCCCTGAAAATGCTAAAGTATTAACAATAGCTCCTCCAATTATAATTGCTGCTGTTGCCATATTTTTGCTTACGTTATTGAATGGCAAAATAATTTGATACTGTCTCCCTATCTGTAATGTTAACTGAAATTCGTCTTCTTTATAAACATATCTTCTAATTGAAACCTATAATATATTGCTCTCTTCTAATTAATGTTATTAATTCATCTATTATATATTTTTTTCATTTAATTTATTGATATTTACTGAGTAAGTAAAATTATTATTATTTACCACTAATCTAGCATAAAAATCAAAACTG
This sequence comes from Margaritifera margaritifera, assembly GCA_029931535.1. Classification (NCBI taxonomy): domain Eukaryota; kingdom Metazoa; phylum Mollusca; class Bivalvia; order Unionida; family Margaritiferidae; genus Margaritifera; species Margaritifera margaritifera. The sequence goes on along the minus strand of JAQPZY010001416.1, from coordinate 351,040 downwards.
GCAAAAGATGTAAAGTTCGAGTGGGAAAAAATTGATACAATCCTGATTTCTTCATTTCAACTACTGTGTGCTATCTTTTGTTGCAACTTTTATTCAGTAAAACATGATGGAGCATAATTAAATCCATAAGTAGTCACTATTGTTTGTGGTGTTGCGAAACCAGAAGATAAGTCAAAAATAACTCCTGTATTTACCACCCTCTTCAAATCTAAGAAATTATATACCTCATTTTATATCAAATGAAACAGCAGAAATCCTCTGATCTATTGCAAAAATCATACAGCAATACATTTCCAGATATTATTCCTTTATAATACCTTCGCTCTCTTTTTCTTATTTCATCAATTGTACCACTCACAGCATTACTCCTTAAACCAATGTCTGTTTAATTCAGTTTTAATTGTCTCTATGTTTCCTTCTATTTCTGATTTAACTGTTTCGATTCTTTCACTTAATGCTAAAGTCTTTTTATCAATACTGGTATCGATTGCCTAATGTTTCTTTTCAAGATCCGTTTTGAAAGCATTTGTTTCTGTTGTAATGTTTTGCTTCATATCATTTAAATCTTTTCTTAATCGTTTCACCTTTTATCTAATACTTCCAAGTATCACACCAATATTATTAACTATCTCTTGATCTGTATAATCCTTGGTATCCGTTATAAGTTGTTCGCTTTGCTCTCTTGATTCTTCGATTTTAGCGTACTGTTCAACAAAGGCAGCAAATTAAAGTTCCAGAGGAAATAGAAAAGCAATAAATGAACACAAATGAACCAATTGAACAGCAAGCAAGAGAAGTAGATACTGCAATAGATGAATAACATGAAAGAATTGGCAGTGGACTACCTTCTAGATTATATACGTTGGAAGAAGAAACAGAATTTAGAGGTTATGCAGATAGAGTGAAAATAGCTGAATCAAAAATAATATAAATTAAATCAGCCATTGAAATGTATGACAAACTGATATAAGAGATACAATGGGATATCTGTAAAGAAACAGATGCAACTAAAAAATATAAATTGCAAGAACTGTTGTATAACGCTGAAAGCAAAAGAGCACAAATAGTTGGCCATTTAACAGATTTAGAAAATAGCTTTAGATAAAATGTAAACAAAATAAATCTCAAATTGAGAGAAAAGTTAGCATTAGGTGAAAGGTTAAAATAGCTGTTGAAAGAAAAAGGTGTAACAATTGCAATTATTTTTTTACAGCTATAGGTATGACAACATCAACTCTTGGTATAACAATAGCAAATTTTGTAAAAGGATTGACAGGAGAAGGTTGAGGAACAAGTGGTGTTGACAAAGGTTGTACAAATACATTTGTTGACAAAGTTAACAAGGAATGAAAAATATTGCCAACTATTTGTTTCAGTTAGCTTTAAAAGCAGCAGCACCATTGCCTGGTATCACTGACAGTGTAATAAACTGGCTTTTTAAAGCAGCAGCACCATTGCCTGGTATCACTGACAGTGTAATAAACTGGTTTTTTAAAGCAGCAGCACCATTGCCTGGTATCACTGACAGTGTAATAAACTGGCTTTTTAAAGCAGCAGCACCATTGCCTGGTATCAGTGACAGTGTAATAAACTGGCTTTTTAAAGCAGCAGCACCATTGCCTGGTATCACTGACAGTGTAATAAACTGGCTTTTTAAAGCAGCAGGACAAATTGTTTCTGTATTAGTTGATCATATTATTTTGCTTTTTTTAGCATTAGTCTGTTTGTTATTTGCAGTTTAAATCAAAGGCATTGACATGGCAACAAAAAGAATAATAAAGGGCTCCTAGAAAAGGCTTCTTTAACATGTAAAGTACACTAGCTCCTGCAATCATTGTTATAATTATAAACACATGTTTATTTGCTTCATGATCTACTTCTTTTAAATCATGGACAGGTTCAGTTATATGGATTACAAGACTTCCATCATGGATAGGTTCAGTTGTATGGATTACAAAACTTCCATCAATGGACAAGTTCAGTTGTATGGATTACAAGACTTCCACCATTTTTAGCCTTCTATCTAATTAATGCTTTTCTATCAGTTATTCATAATCTGTCTTTTGTCAAATTGTTACACTGTTTATCAGCTGCTGGAATTCTAGATTTTACCACATCAAGTATTTGTTCCTAGACTAAATGTAAATTATGACTTTTGCAAATTGTTATTGTAACCTATTATGCTACATATTTTCATCACCATATCACTTAGGTATAACCACCAATAGCATAGTTTAGCCCAACTTTCGAATCTGAAATATATTTCTGAAATCTGGTTGAAATGTTTTCATCCGAGTCATATCCTTGTTCACCTAAAATTACATTGTCAATTAATTTTTTTGCAGTCTTGAAACCGACTGTGTAATAGGTGTTCTTTTTTGTGTCTGACAGTCTTGTACAGTTGAAACCGACTGTGTAATAGGTGTTCTTTTTTGTGTCTGACAGTCTTGTACAGTTGAAACCGACTGTGTAATAGGTGTTCTTTTTTGTGTCTGACAGTCTTGTACAGTTGAAACCGACTGTGTAATAGGTGTTCTTTTTTGTGTCTGACAGTCTTGTACAGTTGAAACTGACTGTGTAATAGGTGTTCTATTTTGTGTCTGACAGTCTTGTACAGTTGAAACTGACTGTGTAATAGGTGTTCTTTTTTGTGTCTGACAGTCTTGTACAGTTGAAACCGACTGTGTAATAGGTGTTCTTTTTTGTGTCTGACAGTCTTGTACAGTTGAAACCGACTGTGTAATAGGTGTTCTTTTTTGTGTCTGACAGTCTTGTACAGTTGAAACCGACTGTGTAATAGGTGTTCTTTTTTGTGTCTGACAGTATTGTACAGTTGAAACCGACTGTGTAATAGATGTTCTATTTTGTGTCTGACAGTCTTGTACAGTTGAAACCGACTGTGTAATAGATGTTCTATTTTGTGTCTGACAGTCTTGTACAGTTGAAACCGACTGTGTAATAGGTGTTCTATTTTGTGTCTGACAGTCTTGTACAGTTGAAACTGACTGTGTAATAGGTGTTCTATTTTGTGTCTGACAGTCTTGTACAGTTGAAACTGACTGTGTAATAGGTGTTCTATTTTGTGTCTGACAGTCTTGTACAGTTGAAACCGACTGTGTAATAGGTGTTCTATTTTGTGTCTGACAGTCTTGTACAGTTGAAACCGACTGTGTAATAGATGTTCTATTTTGTGTCTGACAGTCTTGTACAGTTGAAACCGACTGTGTAATAGATGTTCTTTTTTGTGTCTGACAGTCTTGTACAGTTGAAACCGACTGTGTAATAGGTGTTCTTTTTTGTGTCTGACAGTCTTGTACAGTTGAAACTGACTGTGTAATAGGTGTTCTTTTTTGTGTCTGACAGTCTTGTACAGTTGAAACCGACTGTGTAATAGGTGTTCTTTTTTGTGTCTGACAGTCTTGTACAGTTGAAACTGACTGTGTAATAGGTGTTCTTTTTTGTGTCTGACAGTCTTGTACAGTTGAAACCGACTGTGTAATAGGTGTTCTTTTTTGTGTCTGACAGTCTTGTACAGTTGAAACCGACTGTGTAATAGGTGTTCTTTTTTGTGTCTGACAGTCTTGTACAGTTGAAACCGACTGTGTAATAGATGTTCTTTTTTGTGTCTGACAGTCTTGTACAGTTGAAACTGACTGTGTAATAGGTGTTCTTTTTTGTGTCTGACAGTCTTGTACAGTTGAAACTGACTGTGTAATAGGTGTTCTTTTTTGTGTCTGACAGTCTTGTACAGTTGAAACCGACTGTGTAATAGGTGTTCTTTTTTGTGTCTGACAGTCTTGTACAGTTGAAACTGACTGTGTAATAGATGTTCTATTTTGTGCCTGACAGTCATTAAGATCTGATACTTAGATTTAGTCGAGATATTTCTTCTTCAATTAGTCCATTGCTATCTTGTAGCAACATACAAGTCCATCCTGTTTTTTCATCAGGCATTTAACATTGAATTTATTTCTTCTGCAGGCATTTCTCTCCAGCATTGAACAGTCCCGGCTCTGTAATCGTATTTACGTTATTAAGCGAATTTTACATTATCTTGTGTTGGTTCTCCAAATGAGAATTACAGTATTATGTTCTTCTGGACCATTTTCAATAAGATATTTATTCTCCTATTAATATATCTCCAATTATGATGAGAAGCAATATTAAAGTTATTACAGATTATGCTCATGTTTTTAGATCTATGCCATTGTTTGTTGGATTAAAAGAGGAATCATCAGGTGATGGTATTTTGCATTCAGATAACAGTTTTTGCATCTGAAAAAACATGTGGAACCATATATTGAATTGACTAACTCTGGTATGCTAGTATCAGATGCCAAAAAGATATTCTTATGTGACCATCCATTCTGCCGGCCGTGGAAATTTAAATTGATTTTGCAAGAATTTTATATCACACTGTGCTCAATACTTATTCATCATTGTCAAACTTTAAAGGACAATCATCTTAAATGTTAAATGGCTTGTACATAAAATAATTATTTTCTGTGTAGTATATTTATGTCTTCATACAGGTTTGCAATTTCTTTATTAACTGGAGCAATACACCGACTTGCTCGACAAAGGTAAGATGCATTGCTTGTAAGTTTTTTTTAATTCTTAAGTCCATTATCTAAAGTTTGAAATTTTATAAATGTGAAAATATAAAATAATGGCAAGTAGACATTTGTCTATTGTGTTAGCATAGTGGGTTTGGACCCAATGAATATCTGATGAACTATGGGGATTTGCTTAAGTCACTAAGCTCCTATCGAATGGCAATGCTTTAAAATAATGATTGATGTATTGGAGGTTATAACCTCACAGCTGGTTTCATTCATTCATTTTCTTTTTCATGGGGTTTGGGCATTGTTTTTAAAAAAAATAAGTTGATGTGTGACTGAGCCAGGAATCATGCCGTTTGAAAAAAAATATGGTGGGGGGTAGGGTGTTGGTTTTTGACAAATTATTTTTCTCTCATTGGGGTGGGGGGAGTGTGTTGTCTTTTGAAAATTAAAATAAGGCTGTTTGCGACTCTGTGACCTGATGCTGAGCATACTGTATCTAAAAAAATGTTATCATGTAGGGTGTTGGCTTTTGACAAAAAGATTTGGTAGTTACCATGGGTTCATGGTAATTATTAATTTCTTTTTGTTTTGTGGTGGTGGTGAGGTTTGGTTTTTGAAAAATGAAAATAAGGCCGTTTGTAGGTATGTCACATGTTAGAGGACATACAATACCTACACTACTGTCAAACAGTGTCTAGTTAGATTAGTTTCATTGTAACAGAAAATAACTGTAAAAAAAATCAAGGTCATACCCAGGTGGGAAGCGACAAGAATTACACGTAATAAAGATCTTTGTACAACTATAGTTATGGCTCCAAGTTTCCCCGACAGATTATGTGTAATAGTAACAGATTGTATCCAAATGCCTTTAGTAACCAATGAATATTGGTTTATGTGTTATAGTAACATGTGGAGCTTTATTTTTAAGGTAGCTATTTGAGACTCTATAAATAAAAGCTTGTCTGAATTCTATACAGGTGGGATCAAAATAAAGTTGAGAGATGTGTATCTTTCATAAAATTTTATTCAAAAAGTTAAAGTTTGTAAAAATTATTTTCCTCCGTCATAAAACAATAACTTGTACAAGAAAAATGCACTTTCTCATGAAAAATGAAAACAAAAATCCTTAATTGATATGGTCCAAAATATAATATTGATATACCAAAACTGCTTCTGTTTAGACAACTACCGTATATACTCGCTCACAAGTCAAGTCCAATGCATAATGTACTGGCAGATCTGAGTCTGTGCAGTTTGTTAGGAGTGATCAGTAAAACAAACAACACAGACCCTGATCTGCCAGCACATTATGCGATGGCAGATCAGGGTCTATGTTGTTTGCAGTTGGACTCGACTTGAAAGTGAGTACATACAGTAGTGTCCAATTTTCATAGCAGTTGTATTTTTTTAAGGTTCTGTAGTGTCTGGTACTAGGCCAATCTAAAATACCACACATTTTCTCACCTTTAAGTTGTTTGACACATTTCCTTATTGTTACTGCTATGTAGTTTCATATAATTATTTGGTATCATAGCACAAGATGGTAGCTTTGGAGTACTGATTGTTGTGTAATGACTCAAGAATTCTGTTAAAAAATATTTGCATGCCCCTAACAGTGGGGCATCTAGCATTTGGGTTGTCCAATGGTGTGTGGATGTGGTTGGGTTTGTGTCTGTGGACAGCTTTGGTTCAAGTTTTTTCCAGCACTTCGTTGCTCAGTAGCCCCTTATCTGATTCCATTCATATTTGGAATACAACATCACATACTCCCCTTTTCTCAGTACCACTCTTGCCCATGGGTAGGGTCATGTGGTTACAGTTTTTTTATAACATTGACTTCCATAACCCCTTTACCAATTCACTTCATGTCTGGAATATAATATCATCATCTACTCCACTTATCTCACCATCACTCCTGCTCCAGTGTGAAATCATGGGATCAAGAATTGTACTGGGGACACATTTTAGTTAAAGTTTCAGATTAAAGTTTGTTTCATCACATACTTTCATAATCCTTTGCCAATTCAATGGACATTTCAATGTAATATCATCCCATATTACCCTTCTGTCAGTACCACTCCTGCCTCTGAATTCTTCCCCTGGTTGTGACCATGGCGTAAAAATTATAATGGGAACATGTTTTAAGTTTTTGTGCAAGTATTTTTATCACTTGCATGTATGTTTATGTAACTCATTAACCAATTCACTTCATATTAGGAATATAATATATCATCACATACCCTTGTCAGTACCACTCATCTTCTTGGGTGGGGCCATTGGTTTGAGAATTATCATGGGGTCACATTTTGTTGAAGTTTTTTTCTTCACTTACATTTCACTTCATGTTTGGAATATAACATCATGATACAATGACCTTAATGTATTTTACTACTCCTTCCCCTGGGTCAAACCCCCAAGTGGGGCCATGGGGTCCATATGTAGGACACCTTGTGGTTAAAGTTTTAATTCCATTTTTCACGTTTCATCACCTTGTGCCTTTCATGCTCTTGCATTGTATCCTTGGATGGGACATTAGGTCAAATAGTATGATACTTGTTAGGGTATAGTTTGTTTTTTGCATCCAATTTACACCCTATATGGAATATATAATAATGTATTTACTTCCCTTACATGCAGGGTCCTGGGTGGCAGAGTGGTCTAAGGTAGATCACTCACACATCTCACGTATGTCTCCGTGAGATTAAGTCTTGGCTTGACAAGTGTGGATTAGTGAGAAAGCTTGCCAGTTGCTTTCCTGTGGGTCAATGGTTCTTTCCGGGTTCTTCCCCACCAATTATACTGGCCGCCATGTATAGCCTATCATGTACTGAAAAATGGCATTAAACCTCACAAAATCAAACCAATCCCTTACTTGTTACGGCATTCCTTCCCTTGGGTCATGCCCCCAGCTGGGGCCATGGGGTTATGAACTTTGATATACAGGCAACTTGTCTCAGGGGCATACCTGCCATAACACAATGTGTTACTCTAAAAACATGATTTTTTACTCCCAAACCCCCTTGATACGGTCCGGTTTAAAAAACACGATTTTCAGTAATCTTAAAAAAATTATTTTAAAAAGCCCACCTCAATATATACACGTAACATGTAGAATCGTAACATGTAGCATGTATAAATGGTAAACAGTCCTGCTTAGAGCCCATGTATAACTATTCTTGGGGCAGTTCATACAGCTAATTATCATAGAGGCAATTAAAAGGCAAGGTGGTCAGGTATAAACAACCACCGTTTCACATATTACTTAACTGGCTAACAATAGCTAGGGTGATGTGTTAAGTTCTTTGAAGACTGCTGTGGCGGATCCCATTAGGCTAATTTGCATAGGTAAAGTTCACAAAGTGGAACAACCCAATTCATTTTAAGTTATACGTAAATCAAAGAGATGTGTGTTGAAGAGCAGAAGTTATTACACATAATTGCCTTGGATGAGAATGTTTAAGCCATCTTTATTAAAGATTATTGGCAAGTTTGTGAAGAGTGGCAATGTTTCTTTGAAGTTGGATTTTACTCCATATATGAAACGCAAAGCATGATTATTTCAGTAGTCAGAATAGTATTCAAATGTGATTAATTTTTGAAGGCAAAATGTCAAAACGCATTTCTCTGATTCAGGAAACAATCAGCTATCAGCAAAACAAGCAAAGCCCAGCAAAACTCAATTTCAGAACTCCTGGTTGACAGACTTTGACTTTGTGAAGCACAGCAGCAAGGGAGAGCATTTCATTCTTTGCACATACTGCAAACAAAATATTGCCATTAGTCAATCTGGAGTGTATGACATCCGTTGACATAGCAACACCACTTGTTATGTAACATCAGGACAAACCAGAACAAATTTGACATGCTGAATTGAACATCGAGATTGGTTCTCTTTATGATCATTAGTTATCTTATTCTTTTAAAAATACCAACTACTGATAGACTCATGCTTTTCAGGATGAATTTAGCCATGAAATAGATTGATTGAAAGACAATAATAACCACACACTCATGTTCACACAGTTGATTTGTGTTGATAAAGAGATTACGTTTAACATCCATACTGGACAGAGGTGTTTATTACTGCTTTATTACCTGTAATGCTCCCATTTAGCTTGAAAATATTGCCCCCCTCCTCCCCCAATGAAATGGTCAGTCCCTGATGTGATGAATATTTTCTTTGTTCTATAGGGACAAGCATATCTCGCAGTCAAACTGCACCAGATACAGTTCTGACAATGCTAACATTATGGTCAGCAAGAACAACTCTGTTCTGACCAGGATTCACTCAGAGAATCCAGCAGGGAAGTTTGAACAACAGTACAATTACCTCTCTAATGAGTGCAAAGATGAACACAAATGACACCAGCATTACCTTCAAACTCCCCCTACTGAACTATTAAGAGCAGTAAAGACTGCATCTAGTTGACCTTTATTTTGCCATCCATTTGATTTTAAAGACAGAAACTTGGTGTATGTTTTTATTTAATGTCAGTGTGGTTGTGATTATGTGAGTGTTTGCACATATGTATATGTGTGTGGTGATGATATCTGACAATGCTAAGTCTACCAACTATTTTTTTTTGTTGTAATTATTTTAAATGCTTTAAAGAAAGCAGATAAGTTGTTTTCTTTTATTCAGATTTTAATTTCCAATCATTTTGTATAGGCTTATATGAAAAGCGGGTTATTCTTGTCGCTTTTTGGGGATCACACACAATGACACCCCTTGGGACCTCAAAACACACTTTTTGAGTCTCAAAAACCACCCAACAATGTCTGGAAATATGGCAGGTATGCTCAGGGGTGTGTCCAATACAAACACAGGGGAAAGCAGGTATGAGGAAAGGAGGAGTGATCACATACCCAGGTTCTATTTGGATGGCTAGAGGAGTGATCACATACCCAGGTTTTAACTGGATGGCTGAAAGAGTGATCACAGACTTAGGTTTTATTTGGATGGCTAGAGGAGTGATCACATACCCAGGTTCTATTTGGATGGCTAGAGGAGTGATCACATACCTAGGTTTTATTTGGATGGCTGGAAAAGTGATCACAGACCTAGGTTTTATTTGGATAGCTAAAGGAGTGATCATATACCCAGGTTTTATTTGGATGGCTGAAAGAGTGATCACAGACCTAGGTTTAATTTGGATGGCTAGAGGAGTGATCACATACTCACGTTCTATTTGGATCGCTAGAAAAGTGATCACATACCTAGGTTTTATTTGGATGGTTGGAAAAGTGATCACAGACCTAGGTTTTATTTGGATGGCTAAAGGAGTGATCACATACTCAGGTTCTATTTGGATGGCTAGAGGAGTGATCACATACCCAAGTTTTATTTGGATGGCTAAAGGAGTGATCACATACCTAGGTTTTATTTGGATGGTTAGAGGAGCGATCACATACCTAAGTCTTATTTGGATGGCTGGAAAAATGATCACATATCTAGGTTTTATTCGGATGGTGGAAGGAATGACCACATATCTAGGTTTTATTTGTATAGCTATGTCTTTCTCACATTTGTAAACTGAAAACAAAATCTACATCACATTCATCGGCCGCAAAATATTTTCAACAAATAAATATGTTGGTAACTTTTTTTATCCAAAGGAGAAATTCATTGCAAACTGCAATGACAATCATATGTAATTTTCATTTTGTCGTAAATTAAATTGTACCAGCAAAGAAACTGATATGCAGGAATATTAAAACAATCACAGGGTTCTTTTTGGAATTCTGACTATATATATCATTTTCTCTGAAATGCATGAAAAATATTCTGATGAGATAAATATTCACTTTTATTCAAAAATAATTGAGCTGAAGCAATGAAAAGAAACAATAATGACAGAAATAATAAAACAATCCAAAATTCTGTAATTTATTTCTTTAATAACAAAACCAGGCAACATAAGCAAAATGTGTACAGAAAACATTTAACAACTAAAACAACTTCTGCCCTTTAAATGAATGAAAACCGTATTCACTAAAGAATGATGGGAACACATTAAAAACAAAAATGTCAAAAACATCTGCAAAAGAGAAAAATGCAGACAAATACAAACGAAAGAGACAAAATTACAGTTGAACAAGATGATATTAATGTTGTGCAAAAATGACAATATCTGACAACTTTGAGCATTTATCATCACATGCCTATTTTAACATTTCTCCCCCCCCCCAAAAAAAAAAAAACAAAACAAAAAAACAAAACAGCTGTGTACAATTACAGGACAAAAGCATACAAGCTGGTCTACAGAGCTGTTCATGCCCTTGCTAACACAGGTATGCTGATCTAAACATAATTTGTACATGATAAGGCCAGATACTGCTGGCCTTTCTGTAAAATATGCTTTAATGAAACAGGAACTGCATGAGCCACTAAGTTTCTTCATGTTTAGAAAACTCCCTTTTTTAGATAGTTCATAAATTCTTTTTTTTGTTTGATAATTCATGACATAAAAATAAAGATCGTACATGACTTGCTATGTTCAAAATGTTTGCAAGAGAACTTAGCAAAGACTCTGAATCCTTGGGCTGTACCTTCAAGCTGACAGTCTTCCCATGTGCACTAACAAACAGCTGAACTTGGAAAAGACTCTGAATTCTACACTCCAACTCACACTCTTCCCTTGAGTATTAACAAATAAATGAACTTGGCAAAGACTTTTAATCCTTGAGAACTAGGAAACAGGTGAACTTGGAAAAGACTGCATCCTTAGGCTGCACCCTCAAGTTCACACTCTTCACTTGAGCATGAGCAAACAGCTGAACTTGGCGAAGACTCTGAATCTTTGGATTGTATCTCAAACTCATGCTTCCCATGAGCACTAGCAAATAGCTGAATTTGGTGAAGACCATGAATGCATGGGATGTAGCCTCGAGCACACTCTTCCCTTGAGCACTAGCAAACAAATAAACTTGACAATGAACCTGAATCCTCGAAATGTACCATCAAGCTCACACTTTTCCCATGAGAACTAGTAAACAAATGAACTTGGCAAAGACTCAAAATCCTTAGGATGTACCCTCAAGCACACACTCTTCCCTTAAGCACTATCAAACTGAACTTGGCATGGACTTTGAATCCTTGGGATGTACCCTCAAGGATACACTCTTCCCTTAAGCACTAGAAAACAAAACGAACTCCGCAAATAATCTATGATCCCTTTTACAAAGCAGTGGAGAAGCTGCATTATATCAGTAGTTAAGGCACTGGACTCATGACCAGAAGGTTGTGGGTTTGAATCCTACCATTGGCTCAGCACAGATCAGCTGTCATGGTGTGTCCTTGGGCATGGCACTTTACTCTATTTGCCTGTTTATGTGTTGTAAAATAACTCCCCCTCCCCCCCTCCAAAAAATCCCCACAAATGGAGCAGTGGAGTGTTTGAAACCAATTTCAAATTTTCCAGATTTTGGAGCTTTTTCAATTCCTGCCTAAAACCTTTCAATTTACAAAATGAAAAAGGTGCAAAAAATATATTTATCAAAACTACTTAAAAAGATTAAGATGATGCATAATATCGCTGTAAAAACGTCATGCAGCCTTGGCCCATGATTGTTAGATTTAATAATTCAATTACTGTGACCCGATTTACATTTGTGGGATACACATTCTTTGCACATTTTGCACATTTTGTTGTTGTTACAAATCATGAATTAAAATACCGAAGAAAAAGACGCTTCTATCCAAAATGCCAGTGTTTATGCCAGTGTTTGTAAGGGTCAGTTTTATGAATAATAAGTATTGACAAAAACTGATTTTGTTGCATAGTCACAAATATACTGCCAGTGAAAATAAATGTATATACTGAATGTGAACACTTGAAGACCAAACACCAATTATTTCCAATGGACCATATGTTTATGGTATTGTACATGCTCGTGGCAATGATCTGACATTATCTTGATGTAAATACAGTCTACACCTATTAAAATGACACAAGTCATTGCCATTATAATGTCAGTTGTTTATGATACACATGTACATGATTGTGGCAATGATCTGACATTATCTTGATGTAAGTACAGTCTACACCTATTAATAGGACATAAGTCATTGCCATTATAATGTCCGTTGTTTATGGTACACTTGTACATGCTTGTGGCGATGATCTGACATTATCTTGATGTAAGTACAGAGTAAACCTATTAATATGATACAAGTCATTGCCATTATAATGTCAGATAAACATGTCTGTCAGAAAAAATGGTTTATATTTAACAATGCTATTAAATACATTACTCCTATTTATGACTTCATGTTCACCCCAAAGGTTGACTAAATGAAGTCAGATGAAAAAGAACAGACTGTAAATTCATCATGCAGCAGCAAGGGAGGATATGTTTCAGGGGAAGAAGAATCTGGAATTAGCAAAGTGATGTTGTTCATGATTTAACAGGAGATACACTGAACCTCATCTATACAAGGAGGCCCATTGGAAGCTAACCTCATCTATACAAGGAGGCCCATTATAAGCCAACCTCATCTATACAAGGAGACCCATTGCAAGCCAACCTCATCTATACAAGGAGGCCCATTGTAAGTCAACCTCATCTATACAAGGAGGCCCATTGGAAACCAACCTCATCTATACAAGGAGGCCCATTGGAAGCCAACCTCATCTATACAAGGAGGCCCATTGGAAGCCAACCTCATCTATAAAAGGAGGCCCATTAGAAGCCAACAGCAATCATCTGCATAGGTTGGTAAAAACACTCAACAAAATGTTACAAGAAAAGGTATATTAAACTTTGTCTGTGCAAGAAACCTAAATTTAACCCATCCAGACCTTTATTTAACCTGTTGATAAATATGATGCAAATAGGAAAATACATATTCTATCAGGAAGTTTTCTATTGCAATTAAACGTCAACTTAAAGGGAACATCTGGGCTAAGGTATCATATGTACTCAATGGATAGAATTCACTTTATTTGTTACATCTGTGAAACCTTAGCACATTTGGCCCATCAGTTTAGGAGAAATCAGTCTTTAATTTTGCAATTTTTCTGACATGGAAGGTTCAGCATTTTCTTGTAGCAGGTACTGCATTTGTGATGTATAACTAGCACATCTGATTATTGCCATGTTAGTGCTGTCATGTTTAATGAACTCAACCCAATCATTGTGAGACAGAGATCACATATATATACTATGATTGCAAATGTGATTAAGTGAGCTCACTGAATTTTCACTCTCAACTATCATATATATGATGCATAGTTTTATAAAATAAACATGAAGTAAAGAATGAGTAACTGCTATTCACAAATTTTATCTTATTCATAATACCTACGATTATTAAAAAATACTGTCTGTTACATGCTGTAAAGGACATATAACATGACAAGTTAACCACGCCAAATGACGTTTTATCCGTTCTCAATCTGTTGACCATGTTTGTGAAAAGCGACTTAACATTTTAGATCAAAGTTCTACACACACTAATAAAATGAAAAAAAGAAACTTAGCATTAATAGCATTTGTACATTTTTCATATCTAAACGTACTTACCTAATCTGAAATCTTTGATTTTTAATCAACTGTCAACATTTACAAGATTTTTATTAAGAAAAGTGGATCTTGTATGGATTTTGTTTACATTATGTGTGAATTGATTTACTGCTTATAAAAATGTTGAATTTTTTGCAAACATATTTAATTAATTTCCATCCAAAAATATAAAAGCAATCTGAGGAATGTATACTCGTATAAAAACATGTACATCCCAACCATTATCACAAGTGAGATGTGCCAGTGTGACATCACCAGAAGAGAAAGGAAGTTAATTCAGTTCATTTCAGAGTACCTAGATAGTACATGGTGCTGCCCTGTGATAATTCAATTCTGGACTATATCTAGATTGCCTGATTAGCCACAGCTTTGAAAATTGATAAATAACTTAGAATTTACCGTATATACTCGTGTAAAATCTCATACCAACTGCAAACTGCATAGACCCAGATCTGCTGTCGCATAATGTGCCAGCAGATCTGGGTCTATGCAGTTTGTGAGGACTAATCAGTAGAACAAACAACATAGACCCTGATTTGCCGGTGCATTATGCGATGGCAGATCAGGGTCTTTGTTGTTTGCATTTGGACCCGGCTTATACGCGAGTATAGATGGTAACAAGTGATAACAAGTTTGAAGACCAGTTTTTCCCTTTAATAATCTAGTGAAAAATGGAATGTTGCTGCTTAAGGAATCATACCTTATGTTTATTTGTTCCTATGCAAGGTGAGTTCTGTAAATAAGATTTTGAGGTACAAACTATTCAAGGCACTTTGCTGAGGATGTGAATAGTCTTGCGTATTTCATGCAACATGCAACAAAAAAAAAAAAGATAATCATGCAGGCAGACTCCCAAAAATTAACATGTTATATTAATATTATTTTTGAAATTCTTAAAGACTAGTCAACTTCATTATGAAAGTTACATTGGAATGTATTGAATTAATATTTTACATGATTATTTTATTTGTGTTATTATATTAAGATACATAGTACAATAATTATCTTCATTTCAAATTCAACCAAGACATACACAATAATTAGTGGTTTTACAGTAAATATCTTATTAAAGATAATAACAATTTTAAATTGAAAATCGCAGCAGCTATTGTACAAATCTATAAATTTTACAATCACATTTAAGTTCTATTTACCTTTTCATTTCCTTGTATATGAAATTTCCACAGCATATAAAACTCAATTAAGATGTAAATTAGAACACATCTTAATTTATCTTTCAAATTTCTCTCAAAACTTATCTCTGAAAAAGATTAAGTCCTCCAAGAGGCTATCACATTATTTGTTTTTAAATATCTACATCGCCCAGTATGCTCGTTCTGGTGATAAAAACTGACCATTGTAAACTGGTCCTAAAAAAGCCTCAACACAGACCAATTTATTTGCAATGTGCAATAAAAGATCATTAGCCGTTTTCTAGCTCTTTAGATATCATACAAAAGCAAACTTGCTGACATCAATTGTGATTTCTCCATGAATTCACAAAATATTAGGTACTCTGTGAGCTCAAGGAAGAAATGTAATTTTTGCTTATTTCTAAGTATATGTTTTGCTGTGGTAAACAAATAAATGTTTTAGTTTTCACACAGTTTTCTTGCACACTTTATCAATAAGCAAACAATTCCTCTCTCATGCACTCAATGGAACAGCTGCTTGCCTGTGAAATTTCCAATTTGCTAATTTTTCTTGAGTCTAATGTGGTGACCCAGAAAAGACTTGATAACATTACCTTCCTTTAATTCTATCAAATTTATATAACATCTGCTGGATTTTATCCAACTAAAGTAAATACATCATCAACTTGAATTATTCATAGGGCAATACAATAACATTGGGAAAAAGAGCGAAACTAGAATAATACATAATTTAGAGGTCTAACTAAAATCATCTTGTATTGCAACTCAAACTTACAAATCTAAACAAATATAAATAATCAATGTAATGCACTATTTTCACTAAATATCTTTTTCTCAAGAAGTTTTTTGCAGACTGATCGGCCAGTGATTTCTCCAGGATTATCACCCTGATAGAAACTTCCTGCTCTGCATTTTCATAAGGGGTGAATTTTCCATTTTTAGGCTGGCAGTTTTATATGAAAACAATATGTTACAACAAATGTTTTTAATAATAAACTTTAAATGAATAAAAGTAAAACTTAGTTGTTATTATCCACACAGTGGCAGTGATTGTGCGTTATGACAATGGTACTATGTAGTGTGTATTAGAAGTGCATGTAACAGAAGAGACATAATCACTGAATACCAAAAACTACATGTCTGCCATTGCACAACCACATCAAGTGCAGTTAGTAAAACACTATTAATAACAAGTTCAATTGCAAAATATCACATAGTAAGCGCTTGATTTTGGTAGCTAATCTTGAAATCAAGCGCTTACATGATCTGATTAAATGATTAAATATTATAAGTTTATTTTACTTCATTACACTCACAGCTTATTGCGCATAATTTTTCTGTGCTCATTCTATTTTTTTAAAGGGGGGGGGAGGTAATTTAAATTTAGAGGGGCTTCATGCAATTGTGTCTCTAGGAGAAAACACTGATCAGCTGTGAAAAGTTGTCTCCCTTACCATAAACACAAGTTGGCAAACCCCTAAGGGAGAGCAGATATTTATTAATAAGGCTAATGTGCAATTTAGGGATAATAATATTGCAACTATAGGAATGTTTCCATGTTGCCAACCATAAATTATCAAAATGCAGCACTCTCACGTGGTAGTTTTACCATGTTCACAGTTCTCGGACAACATTTCAAGTTAAGTTTGTTTTACTTTAAAAATTTTGGGCAAGAAATTTTAATTTTAATTTTATCTGTACCAAAATATAGGTAAGTTGATTGATGGAGACAAAACTTTGAAATTAAAACAGCAAAAAATATCATCATTCCTTATTTGATGTAAGTTTTACAATATATAAGGTATGGGTAAAATAGAAATAATAATGTGTGAAGCTAGCATAAATGTTTCCATAGTCAGGTCAAAATTGTCATTATATATCGTGAAACCTTGCCATTCTCTGCAGATCATGTTCTCGGCTAAAGGTTGTCTTGATCCAGAAATTTGCAATCCACTTCTCTCCCTTGAATACAGGGCATCCTCCATGCAGTGTATACTCATCCATGTTCCCCATCCATCCAGTGCCTGGATCTACAAAATGGTTGTACCAAAGGACAGCCTTGCCTTCCTTAGCTGTAACACGCAGATTGGCATCTCGACATGTCTTGTACAAATGACCTATTCTGCTGGTCATAACGTGCTGTCCATAAAAAATTGAAGAAAATTATTCAAATAATTTCTTACAGAAAAGGCAAAACTCTACCGTATATACTCACTTTAAGTCAATTCCAACTGCAAACCAGATAGACCATGATCAGCCATCACATAATGCACTGGCAGATCAGGGTCTATGTTGTTTGTTCTAAGGATTAATCCTAACAAACTACACAGACCTAGATCTGCTGACACATTATGTAATCGCAGATCTGGGTCTGTGTAGTTTGCAGTTGGACTGGACTTATAAGCGAGTACAGATGGTAAGTTCTGCTGATTATGATATTTTGGTAATTCAAATCTCTAAATTTATAGAATACAATTACATCATATGTAATATAGAAATGTTTTGTTGTTGCAGGTTTTAAGCCTACTTCTATGGAGATATCCCTGATAATGTACACTGTAACAAATATTTAGTAAACTACATTAATGAGATGTTTTCATCTGTGAATACAAAGTAAAGACAATGACATGGAACACAAATAAAACAATTACTTTTAAGAAATACATACCCAGCAAATTGCCACTAAAATAAACTGTAGATATATCAGAGAGCAAATACTTGACCCCATATCCCCCAGCATTGGTGTGAAACAGAGGTAGGAAGAAAGGGAAGTATATGATCTTATTTTATTCCAAATATGAAGTGAATTGGTTAAGAGGTAATGTAAGTGATTAAAATGAGAATTAATCAAAGAGTGTCCATGTTCAGGACCAAATGGCCAATTGCAGGAAGAAAGGAAAGTATATGATCATATACAGTATGGTTGCTGTGGAACTATGACAGGACGTTGTACTCCGTGTAAAGAGGATTTAGGTGCAAAAGGTTATCTCTCCTGAAATATCCTCCTATCTTGAAGTCATAATTACTGTATTAAACAAGGAAAGGATTAAGTTGAACATTGTTTCCCTGTTTCATATACCATGGTGTCAACTCGGTAATCAGAGAAAGTCATGTACTTTTGGAGGAGATCAATAAGTTTCAAGGAGGTGATTTACATTCACAGTATATGTGGTTTTTTGACGAAGAAATGCTGTAATAAGAAATAATGTATGAACAATGTGGGAATTATAAGACTGTGCAACAATCAACATAAATTTCTCACATTTCATGACATTTTCATGAAGTAATAATAAATGAAATAAAATACCAAATCAGATCTTGCTCTCATTTAATACTGACATGTATATAAAGCATTTAATACGGACATGTATATAAAGCATACATTTTATGGAAATCTAGTCCAGAACTATGGCACGCATACCTTGAATACATGTTAATACTGACATGTATATAAAGCATTGATTTTATGGAAATCTAGTCCAAAACTATGGCACGCATACCTTGAATACATGTTAATACTGACATATGTATAAAGCATACATTTTATGGAAATCTAGTCCAAAACTATGGCACACATACCTTGAATACATGTTAATACTGACATGTATATAAGGCATACATTTTATGGAAATCTAGTCCAAAACTACGGCACACATACCTTGAATATATGTTAATAATGACATGTATATAAAGCATACATTTTATGGAAATCTAGTCCAAAACTATGGCACGCATACCTTGAATACATGTTAATACTGACATGTATATAAAGCATACATTTTATGGAAATCTAGTCCAGAACTATGGCATGCATATCTTGAATACATGTTAATACTGACATGTATATAAAGCATACATTTTATAGAAATCTAGTCCAAAACTATGGCACACATACCTTGAATACATGTTAATACTGACATGTATATAAAGCATACATTTTTACAGAAATCTATTCCAGAACTATGGCATGCATACCTTGAATACATGTTAATACTGACATGTATATAAAGCATACATTTTATAGAAATCTAGTCCAAAACTATGGCACACATACCTTGAATACATGTTAGCATAGTTTTGTGTTACACTCTTGATCTGATGTTCATGTGATCTGCTTTTTTCACACTGTCTGGATATAATAAATAATATATAAACAATACAAACAATTTAGAGCATCTTTTTAAAGTAACTGTGTGAACATTAAAGTGAGAGAGAGCAATGAATGCTGGATGAAATCAATAAAAACCACATATAGAAATGGTGTAGAATGGTGGATGAGGCTGTTTTGATTCAATGTACACTCACAAACAATCCCAAATTTTAATAATTTAGTTAAATGATTAAGAGAGAGAAAGAGATAGTATATGCTGGATGAAATCAATAAAAAGCATATTTTTTTTAGTAAATTATGTTTGTTTGAGAATACTTACCTGACCACATTAATGTTAGGAAGAATCTCCATTACCTTATAAATCCAGCAATTGCAGAAAGAAGAAAAATTTAATCTTTCCCATCTATATACCATACAAGCAGAGGGAACAACTCTTCCCAACCCTTGACGTTAATTATGCACATGCTAGGTGGCTAGGGTTGTTTGCTTATTTTTAATTTGATCCATACCTCAAGGAGGATGCTCACATTTGTGGGAGGTTTTATAGTAATGTGATCGGGTATGATGAGTATTCTTGGAGAAACATAATTTACAAAAATATTTGCTTCTTCCATTGAATACACTCCCCAATCACATTAACATTAGGAGAATAAGTAACAGGAGGAAGCAATGCTAAGCATCCTACGTCTACCATGGTCACCCTCAAGGGAATATGGATTCTTCCCTGTTCGATGGTAAACAGCACAAAGTCAAAATTGGCTGATAGGACTGATAAATCCTTATTGTGATTTATATTCATTTTACTCTGATACCTGACTGCGTGTGAGATCATGGAGCAGAAGGCTTTGATCATAGTGAGGGCTAACATTTTCTCCTCAAAAAGCCAAAGAAAAAAAACTAGCCAATTGTGGGACTGAACCACTCAAAGGGACAATGCTGTTGCTGTTGCACCAGTCCATAAAAACCTGCCGCTCCCCCTCATACACCTTCAAAGTCGCGGGCCTTCTAGCTCATAAGATTCTCTCCATGACAGAGGTTTCAATTCTTTTCTTTGCAAGACTCTCCTGACAAGAGCCAGACATGAAGGAGTAGCCTGTCCAGGCATGGATGAAACACCTGTGACCCTAGCTGTTTGAGCATGTTGGGTATTGGGGGAATTTTCCTGGGATTATCTATCACTAGATCGAGCAGATCGTTCACCCAGGATTTGTGCCACCTAAAAGGTGGTATCAGAATCAATTTGCATTGTGGCCCCTCACTTTTTGAATTATTTTTCGTACCAAGAGCGTGAAGGGGGGGGGGGGGTAGGCATATCCCCCAAATGCCCACAACTGACTGACAGTGCATCTATGGTCCATGCCTCTGGGTCCGTGACTAGTGAGATAAAGGTGCTCAGTTTGTGATTCTACCTCATCATGAACAGATCTATCATCAGGCAGCCCCAAAGTGCACAAATCCACTGAAAGATCGATAGGGTGGACAGACCTCTCTGTGTGAAGGGTCTGTTCCCTTCTTTTGACAATGAATCACCCAGAACATTGCCTGCCTGGAATATGTCTGATCTGAGCTGTTATATTCATCTGTGAGCACCAGCAGAGAAAATCCCATACCAGAATGCATAGACCTGGTAATTTACCCCCCCCCCCCTCGTTTGAGGAGGAAAGCCACCACCACAGAATTTTCCATCATAATGAGTACTACCTTTCCATATAATAGGTCCTTTCAGAAATGAATTTCATTTACTATAGCCTTCATTTCTAGAATGTTGATCTGGAGAGAACTCTTCTGGCCCCCATTCACCACTGACCCATGGTGAAGTTGGGAAACAGATGAACTCCCCAACTGTACAGGCTAGCATATGTGCAGATTGTAATTTCCGGTTGGGATTTTTCCAGAGGAATTCCTGCTGTAAGCCATTGTTTGTTGTGCCACTGATGCAGGAAAGACACTACTTCATTCAAGACCATGATTTTGTTCATCAAGTCGACTGGAAAAGGGCACCATTGGGCTAGCAGGGCCATCTGCAAAGGGTGCATGAAAAGGCAGCTGAGGAGAATCAAATCCACTGCTGTGTTGAGCAGAATGAAGAGTTGCAAAAACTCTCTTATCAAGATCCACTCCATGTCGAAAATCAACTCTATGAGCTTGATAATCCATGCTGCATGCAACTGAGGGAGGCAAACGAGGTTGAGGTTTGTAAAAGATTCCATGCCCAGGGGGACAGAATGCTGGAATGGAGTGAGGTCTGACTTGTCCCAATGGATCAGAAACCCTACTTGACTCGAAAAGGGAAAGATGATTGTTTTTGTCCTTGTCCAAAGATAAACCTACCACGTGTTTTTGGAGAATGTTGTTGAGATATGCTGCTGTCACTGCTAACGATACTGACTGGAAGCGAAAGATGATACAAATGTTGATCTTGGTGAAAGTCCATGGGCTGATATTGAGTCCAAATGAGAGAGTGCAAAATTTATAAATGGTTCCTTGGAAACCAAAGTGAAGGAACTTGTGTGAAGATGTGTGTACAAGGATGTGAAAGTATGCATTGGCTAAATCTAAACTGACTGAAAAATTCATCCCATTTTACCGAAAGTCTGACTGATGTTGTTCGCTCCATTTTGAACCTTGGCATGGCTGTGTACTTGTTGAGCCAGCTGAGGTCTAAAACTGGTCTGTCATTCCAGTTGGCCTGGAAATACTACAAACAGCCAGGAATAAAACCCCAGAGAGTTCGGCTTGCGCACTATCTCCACCGCCCATAAATCTGTATAATTCCTACCATCTCCAGATCGGACAGCATTTCTGTCATGGAAGAAGTTGAAAGGGGAGGTGGTTGGATAAATGAAATCCGAAGCCCTTCTGAAACAACTTGGATCACCTGTTAGTTCTCGGGAGACAGATTGATCCATCGGTTTACAAATGAACCGGTTTTTATGGTGATCGTCTATTCACTGCGGCAGAGACTGGTTTACCCTGTAAATAGGTGCAGGTGGGCAAGGCAAGTTGAAGAGGGTAGTTCTTGTGATGCCTGTTTATGTACTTCCTCAATTTTTCCACCAAACAGCAATGGTGTGCCAAAAGGTGCTGACTGAAGGGCCAATGCATGATGCATCTTAAAGGTGGACAAGTGCAGGCATGCATCTCATTTCACAAGAGCCAGGTTATGCCATTAGGGCATTAACCATCATGTTATGTGTGGCCCTGTTAATCACTTTGGGAACGTGGGCCGTGGATTCCCACTCATGATTGCTACCTGCTTTTCAGCTAGTCAAAATTTTTTAGTGAAACCAAATCTAGCATCAAGGAAGTAGCGATCATGTTTCGCACTAACTTGGAGGTGGTGTGCAAGACATTTGTGTCCACCTTATAAAACAGAAGGTTGGTCATATTGACTGCTCCAATATTTTTGTCTAAGGATGACAGCTCAGTGCTGAATATTGGTGAATGTGTGCAGTAACAGCATGCAGAGAATGACGCTGGTAGTTAGCTTTCCAAAAAGACAGACTTGGAATTGCCCAGTCTCGTATTTGCCCGGTCTCATATTTGATCAGTCAGGTGGTAAGATATTTCTTTACCATTCGCTGACTGTGGAAGAAGTCGGAAGGATGGCTGTTCATCTTCATCTTTCACATCCACTGAAGCCATGACCTTATAGGCCTGGCTTGCAGCCGATGGGGTGGGCACTCAGAAATTGGCAGAACTTCTTGATTTCCTCTATGTCCACTTTAAAATTGTATTCGATGTGCTACATGGTAGAATCGGTGTACGGCAAGTCATCATGGTTATCCCTGCACTCATTGTTATGGTTGTCCTCATTGGGCATTCTGTCAGTATCAAAGTAAAACATACTGGTACAGGGGCGAAGCTGTGCCATTGTCCTTATGTACAGTTTTATATTTCTTCAAAGGATATGCCATAAAGATTTGAGCCAGTGGTTGCATTGGCAGCTGGGCAAGTGCCATGGTTCATCTTGCTGGTATTAAATGCTGGTGAGTGTGTTGGTCAGTCAGCCTAGCTACAGGCTGGCCAGTTGCTTCAGCTCTTGGCTGGATGGATGGCCCAGTTGTTGGTTAGACAGCCAGCTCAATAACTGCCTTGTTGGTCGTTGTGACAAAAAGGATGGATCAGCTAACTGGAACCCCATATAGCTCCACATACCTAGGTGCAG
Source organism: Margaritifera margaritifera (assembly GCA_029931535.1). Lineage (NCBI taxonomy): Eukaryota > Metazoa > Mollusca > Bivalvia > Unionida > Margaritiferidae > Margaritifera > Margaritifera margaritifera. Next base: position 327,517 of record JAQPZY010001416.1, on the reverse strand, counting down.
CTGGCCAGTATTTGGCATGGCTCACCAAAGCAATGGATTCTTAGTCAATGATTGTGGGGTTCATTCAACCAGCTGGAATGGCATTGTATGGCCTGGACTGTATGCAAAATGGATCATCACATCTGAAAAATACCCCCCATGTCCAGACTTACAGGTTCTAAGGCCAAGCTCAGAAATGCTGAGGGACTTATGCCCACTGGGCAGCCTAGAAAAGGGAGGACAGTCTCCCATAACCTCTAAGCCATCACTGAAAAAATATGGTGGATGGTGGGAACAAATTCACCCAAGGCCAGTAACTGTGTTGTCGCCTCTTGTACAAGTCTTTGCATCTGTGACACAGACAATGCCTGTAAAGATTGTGTGGGTGGCAACTCTGCAATCTATTGTTCTTCCATCTGCAGTTGACCCAATATAATGATTGCTGTGGCAATTGTACATATCACTTTTGTTGGAGGTGGGGGGAGGGGGGTGAGACCATCAAAGTGTCCCCCCACTATGCTGGCCAATGTTGACGTCTTCTAATGCCAACTGAGTATGTTACAATCTGTGACTCTGGACTTGCTACATCTCTCTTTGGTCTTAAGTCTTCATCACAGTATTGTGGACCATATTGTTTCTGACCATGATGCACAAACACTGGATGTCGAGTTTAATGAACACTTGGTACACACAAGGCAGGTCCCATGCATGTCCTAAAATGCTTTAAATCGCTTGCATTTTATGCACTTCATCGACATGGTATATCAATTTTCTGAAAGATAAGGATGAAAAAATTTCCAAGAAATAACAAACTGAAAGTGTTTACCTATGACCAATGCTAGTTACTTAATAAGCAAAAATAAATCAGCAGTGTGTGTGAAAATGACCAACAATGGGGCTACCGTGTTGGAGCACAAAGTAAAAAAACAAACAAACAAACAACGAAGTCCACAACTGAGAGAAATTCACATACATATCAACATATTTCACAAAATAATTATTGCAACATGTAGTAAATACCTTTACACTCAATACTATACCAACTTTGTTTGACGGCTGGTCAATAATCCACAAGATATAAATAGATTTTGTGAGAGGTATGAGATACGATGTATGTCATATCAAGCAAAAGCTAAAACTAAGTAAATAACTGAAGCCACCTAGTGGTGGAGAGGGGGGGGAAGGGTTGGGTAGAGTATCTTTCCTTTGTTTATATGGTATATAGATGGGAAAAATGAAATGTTTCATCTTTCTGTGCTTGCTGGATTTGAGAGGTAGCGGATCTTTTTCCTAACATTAATGTGATTGGGGAATGTATTCAAAGGAGAAATCACATACACAAACGATATAGTAGATGATGGATGAGGCTGCCTCGTTTTAGTATGTGCTTACAAACAATCATGAAATTAAATAATTCAGCTAAATGACTGAGAGAGAGAGAGAGAGAGAGTAGTGTTATGCTGGATGAAATCAGTAAAATTCACATAGACAAACAATATACGTAGATGATGGATGAGTCTATTTCAACTTAGTGTGTGCTCAAAAACAATCATGAATTAAATAATCCAGTTATTTGATTAGGAGAGAGATAAGTGCATGAAATCAATAAAAATCACACACAAATGCACAAACACACACCTGATGATGGTAGATGACTACATTAATTTCAGCTAGATTGTCTCCAACTTTAACTGATGGACACAGTTACTTCAAAAGGATGGTACAAAATGGTAGCTTATTTATTGCTTATACATGTATATTATTGATTATATAAAGACAATCTGAAATAAAGATCGCATAAACATCAGATCAAGAGTATTTATTACGCAAAACTATGCTAATGTACTGTAAAAGAACATGCAGTAAATATAAGTGTATCATAGTTTTGCACTCGATTCCAGAAGAATTACACTTTATATATATATAAGCATGAAATAAGGACAAAATCAGAATTGCTAGCATATATACTCGCGTATAAGCCGATACCAACTGCAAACTGCATAGACCCAGATCTGCCATTGCACAATGCACTGGCAGATCTGGGTCTATGCAGTTTGTAAGGACTAATCAGTAGAACAAACAACACAGACCCCACTCTGCCAGTGCATTGTGCGCCGGCAGATCAGAGTCTATGTTGTTTGCGTTTGGACCTGGCTTATATGCGAGAATAAATAGGTAATTTATTTTAATTTATTATTACTTCATGAAAATGAAAATGCTGTAACATGTAAGAGGGGACCAACTTTCACTAGGTGTGAACAATCATATCCTGTCATAGTATAATGTAATGCCTGGATGAATAAATTAAATAAATAAATAAATAAAATATGAATGATGTGGGAACTATAGGAGCATCTGACAATCAAAATTTCTACAGCACTTGAAAAAGGTTTGAATGACTGGACTTATGAGGTACTTGGTGGAAGTTAATTCTTTACATGAAACTCCTTGAAACATAGATTGGCTGGTGAAATTTTCTATACAATTTCTCATGGAAAAAAACACAGCGTGAAACGTGTTTGAAATCTCACAATTCTTGATAATTACACCTGAGTTTTACAACCTGATTTACTTGTTTTGAATTAAAAATGACATTATGGATCGAGTTCCATCCAAATTCCATGGTGACCATATTACAGTGAATTGAGTGTGGGTCTATAAATACAAAATGATGAAAAAAGTCCTACTTCTGGACCCCATGGCTCTCTCACGACATGATTCAGGGGGAAAGTGGCACAAGGCAAAATGAAAACACGGTGGGTCATGTTACATTGTTAAATGAAGCAAGTATGGCAATAAGCTACTGAAACATAAGTGAATGAATAAGGAACTTTAACCCCAAAATGTCCTTTATGTCCTTCTTAACTCATCGCCCCACACACAAACATGACCCAGAGACAAGTATGCTATTGCGAGGAAGGAAGGTACTGTAGTATCATTTATTTTCCTGGGTCTCAATTTTCGTGGTTTTGTAAAAAAAAAAAAAAAAAAGACATTTTCGTGGGTTCTTCATTTCATGGTTTTGCCTTTCAAAGTTTGTATACTGTAGTATCACTTATTTTCATGGGATACCAATTTATGTGGATTTTGCTGTTGCCCTGAACCATGAATTTAAAGACCCAATGAAAACTTAGGGACATGTGATGAAGAAGCCCCCCCCCCCCCCCACACATACACATATCCTTCCTATGTTTCATTCCTAGAGATCAAGAACATTATCTGATAAATCAACATCATTACTGTAATCCGGTAAGAAAATATTAGCTTTTACATGTGTTTGTTTTATTTTAACTCTTTAAAAAAGAATTAAAAAAGCATTTTATATTGTTTCAATGCACATGTATCTATACGGTATCTGGTAGCTGTAATTTCCACTCACTGCCTTAAATCGATATGTTGTGACATAAGTAAGGATAGAGAGAAATGAGAAAAGCAGAAGGTATTCAAACACTAGTATTACTGAAAATGAAAGAAAGAATAATAAATGATACTAGTATATGAAAATTAGATATAATACTTACTCAAATTGATCCTTCAATCAAATGCAACTGTTGTTGAAAAAATTTAATCCTCCTGAAAGTACGTCTCATTTTATCCATACATTTTTAATCCATATGAACAAGAAGACTCTAAACTACGAGAACTATATCTTGAAGCACAATTGCTAATGAAACACTATGTATATACACTGATTACAGCAGAGTATTAGAACTCACACTACTCTGATTAATTTTGGACAAAACAACTGAATGAACATCATGTCAATCAAGTCTCCTGATACACAGATGTTTGTCAGGTAAATAATCATGAAATTGTTGAATTAAACAAATCTAAAATTCTCAAAGTCACGGATAATTATGTCCAATCTATCACACATTTTTGCACAAGTTGTATTTATCCAATCAGCATGAATTGACTTTATTGATGAAGTTTTAAGTTTCACTAATACAGTACACTTTTTTGTAAAGCCTAGTGATTAAAGTTGGTTGGTACATGAGGCAGGCTCCAACAAAGAAGTAACTCCACTATTTTTCAATTTAGTTAGCATTTTCAGACTTGATGGGCTCTGAACACATCAAATATTGACACTACTTGCTAACTGCACTGAGCAAGGGGCAGCTGGTCATATGTTTGGTACACATGTGGAATGACAACATTATCAAAACCAACAAGGATCAAGCTGAGTTTTACCACTCTTAAGCCACTGTGTTAACACTATGGTCATTAGAACATAATTGATCGTACAACTTTATGGACAGTGTTTTAAGAAAGAGATCATACACATATGCTTTAATAACCAATTAGCTTAGTGTTGTTGGCTGCATTGGATCCCTTTGATGTTGAGTGTAAGTGATGATCTTGACAGGTGTTTGATTTGTGCTCATACTGGTGGTAGTATTATTCTAACCATAGAAGCGGCCATTTGTTGTTGGCATAGTTTTCTTTAGTATTCTTTATTTTGGGTATTTCTCAAAGTTCATCTATGAAATTAAATACCTACAAATATACAAACTTTGACAGACAAAACCACAAGTTTAAGTAGCGACAAAAAATTATTTTTGTACAAAACCAGGAAAATTAAGACCCACGAAAATAAATGATACTACAGTAGTTTTAGGTATTTAATTTTGTGGATTAAGTTCTACAAATATCCCAAATAAAGAATACAAAGAACAAAACCATACCTACAACAAACGTCGTTCACTTCAATGGACTAAACAATAATATCACCTGTATGAGCACAAATGAAACACCTCTTAAGATCAATCACTTACACTCAACATCAATGGAAGCCGACACAGCCAACAACACAAAGCTAATCAGTTATTAAAGTAAATGTGTATCATCTCTTCCTTAAAACACTGTCCATAACGTTGCAGCATCAATTACTTTCTGATGACACAGAAGCTTAAGAGTGGTAAAATTCAACTTAGAACAACACTTATTTGGATAATGTCATCATTCCACACTGAGCCAAACATGTGACCAGCTGTCCATTGCTCAATGCAATTAGCAAGCAGTGTCAAGATTTGAGGTGTTCAGAGCCCATCAAAGTGCTAAGATGCTGTTTGAGCCTGCCTCATGTACAAACCAACTTCAACCACTAGACATTACTTAAAACTTCATCAATCAAGTCGATTCTTGATGAATGGATAATTGCAGCTCATGCAAAAATATGTGACAGATTGGACCTAATTATCCATTGCTTTGAGAATGCTGGATTTGTTTAATTTAACAGTTTCAGGATTATTTACTTAACAAACATTTGTGTGTACCAGCAGACTTGATTGGCATGATGTTGATTCAGTGGTTTTGTCCAAAAATCAGTGAAGTGTGAGCTTCAATACTCTGCAGTAATTAGTGTATATACATAGTGTTTCATTAGTAATTGTGCTTCATGCAACAGTTCTAGTATTTTACAGTGATGTTGTTCATTAGGATTAAGCATGCATGTATAAAATGAGACATGCATTCATGAGGATTTAATTTTTCGACAACAGTTTCATTTCAATGAGGAATCAATTTGAATAAATATTAAATCTAATTTTCATATACTAGTATCAGTTATTATTCTTTCTTTCATTTTCAGTAATACTAGTATTTGAATACCTTATGCTTTTTCTCATTTCTCTCTATCCTTACTTATGTCACAACATATTGATTTAAGGCAGTGAGTGGAAATTACAGCTACCAGATACCCTATAGATACGTGTGCATTGAAACAATTTAAAATGCATTATAATTCTTCTTTTAAATAGTTAAAATAAAACAAACACATGTAAAAGCTAATATTTTATTCCCAATTTAAAATAAATGATGTTATTTATCAAATAGCTTTGTTGATCTCTAGGAATGAAACAAAGCAAGAAAAGGTGGTGGTGGTGGTGGTGGGAGGGCTTCTTTATCATATGTGACTAAATTTTTGTTTGGTCTAAAAATTCATATTTTGAGGCAACAACAAAATCCACAAAAATTGGTACCCAATGAAAATTAGTGATACTAGAATACGTGATTATATGATCTTCCAAGTATGAAGTAAAATGGTTGAGGGATTTACAAGTGCTGAAAAATCTTCTGTCAAAGCTGTCAGTGGACCCCCACCTCCCAAAATATGGCCCTGTCAAGAAGGCATAGCAACCTGCATATTCAATGTCTCATTGTCTGCAATAGGAAATGCTGTTTCTCCTCCTTCCTCAACATCATTCAGGTAGAACAGAATCGTCATGTACCTGATAAAAAAAACACAGCACATATCAGTAATTTTGTAAATATAACTTATTTTATGTATTTTATTCAAAAGTATACTGATAAAAGAAACACAGCACAATTGACAATTTTTATAAATACAACTTATTTGTATGTACTTAAAATATATTAGTACATGACTGCATACTTGAACATACCATACTGAATATCAATATTGGTTTTTCTCTAAAGTGGATCACATTTTTCTGCAGTTTGCAGAATTTTAGTCTTTTATGAAGATTTGCAACAGAATTTGCATTTTTTTAAAAAAATATTTCTAAGAAAGTGCGGATTCATCATAGACAACTTACAAATTAATTCTTTTTAGCAATTTCCCAAGGGACCTCTAAACCTTGTCTCAGGCAATGACAACAACTCAACAGAGTACTTGGAATAACACCTCCTGCTTTCTTATGAACTGAATTAAATATAAACTTTTTGTTTTGTTTGCTTTAGCATATTATGGCATGACAGAGAGGCCACTCATTCTGATGGTGGCAGTGGCAATAGTATAATCATCATATTATTCTGGTAAAGTTTTCTGTATGGTCATAAGCCTCTAACTATTTTAGGGATTGGTTTCATACTTGGGCCATATAATCAGAAAGCATAATGATTGGTCTTTCATGTCCTTGCCCCCCTCCCCCCTCCATGTACCTGTGCAGACAAGGGAAAAAGGCATGTTGAAATGTTGAGTTTTTAAGTTTTTGGTTAAAGTTGTTCTATTGTCCCAAACCCTTTAAGGGATTGCTTTCATAATTGAACCATATAATCAGTAAGCATAATTTTGGGTCTTTCATCTCCTTGATCTCCCCCCCCCCCCACTTCTTTCTCTCTCCCTGTACTCTCAGACAAGGTCAAGTGAAAATCTCGGTTAAGTTTTTTATTAAAGTTTTTCTCTATGGCAACAAGTCCCAAACCCTAAGAAGAATTGCTGTCTTAATTGGTCAGTAGAACCAGGAAGCATTGCCCTTTCAAGTTCATTTACCCCAACCCTTCCTCAATTCCCAAAGCAAGGTCAAGGTCATTTGAAAATCTTTGTTAACATTTAAATCCAGTTTTTTTCTGTATGGTCATGGGTCACAAACCCTGGAATCAGGAAGCTATACCTTTTCATATCCATGCACCCCTACCCTCCCTCTAACCTTCATGTGAGGTCAAGGTCATTTGAAAAATCTTGCTCAAGATTTTAGTTAAAGTTTTTTGATGTGGTAATATGTCCCAAACCCATGGAGAGATTGCTATCATAATTGGAATGTAGAATTAGTAGGCTCTGCCCTTTCATATCCATGCACCCATACACATCTAATTACCCTCAGGCAAAGTCAAAGTCATTTGAAAACTTGGATAAGTTTTGGTTAAGGCTTTTCTGTATGATCATAGGTTCCAAAACCCTGGAAGGGATAGCTATTATACTTTGACTGTGGAATTAGAAAGCTCTGCCCTTGCTTTCATATTCATGCACTCCTACCTTCCCTCTGACAAACATGCAAAGTCAAGGTCATTTGAAAGTGAAAATACATCTGTATCAAGCAGTGCAGTAGGCAAGACATATAGTTCCTTGGAATTTCTTGTCATTGCTAAAGATCATCCTCTAAGGCTATGGTCGTAAATGTTGATATTTTCACTAGCTTAAGTTATTTCCTAATCTTTTCCAAACATTACAAGTAGTATTGTTATTTACAAGTTGCCTGTACAAAGTATTATGGGTTCCTCCATAAAATTAAAAAGTGGGAGGCAGTGGCAAGCCTGAAGGGGTTTTACCAAAGTCCAGTAAAGAGAAATATTTAATCAAAGTACTGGAAGAACTGTAAACCTGAGGCCACTGGAATAGTGGCACACTGCAAGTGAAACACCATGTTGATCGAACCATTCTATCTGGAGGGGAAACAGTAAAAATATTAGGCAGATGTTTGCCATGGCAGCCATGGATGATGTCAGGTCGGCTGCATGTTCATGTAGGACCATCTGCATTATCATAAGAAGTCTTTGAGGGAAAACTCCTGGTGTATATGACTATCTGTTCGAGAGGACTAACAGGACCAAGATTTTCAAGACAGTCACCATGGCAGAGGTTAGATCAGCACCATCTTTATGCAGAATAAGCTAAATATCCATGTCAAAACAACCAATCATGCAGTAAAAGTAGCAAAAAGCAAGATTTTCATCCTGGATCATCCACATAAAAAGTCTTCTAGGGAAAATGTGATAGCAATCAGCAGGAGTAGTGACAAGATTTTTATGATGACACCCATGGTGATGATGCTGAAGGTCAGATCAGAAACTTTTCATTTTGGGACCAACTAGATGTCATAAGAAACCTTTTAATTAATTAAAGCTCCATGTTGGTATGATCATTTGTTCATAAGGCACCATTTTCATCAAGGACCAAAGTGAAAAACCAATCCATTCAGAAGGAGTAGTGATAAGATTTTTAAGATGGCCACCAGGGCAGCCATGTTGAATGTCTGAGGAGCACAATTTTCATTTGGGCCAAGTAAACATCTGGTTGAAACTGTATGCCAAGTTTCATACATGAATTTCTTCCAAGCAGTTCAGGAGTAGCAGTGATAACAACTAAAAGATAATGGATAATGTATGCTAGATAATGGAAACCGGAGGGTGTACACAAGACCACTGCATAATCAAATTTGGTGTGCAACCAGTAGAACTGACAAGAAGGCCTGGGCACATGATGAAAACATTGGTGTAAAACATAACTTTGACCCAAAGGGCAAGAAAGGGAGAGCAAGCATGTAGTAGAATGAATTGTATTAGCTTCATAATGATTCACCCAATGTATGGAGAAAAAACAATCAATCAAGGGGTTAAGGAAATAAAAGAAAACGAAAAAATTTAACCCAAGCCTGAACTAAGATTTTCTATAAATGCAACTCTGATCCCAAGAGTGTGTCACACAATGAATTGTCTTTCTTCCAAGTATGAAGAAAATCCATCAAGAAGTGTAGGAAATATAAACAAATAAAAAAACTTAAACCAAAAACTTAATGCAAACATTATATGACTGTGACCTTGACCCCAATGTCAAAGTGGCAAGCGTGCATTCCACTTAATAACTTGTCTTAGCTTCATAATAATTCATCTAAAATATTCACGAAATACATCAATGGAAAGCCCTAACACAAATTTTGTATGACTGTGACCTTGATCCCAAGGTCAAAGGGACATGCCACAGAATGAACTTAGTGTCATAATGATTCATCTGAGGTATGAAGAAAATCCATCAAGGAGTTTAGGAAATATAAGCAAATGAAAAAACTTTAACCAAAATATAATGCAAATTTTTCTATGACTGACTGTCACAGGATTGATCGAGTGGGTTTGGATTTTGTGAAGAGATGAAGACCAGCTGTGGAAATGATATATTTATTTACAATGTATATAAGTACAGGAATAATTCAGTCCTACTGTAACATATGGAATTCTAACATCCTGAGCTAGACAATCATATTATGATCTTGTACCCAATTTTGACTGAACAAATTCTCACTACAGTTAGTCTACACATGCCCCAAATACTGCCATCTCAATGACATGCTGAATTCAAAATGAAGTATTGAGACCTACACATTGCCCAGTTATCAATACACATTAGCCTGTGCAAATAATATGGATTATAATATTTTCTGTTAACATAACAGATATGAAACTGTTCTGTTCATTTAATGAAAGTGTGAGTTTATGTTGATATTATCAAATTATGAAGATATGATATTCACACATGAAACACGTATCAATGAAATTGTAATGTTAAAAAAAACATGGTAATAATATATGAAACATACAGTTCATCAACGGGTATGAAGTTATAATGTTCACAAGTCATAAGAATATGAGAATATACCACCCACCAATGGATATGAAGTTGTAACACCATGTCATTCATGTAAAGAACATGAAATTATGATGATACACTTTCCACCAATGGATATGAAGTTGTAACACCATGTAATTCATGTAAAGAACATGAAATTTTCACAATACACTGTCCATCAATGGATATGAAGTTGTAACACCATGTCATTCAGGTAAAGAACATGAAATTATGACTATACACTGTCCACCAATGGATATTAAGTTGTAACACCATGTCATTCATGTAAAGAACATGAAATTCTGATGATACAATGTCCACTAATGGTTACAAAGTTGCCTTATTTCACTATAATAGGGCATACACAAGGAATGATCCAATATATTACATTTCCTGTCCATTTGCCAATAACCTGTGTCCATTGGATATATGCCATTAATGTTGTAGCATCATCTTGATTTGAATAAATACCCCACAAATGTCCAATGAACAAAGAACAAGGCATGGAAAACATGTTGATAAAATGAAATTAAGAAATTCAAATTTCATCATAATCGAAACACAAATACGGGTTTGATTAGGGCCCTGCTCAACAAAATCAGCAGATCTTTATAGTAATCACATCTATCTTCCATCTGTCCAGCTGTATATCCTATGATCAACAATATGGTTTCCACAATACAACTTTACTGGTTATTACTGATTTTAACCAAATTTGGTACATTGATGACACCTCAAAATAATTTTATATCCAGCCTTCTATGATGTCAATTACATGAGTTATGGCCCCTAATTGCTCATTCATCTAACTTTTATTTCTGCATCCCAACTTTACCAAGGATTGTTGGATTTCAACCAAATTTCTTATGCAGCTCTATACTGACAAAACCTTGGATGAGTTTCATTTTCAGCATTCTACAACATCATTTACAGGTGTTATGCCCCCCGATTGCCTGTCCTTGCCACTTTGATCTCCACAGCATAACTTTATCAAGGTTTGTTGGATTTCAACCAAATTTGGTGCATGCTTGATATTTAACAGACCCTGAATGAGTTCGATTTCCAACATTCCATGACATCCTTTATAGAGTTATTCCCATGAGTGCTTATCCTCCTGACTTTTGATTTCTGCAGAATAACTTTACCAAAGATTGTTGGATTTCAACCAAATTTTGTATCTGTCTTTATGTTGATGAGACTTTGAACGAGTTTGAATTCCAGCATTCCAGAACATTAATAACAGGAGTTATGTCCATTGATTGCACATCCCCTAACTTTGCTTTCTGTAGTATTACTTTACCATGGATTGCTGGATTTCAACCAAATTTGTCATGCAGTTTTATACTGATGAAATCTTGAATGAGTTCAATTTTCAGCATTTGACAATATCATTTAGAGGAGTTGTGGCACCTAATTTTACATCCTCCTAACTGTGCTTCATAAACATACCTTAACTAAGGATTAATTCAAAATCTAAACCAAATTCAGCATGCACCTTTATACTGATAAGACCTTGAATTAGTTTGCTTTCAGCATCCTAAGACATATAAAGAGTTATGACCCCTTAATTGTCTGTCTTCCTTACTTTGTTTCTGCAGCATTACATTACTGAAAATCGTTGACTTTCAACCAAGTTTAATCTGCAGCTTTATACTAATGAGACCTTGAATGAATTGAATTTTCAGTATTTCACATCATCATTCAAAGCACTTATGGCCCATAAATTCCCATTCTTCTAACTCTGTTTCCCAACAAAAGTTCCTCTGTTTAAGGCCCTGCTGAACAAACTGTAGTTAGCAGGGCCCTTTGCGTTACAACACAAGTTCCTCTGTTTAAATTGTATTTAGTGGGAAAATTTGTTTTTAATGTTGCCCTATGTAATGCACTCTTCATCAATAGCTCTAGTTAATAACTGCAATTAACTATTTCCAAAATGGTTAAGTTGCCACACATCATGGAAGTGGTCTTGCCCACACTATGATGGTATCATCAAGTGTCACAATAATGCCAATGGGGGGGGGGGGGACACACTCCAACAGTTCTTTTATACTTTTATACTTTGCAAAAAAGACCACTGCAATATTGCTTTGTATTGAGGCAGACCCAAGTACTAGCTGATGGCCTTCAACTAGGTAAGCTAATATGGTCAAGACAGTCATTTACCTGCAGCTAGGTAAGCTAACATGGTCAAGACAGTCATTTACCTGCAGCTAGGTAAGCTAACATGGTCAAGACAGTCATTTACCTGCAGCTAGGTAAGCTAACATGGTCAAGACAGTCATTTACCTGCAGTTAGGTAAGCTAACATGGTCAAGACAGTCATTTACCTGCAGCTCTTACACCTGCCTTGATTTGGTTTCCCTGTTTCACAACATGGGGCATCACTGTCTCTCGTAGAGGAGTCCCAGTGGGCATTGTAGTGACCTTTAACCCCATAATTGACAACCTGTAAGATATGGAGTGCTAAAAATACATACATTTCTTAAATCAATGCATTTCATTTACAGTTACATAACTATGTTTGTCAATTGTCAATTTTGACCATTTAATTGAAGAATATACATTTTTGGTGAAATAGAGGAGACAAATCATGGTATCGAGCAGGCATTACTTTATAAGAACATCAGGCTATGCTGGGCTACAAATGACAAGTACCTTATTTATCTGATGATATGGCCACCCCCTTGTGTAGAAAATTTCTGGCAAATATTTATGAAGGATATCTTTGCCTCATAATAAGCCTACCCACTTTTTGTCAAATTTATTATGCTGGCCCTCTGGCCTTCGCATGGGAGAAATAGTGTACATATGAACAGTCATTGCACATAGCCTGTCATTCGATATATGTAGGCATAATATGCCTTTACACTGTTTATGATGAAATAATTACACATTTTTGCCAAGCCTTTGTAACAAGCATTTGGATTGGTTAAAATCTCATCACGGATGCAGAAAACTAGAAGTTATTAGGTCATAACACCAGACAGGACCTACTTATGTATTCATGTACACTTTTTGTGTGCTTTGAGGATATATGTAAACAATGGTTAATATATAGTTTTGTTATTTATTACTTGAGATTCATCATTATGTTGTGAAATAATTGTATTTATAATAATTGAATTTAATATTTTATAGGATTTATGAAGTCATGAAGCTTGAAAATCGATTACACTCAATACATAAGTGGACTTCACTTCACTATGGAAATTCATGCAGTATGTAATCAATTTTCAAGCTTCATAAATCCTGTAAAATATGAAATTCAATTCTTAACACAACTCTGGTATTCACTTAGTTGAAGAAACTCAAAACCTGGTGAGGAAAATTCTTTAGATTAAGCATCAACTGTAGACAACTATCTTGCCATGGATACCAACTTACATTAAACATATCTGAAATGGTTCTGAATTAAGTCACACTCTTCAAATTACTGAATCTGGCTAGTTTACAACTTTTTTTCCAAGATAATGCCCAGACCACTGAAAGTGGAAACTTCTTCATAGCAAAAAGCACCTAGGTGGTATTACATTGATATGTCTAGCAAGTTTTGTAATGATATGTCAAACAGGTTTTGTAATGATATATCAAACAGGTTTTGTTATGGTATGTCAAACAGACTTTGCAATGATATGTCAGACAGGTTTTGTAATGATATGTCAAACAGCTTTTGAGGTATGCCCTGAAAACAATAAAATTTGTACCAACTTGCACCATGTTTTCTTGGCAACTCAAAATTGTTCAAACTGGAAATATTCTTTTTAGTAATCAGCACTTTTAGGCAACTGTAGTATGACATGTATATGATTGCCAACTGTAGTATGACATGTATATGATTGGCAACTGTAGTATGACATGTGTATGACTGGCAACTGTAGTATGACATGTATTTGATTGGCTTTATAAAAATGACATGTATATGATTGGCTTTATAAAAATGACATGTATATGATTGGCTTTATAAAAATGCCAGAAGCAACTTTGAAGTCTACTCCAGAAACAGTAGAATCTGGCCAGTTTGCAACTGACTTTTTCCAAGCTAGTACCAAAACTAATGAAAATGGAAAATTACTGACAGCAAAAGGCTCCTCAAGACTACTGCATATTGATGCCTATCACAACTTTCATAATGATATGTCAAACAAGTTTTAAGCAGTGCTCCTGAAAGGATAAACTTTGGCCAATTTGCAACTTATTTCCATAGTAATGTCCAATATATTTACATTGAAACCTTCTTTAAAGCAAAAGGCACCTTAAGGCCACTAGGTTGATATGTATATCAAATTTCATAAATATATCTCAAACAATGCTCGAGTTACATTCTGGAAGCAAAAGTGTAATGATGGTCAGAATGATAGATGCACAGACAAAACCCATTTCTACATTCCCTGCAAACTTTGTTGGGTGGGGGATAATAAATTTGAGGTCAATCATTTGATGTCAAGCATTTTCTAACTTAAAATGTTCTTAAAAAAAATCACTGTATGAACAAAGGTTGGTTTTGTACTAGAATTGTGTTAATATGACATGGATGCCCCCAAAAATATGATTGAACTGAAAGACAAAGTTATATGTAAAAAACAAGGGCCATAACTCAGTAAAATTATGTTGGAAAATAGTGAAATTCAAAATTGACCTTGGTCTTTGTAATTTAAAGTCTCATACAAGATTCTATTTGAGTGAATCATGTCCTTGAATTGAGCAAAAATAAATTTCTGATGGAACTGAAGGCCAAAGTTTTATGTCAAACAAGGACCACAACTCCATTAAATTTTGTTAGAAAATGTGAAAATAAAATTTTATCCAGGTCTTCTTAATGTAAAGCCTCATACCAAATTTGTTTATAATTCATGAAGTCCTTCAAACATTACTCAGTGGAAACAAATTTATGATACAACTGAATGGCAAAGTTCTCAGTTAAACAGGGGCCATAACTCCATTACCTTTTGCTGGAAAATGGTAAATATCAAACTTGACCTAGGTCTACTTGACACAAGAGTCTTCTATAGTTAACACAGCCCCAGGTATGCTGCTTATGCTAGTATCTTGTGGTCCATAACACTTTAATTACATACTCAGGGCTCAGGAAAAGCTTTTCCAAGCACTCGTCCCTGGGACAAGTAAGTTGCAACAGTTACTCGTCCCTGTCCTCATTTTACTCAACACAGTACACTTCTACAGTACACTGCCTACACTTTTACTAAGGAACCGCAGGTGCCTGATGCAAGCTCGATACTAGAATGGGTCAAAACCATGAAAATATTGTGTTCTAATACATGTCCCCTTAAATAAACATATAATGAAAGACAAGATTTGAAACTAGAGACATTGCAGTTGCACACATAGCCCTTGATTTCTTAATGGTATTCAAGTCTACAGCGACACCTTTCAGTAATATAGGTGTCATTTTAATGTCAAGAAATTTTCCTTGTCAACGAGCTATCACACATCTTTAAGAGTTAGATATGGGAAAAGTTAAGAGACAAGAAAAATCCAAATTTGATGATTTTCGTCTGGTCACCGCTATGCTTGCCTCAGATCAATGGTATTTTCAAGACAGTGCAGCTTTATTAATACATTTTCAAGCCAAAGAAGAGACACCAGCAGATATTTATACAAGTATGTAACTACTTTTCACAAGAAAAAGCAAATTTTTTAGTAAATTATGTTTCTCCAAGAATACTTGCCCGATCACATTAATGGTAGGAAGATGTTCCACTACCTGTCTTTTCTGTCTATATTCCATATAGACAAAGGGAAGAAACTCTCCCCAATCCTTCTCCTTACCTCCCCTTACCACCGCTAGGTGGCTATGGTTGTTTACCAGTTTTACTTGAGCGATACCTCAATGATGACGCTCGCATTTGTGGGGAGGTGTGGGAGGGACTATTAGTAATGTGATCGGCTAAGTATTCTTGGAGAAACATAATTTACTAAAAGATTTGCTTTCTTCTTTGAATACATTCCTCAATCACAGGTAATAAGAACAGGCAATGCTGAACATCCTACCTCAACCATGGTCGCTCTGGAGGGAAAAAGGATTCTTCTCTGTATGTGGGAAAACCATTCTCCGAATAAGAGAACAGCACCACTGGCGGTCACCTGATCGGTGACGCTATTACCTGTGTAAGAAAAAGGAGGAAAGCAATGACTTTCTTTCTTACAGAGTAAATCACTGGGCAAATCCAGCGAAAGCACTGTTCTATGCCTGTGGTGATGGTCTGGGCTGCAGCCACCAGACCTACCAGATTCAGTTCTTGCCTGTGCAAAGCTAGATCATGCAGATAGAAGCTTGAGAAGATCGACTGTGTGTGCCAGCCAACTGCCTCTATTATGTCCTGGATAGCCATGTTCCGTTCAATTGCGAAGCTTGCTGAGCTCTTATTTCATAAGCTGAAATTTTCATGAGGTGCACTCGATCTCTTGAAATCTCGGAGTACGCCAAGCGTATTACCCGCTTTAGTCATGATGCTAGGGCTTGGGTGGTTATATCCTCTTTCCTTGTTTTTGTCTGGAAGAAAGAGACATGGCCCCCCCCCCCCCCCCCGGCACTACTCCGCAGACCAGGTCCTGCATAACTGCCTCCTGAGACTTATCAATGGAGAGAGACTATTCTTTGTTTGCCCATTGCAGCCTGTTCTTTGCTATGAAGAGTCAAGTTCCATCATCAGGACCACTGAACCGTCTACTCTAAACTGTAGATAGTTTGGGTCCACTGAAAGGACATGCAACTCACTGACCCTGCATGCTGAAGCTAGGGCTATCAAGAAACATGTTTTGTATGATAGCAGCTTCAGGGGGTTGCTGGCTATGGGCTCAAACTGATTTGAATTGAGCCATGTCATTACCCATGATAAATTCCACTTAGGAAACAGGATGACAGATTTTGGTCTATTAAATTTGAAATTGGCTAGTAGGTCTCATAAATCCTTCTGACATATATCTGCTCTACCATGATGTGCTGGAATGTGTCGGAGAGCATGGAGTGCTAGCCTTTAATCATAGAAGCTAACTTTTTCTCCTTGAAGACCCAGAGGAAAAGGTAACCCAATTCTGGGACTAAGGCACTCAAAGAAATGACACTGTTGCCATTGCACCAGATCCTGAAGAACTGCCATTTCTCCATGTACACCTTCAAAGTGGAGGGCCTTCTAGCTAATGAGATTCTCTCCACGACGGAAGGTTGAAATTTTGCTTTTTTTTGCAAGGCTCTCCTGACAAGAGCCATGCATGAAGGGCTAGCCTGTTGGGGCATGGATGAAACACCTGTGACCAAGGCTGTTTGAGCAGTTTGGGTCTCAGGGTTATTTTCCTGGGAATGTCTATCGCTATATCAAGCAGATCATTCACCCAGGACTTGTCCCACCTTAGAAGGGCTATCAGAATCACTTTGTATTTTCAATCCCTCAATTTTTGAATTACTTTCGGTACCAGGACTATGGGGGGTAGGCACAGACCCCAAACCCCTCCCATGCCTGGGGGTCCGGGACTGGTGAGACAAAGGTGGGCAGTATGTGATTCCATCTCATTGCAAAGAGATCCATCATCGGCCGCCCAAAATGCACAAATCCATTGAAAGATCATTGGGTGAATGGACCTTTCTGTGTGAAAGGTCTGGCCCATTCTTGACAATGAATCTGCCAGGATATTGAACCTGCCAGGAATATGTCTGATCTGGGCAGTTATATTCACCAGTGGAGAAATTCCCAAACCAATACACATAGATCTGGTAATTTTATCCCTCCTTGTTTGAGGAGGTAGGCCACCACCACAGAATTGTCTGACATAATGAGAACTACCTTTCTGTATATTTGCCTCTTCTAGAAATTAAACGCATTTATTTTGGCTTTCATTTCTAGGATGTCGATGTGGACAGGCAACTCTTGCGGTCCCCATTCGCCACTGATGGTGTTGAAGCTGGGCGATATATGGGCTCCCCAACTGTACGAGCTGGCATCCATACAGATAGTAATTTCTGGTTGGGGCTTTTGTAAACGAATTCCTGCTGTAGCCATTGTTTGTTGCGCCACTGGAGCAGGAAAGACACTACTTTGTTCAAGATCATGATTTTGTGATCTAAATGCTTGGCAAAGGGACACCACTGGATTAGCAGGGCCATTTGCAGTGGGTGCATGAAAAGGTGGTCGAGGATAATCAAGTCTGCCACTGCGTTGAGTAGTCCGAAGAGTTGCAAAAACTATCTTGCCAAGATCTACTCCCTACTGGAAATGGAATCTGTGAGCTCGATAATCCATGTTGAGTGCAATTGAGGAAGGCAAACAAGATTGAGGTTTGTAAAGAATTCCATGCCCATGTGGACGAAATGCTGGGATGGAATAAGGTCTGATTTGTCCTAATTGATCAGAAACCCAAACTGACTCAAAAAAGGAAAGAAGATCATTTCTGCCCTTGACAAGAGATAAACATATCATGTGCTTTGGGAGGATGTCGTCAAAATATGCTGTCATCATTCCTGATGAGATCAACTGGAAAAGAGAGACGACACAGTTGATGATCTTAGTAAAGCCCATGGGCTGATATTGAGGCCGAATGGGAGAGTGCGAAATGGTTCTTTGGAACCAAACTGAAGGAAACTGCGCAAGGATGTGTGTATAGGGACATGAAAGTATGTGTTGGTTAAGTCTAAACTGAGCACAGACTTGTCCTTTTTCCATCATGAACTTCTGTGCAGCTATGTACGTGTTGAGCCGGCTGAGATCTATGATTGGTCTGAGATTCCTGTTGGCCTTGGTTACCTGAACAGCCTGGAGTAAAACCCTGGGGAATTCATTTTGCAAACTACCTCTACCACCCACTTTTGAGTAGTAACCAGATCTCCTTCAGTACAATTCCTGACTTCTCCGGATTGGACGGCAAATCTGTCATGGAAGAACTCGAAAGTGGAGGGTTTGGATAAATGATACCTGAAGCCCCTCCGAAACAACTTGGATTGCCTATTCATTGTCGGAAAACAGATCGATCCATGTGATTTGGAAATGAAGGAGTCTGGCACCCACAGGAAGCCAGTCTGCGGGTGGTGGGGGTTGCAAGTCAACATCAGCTGTTTGGAGGCTTGGCCAAGGAGAAACCTTGTTTCCTTTCCCCTTTGCCAAACTGCTTCTTGAATTGAGGATTTTGTTGCCGCCTGAAATTGGATTGTGGACGAAATTGTTGCCTTTGAGCATTATTCGGTCTCTTATCCTTTTACCGCCTATCATCTCTGTGCTGCAGCCTAAACTGATTCTGTCTGAACACAGGAGCCTGGGGGCAAGGCAAGTTGAAGCGGCAGTTCTTGAGATGCCTGCTTCTGCACTTCCTCAATTTTACCACCAAACAGCAATGGCCGAGTGCAGGTGGGACATTTCACAAGATCGAGTTTAGCCAGTGCCATCATGGCATTTGCCATCATGTGATGCACAGCCCATTACCTCATCAGGTATTCTGTCAGCATCAGAATAAAACATCCCAGGGGGCAGGGATGAGGCCCTGCCATTGTCCCTGTGTACTATTTGATCTCTCCCCAGGGCATAAGCTGTAAATATTGGTTCTGGCAGTTGCATTGGCGACTGGGCAAGTGCCATGGTTTGTCTTGCTGGTAAGAAATGCTGGTAATAATGATGGCCAGTTGATTCAGCTATCAATTGGACAGACAGCCTGGTTATCGGCTGGGTGGATGGCATGGTATTTGGCTGGACGGCCGGTTGAGTAATCACCTGGTTGGACCATGCGATGAAACAGACAGATTGGCTCACCGGAACTCCATATAACTCCGCATAACCATGTGCAACCAGCCGGTATACGGCATGGCTCGCTGAAGTGATTGATTCCCAGTAACTGATTGTCGAGTACAGCCGGCCTGGTTGCTGGACTGGGTGGACAGCAGCTGGAATGGAGTTACACAGACTAGACTTGTGGCCATACAGCTCATCCATATCTGGAAAATACCCCATGTGCCAAGACTTACAGGCTCTAGGGCCAAGCTCCGATATGCAGGGGGACTTACACCCACTGGGCAGCCTACAAAAGGGAGGACAATCTCCCATAAATTCCAACTCAGTACTGGAAATATAAGAGTGGTGAGATGGAACAAATTTACCCAAGGCCGGCAACTGTGTTGTAGTCTCTTGTATTCGTTGCCTCATCTGTGACTCCAACAAAGCCTGCTGAGATGGTAAGTCCGTAGCCACTTGTTCTTCCAGTTGCAGCTGTCTCGATGTCAGGATAGCTGTTGATGCTGTACACATCACTTTGGAAGGAGGAGGTACCATCAATGTATCCTCCACATCACTGGCTAGTGATGATGTCTTAGGATGTAAATTTAAAATGTTACATTCCATTTCCCTGGACTTATTCCATCTCTCTCAGGGTCCATAGCAGAATCTTTTGACAAAATTCAAGACTTTTTCATGGATTTTTCCCGGTTTTTCATGACTTTTTGAGGTTTAAATTTTGAGTGAGCAACGGAATAAAGCGACATTTTCTAATACTAAAAATTACAATTTAATGTGTAATTAATGAAACACAATATAAAATTGTATACTTACAAGCAAAGACAGACTGTAGAAAAATGATGATAAAATTTAAAATCCAACATTTCAATATCTACACTATATACACTATTTACATGTATCTATTTCTCTCTGTTCAATTATTCTTAATTTGAAGTAGCTTTTCATCTATTTTTTTATTAAGCTGCTTTACTTCTTCTGCCTTTTCTCAACCAGTCCTCGGTCCTCGTCATGCTGTTACTTTTTGTGACTAGAAAAAACTGCTTCCTCTGCATAGTCATCACCACTCTTATTCAGCATATCAATGTCTCTCTCTAGCGCCTGTTTTTTTCTCTTGATTTGATCTATTTCTTCCATCTCTGACTTTCTCTTTCTGCTCTTTGTGTCTTCATCTTCCTTTTTTCCTCATCCAGATAAGCCTGATACTGGTGATAAGCACTGCTGCAATGCATCAACAGTTTTGGAGTAATAAGAACATTCTCCACTTGGCCCACAATGTCAATGTAATCACAGACAGTTCTTTCTTCTGGCAACTACACTTAAATCATTCAAATTGTGAGCCTCAGCTTCCTTGTTGACACTAACACCATGCTCAACTAAGGCTTGACCATGTGATAATAGCAGCACAGTTTTTAATGCTTTCCATACATGAGAAAATCTGGGTTGCAATGCCAGCCTGTCAAAGTAAAATTTGTCAAGGTGATCAAGCTGTCTATTAAATTGTCCCAGAGACCCATCAGCAACAGTTTCATCAATAAATGTGTTCCACTGTGTAATAGCCTCATCACAATCTTGTGAGGGAAAGTTTCTCATGGAAACTAGCACTCTTAGCATCTTCTTGAACTGAGAGACTGAAACATCTCTATTTGACAAGACTAATGATGGATCCAAACAAGCAATGCTGTATACCAATGAATAGTTCAAAGGGGATTTGTCCAGCAGCTTCTCAGTGAAGCTTACCAAAATCATCTTAGTCATCTTTAAAATGTAAAATTTGTCTCTCACTAAGCTTCTTCATCTTCTTCAAGTGTAAAAGTTCCTTTTCTGCGATAAATCCCACATCCACTTTGGGCAGAACACATTGTTTAAAACTGTCCCCGACATCAAGACCAAGCATCTTCTTGGTGCCAGATATGTTGCTGAAGGCTTCATCCTTTAAGAATTTTCTATGAAGATTGAGAGCCATGTTGGCCAAGGCCTGATGGGCAAATGGAACCAAGGGCTTTTCCCCTTGGAATTCTTTTAAGTATGATTGTACCACTTTGGACAACATACAAAAAGAATGCAAGTTTTCTCCCAAATGTTTTTTGACAGTTTTAAATGACTCTGTTCTGGGGTCTTTTACATTTTTTGTGGCCACAGCTTCCACATACTTGCGCACAGAAGGAAGGATATCCAGAGCTCTTTGTATAACAATGATGTTTTCGACCCAGCAATGTTTACGGAATTCAAGGGGATACTGGGATGATGAAGTAACATCGAAGAAGTCTTCTCTTTTAGCTGGTGTGTTGCAAATCAGGGTGTGCAGATATTTCAGGAATTTGTCTAAGGCCCACTACAGCAGCATCCATTCCTGTTTTCTGAGTTCCATGAACTTTAAGGAGGCCACAGCTACCAGTACAATAATAATACAACAAGATTAAACAAATGATGAAATATTTCTTTAATTTATAAACTGCATACAAGACAATATTTAAACCTCTCAGTATATAAGACAATTTGTAATAAACAGTACATATTCTTTGCTTACATTTGTACTCACTTTGAAGCAGCTTTTCAAATTTATTTTTAATTAAAAAAATAAAGTAAAAAATTTAAATATTTCCTGACAAGTATTTGATGAGAATGACATTTAAATGCAATAGTAAATATGAAGAAAAAAAAAAATTTCTTTACCACTATTGCCGAGACTGACAATGAAATCTGTCTTCAGCTTCTGATCCAAGTCGTCATAAAATCTCCAGTTCACATTCAGTCCATTCATTGATAACTGGATCATGTTGGCAAGGTTGACATCTGCAGTGGCTTTTTCAAAAACTTGCATGAGATTGTTTGCAGAAGCATGACCCAGAAATTCAGGCATGAAGTACCTTGTTATGACTTCTTGGCCCTCTCAAAGCCTGTTGTGGAAATCCACTTGTTTGTTTTGTACGCACTTGTTCATGCTTTCATCGAAAAGGAAAACAAATTGTTCATTTTTCCAATTTTTCCTTTAGAATCCTAAAGATGTATGGGGCTAGTCCGAAACAGGTGAGATACGAAGTTTTTCTATCTCCACATGAAAAGTTTTTGCGATGTTGCTATCTGGGAACATGCTGGCAAAGACTTTGTTTATTCCCATGTTAGACAAGTAACTGTTATACTTTGAAACCATGGACAGAGTCCAAATAACTTCTGACTGCAAAATGTCTTCTTTCAATACAAACGATGTTATCAACTGACAGGAAGACTGTTTAGGGGTTGTCAAGTTTGCAGAGCTTGTATTGTCGATAGACTTTTGAGAATCCAAGTTGGCTTTGGGACATGGGACAAAAAAAAATTATGTAACATTGCCGCTTGATGTTGATCACCTTTTACATTAGAGTTCAAAGCACTTTCACCCACAGACATCACACTAAATGTCTCAAGACATAATTTGCAATGAGCCGAATAAATGTCTGCATCTTTCGGTAGCCATTCTTTATATTCTTGATTTTCAAGCCACGATGCTTGGAATTTTGTCTTGGTCACCATCTTTGGATCCAGGCATGTGTACGGGCGAAAAACCACATCCAGGCAAAACCAACAGTTACCAAAAATCACCAAAGTCTCATTTAAGATTGCTATAATTTTTTTGGGCATTATTTTTCATTTTCAAGGGTTTCCTGACAGAATTCCAGGATTATATTAAAATTTAAGCCTTTTTCAAGGTTTTCCAGGATCGCTACGGACCCTGCTCTCTTTAGTTCTAAGACCTTGTCTTAATACCGTAGCCCATAGATTTTCTAGATTACCTTGCACACACTGCATGTAGTAATGGATGAACATTTAGTACACACAAGACAAGTGACATGCATGTCTTCATTGGCCTTAAACTTGTTACATTTTGTGCATTTCATGGATATCTTGGTCAATTTTCTGAAAGACAAGAAGGACTAAAATTTTTGGGAAATAACAACTGAATTATGTTACTTCCACAGAGAAACAATGCTTATTACTAAATAAGCAAATAAATATCCACAAGTGTATGCTAATACAACCAACAATGAGTACTAACTATACTGTGTTGGAGCATGTGGTCAGAAATTTTGTTAACAAAAACACGAAATCCACGACTGCGACAAATTCACATAAATATGAGTAAATTTTAAAAAGTAATGATTGCAACATTTAGTATAAACATTTACCATCAATACTATACCAAAAGTGTCAACAAATGGTTGTAAAATACACAAGATTGATTTAGATTCCTTGGGAGGTGAACATACGATGTGACTCATATTAGTAAAAAGCAAAAAACTGGTAAACAACCATAGCCACCTAGTGATGGCGAGGGGAGATATGGGGAAGGATTGGGAAGAGTTTCTTTTCATCTATATAGAATATAGACAGGTAAGACAAAATAATGAATCTTTCCATCATTGCTGGATTTGAGAGGTAGCAGAGCATCTTCCTAACGTTAATGTAATTGGGGAATGTATTCAAAGGAAAAATGTAATTTGGGGGTGGGTGGGGTAAAACTAATTTTGATGATGTAATACTTACCTGTTGCTATTGCGTTGCTGGCTCTTTTACGGACAGAAAATATCCCGACTGTATGACAAGAATTCATCCTCTCATTAGGGTGAACCACAAGATTCTAGAAAACTAAGTTGCCCCTGGTCTACCCCACAGATACATTGCCCAATCACACTGTCCTTCATTCTTTTTTAGGATGCAGAATAAACTAGTGGGACATCAGTGTGAGGCAGGAGGGAATCTGGAAATAGCAACAGGTAAGTATTACATCATTAAAATTAGTTTACCCCCCCCCCCCCCCCAAACCTACATTTTAATATCAGCAATACATACTTGTTGCTATTGCGTAGCTGAATTTGTCAGTTTGGTGGGAGGCTGATGATCCACAACTAGCGAAAGAAAAACATATGCAAGGAATACTCACCTTTATTGTAGAGTAGAAGACAACTGCCGGATGGTATCTGCACTGGTCATTTTTTGAGCTACAACAATAGGACCCAAGAAAAAAAATGCCTTCACTTTGGTGAGCTAACAAGCGAAGGTAAAAGGAGAAGGTAGTGTGAGAATGCCAAAACACTTTCATCACATCCTACAGAGACAAATGAGTTAGACAGGCCCATGAGGTAGCAATGGCTTGAACCTCATGGGCTTTAATTTTCATGAATGAAAGGTCCATATTAGTAAGGGGTTGATAAGATCTCGTGATAGCAATCCACCTTGAAATGATGATGGAAGCTGAAATGTCAGTTGAACCTTAATGGGGAGGAAAAGATGCTTTCTTCTCTCTTTAGAGGCTGTCAAATAAATACATAAAGCCCTAAATGGACATAAAAGTCTATCCTGATCATCCCCAGCACAGATACGACTGAGACTGGATCTCAATCGGGAGTGGAAAAACCTATGTAAGCTGTTTTCTTGCTAAAAAAAACCTGGTTGGCAAAGGAAAAGGAGAGAAGCAGACTCATTATTTCCATTGAACCTTACAAAGCCTTGCTCTATGGATAGGGCATGAAGCTCACTCCTTCCTCTCGTGGACGCTAAGGAGATCAAGAAAACAGTCTTGAGGGTAAGGTTTTTGAAGGAAGCTTTACCCAAAGGTTCATAGGAGGGTTTATCTAGAGAGCACAAGACACAAGAAAGATTCCATTTAGGCATTTGCGAGTGTGACACTGGTCATTGCAGCTTGAAATACCTGATCAGGTCTGCTGAGTGAGAGTCTGTCCTGATGGTCGCGATAAGGCTGCCCTATAGCCCTTAATAGTAGAAACTGAGCATTGTTTCTCTTCAAAAAGGAAGAGAAGAAAATCAGCCACTGTGCTCGTAGAGGAACTGCTAGGATTGACGTTTTCTACTACACCAATCACAAAAGATTCTCCATTTGGCATCACAGACCTTAGATATAGATCATCTTCTGGACTGAATAATGCACTTGGCAACTTAAGAGATTGTTTAAGATAAACCAAGTATGAAGGTGGATAATCTGTGTGTCACGGAATTGTGTATACTTTATATCAATGTATATGGGCGAAAGAAAATGTACTCCAGTTTTGTTGCGACATACAGCGTTACCCAAGGGTTGTTTATTTCTTCGGCTCTAGTTATTTCAAAATACTGAGTGCGATTCTTCCCATGGAGCATGTGCAAATTGTCTGCTGTGAAAACCCAAATACATCAAGTTCTCTAGCTGCGCATATTCATCACAGCTAGGGTACTTATAGAGTGAATTCTGTATGCACAATTACATTACGATGAGTCTTGTCAGGAAGCTTACCACTTTATGGAAGCATCTTCAGCTGTTGAGGTATGTGAAATTTAAACTTGCATTCTTTATTACTCTCTGTTTTATATGACAGAATTGTTTCATATATTAGACATTTTAGAATTTATTCTAAATTCTACAGAGAGTCAATACCTAGGTCATATAATGCCATGCTATTAGAAATACTATAGTCTGGTTCAAGTTAGCCATTTGTTATAACTGAAGACAGATTGAATTTAATTATACGCTGCATGCATTAAATTATGAAATAATGTAATGTGTAACAAAACGAATTCATGTGGGCGCATGCGCAACAAATATATGTACTACACGGTTCAGTTGTTATACTTCTAGCTGTTTTGTATGGTTTGGTGATGTGGAGTCGCAGAACTCTGTGGGGTTCTTTGTGACGTGTACGCTGCAGTCTGGTGATGTTGGCTCGGAAGAGAGTACTGGTGTTCTCGATGTGAGGGACCAAGGCTTTGTGACTAGCAGGTCTGTGTTGAATGAAAAGGTTCTTGAGGGATCCTTCAACAGACTGGGAGGGGCGGACCATGCATGGTGGCTCCTTGACCATTGACTAGAGCGTGGAACCGGAAATACATCTTGGTCGTCAACTGGATGCCACGATATATATATATGTGTTCCATGTTGTAATTGGTATATTTCAATATCGCTGAATGAGTGATAAATTCATATTTCAATATCGCTAAATGAGTGATAAATTCATGCATTCATATTACCATATCGCTAATTGATTGACAACTTCATGAATTCATATTTCAAATATTGCTAAATGAGTGATATATTGATAAATTCGAAATACATGCATTCTACTTGTGGATAAATGATTAATGATACATTATTCATAGTTGTATATAAATCTCATGCTTTGGTCACCCTTGTTGCTGAACAAGACATTGTTTGTATTTGGGGGTAAATCATATACTTCTATTCGTTGATTAGTGATAGAACATTATTCACGTTTGTTTAAGTTCCATTCGTTGATTCGTCTTTCATTTTTCTTGTTGAGTTACTTGTTGTTGATTAGTTCCATGTTAGGAACTATATCATTTTTCTTATATCTTTTTGTTACAATGGTGTCAGATTCATTCATCATTAAATTGCATTTATAAATAAACATCTCATTAACACAATTGCTTTCAGTGTCTTCGCTAATCCAATCCCAACCCGGCTTCATCCTGTTACACTGTGGGCTGTTGTGTAGGAGAGAGCCCTATGCTGCGACAGGACGTCCTTCCTCTGAGGTAATGTCGTGGGATGGTCCACCAGCAGATCAAGAAAACTGTTGAACCACAATCGCTAGGGCCACAGAGGGGCTATCAAAATGAGCTGAGCAGTGGAGTTCCTTACTTTGTGAAGTACCTGTGGGATCATCCTGAATGGTGGGAAGGCATAAACGAACAGACGATCCCACTTCAGGCTGAAAGCATTGACCGCCCAGGCCCTCTGGTTGGGGAATGGTGAAATGTAAAATGGGAGCTTGTTGTTTAGCCTTGTGGCAAACAAGTCCACCACTGGAGTCACCCAAAGTTGGAACAGGGAGTCCACTATGGATTGGTGTATAGACCATTCTGTGAGGACTATCTTCCCTTTCCTTGAAAAACCGTTTGCCAAAATATTCATTTTGCTGGCAAACTCGGAGGGTAATGCCTTCAGAGGTTGCCCAGGGAAGAAGATTCCAAACTTCCATGCAGAGAGAAGGTGCATGTGTACCTCCTTGTCTCCTGAGGTACGCTACCACTGCCATGTTGTTGGTGGAGACCATCATGCAGCGACCTCTTATTTTGTCGAGGCACCTCTGAAGGGCTAAGAACACTGCCCTCAGCTCCAAATTGTTGATGTGGAGGTAGATTCTTCCTGGGACCATGAACCCTGAAGAATCAGTCATTCTGGCTCCTGATGAGCGCCCCACCCTGAATCTGATGCATCTGCAGATAGAAGTGGGGTTCAGGGGCATTCTTGGGGACTCCAGCCAGAAAACAGTACCAATTTGTCCACCAAATCAGATGATGGTGGAAATCCTGACCTAGAGAAATCTGAGCATTCAGAGGATCTCTGTAAAGTCTCCAGACAACCAAATGGAAAAACCAGAGAGGATGCAAGTGCAGTCTGCCTAGGGGAACCAGGTCCGCTGCAGAGTTCAAGGTCCCCAATAGAGAAAGAAAGAGATGAACCAACAACGTGGTCTTTGCTCTCAGCGCCCCCAACAGGGACAGGATCCTGTCTACTCTGTCCTGAGGGATACAGACTAATCCTCTGCTTGTGAGGATATTCATCCCCATGTAGACAAAATCCTGAGATGGAGTGAGCTCTGACTTCTCTAGGTTGGGTAAAAGACCCAGCCTGGTCTTTATGGACAAACAGTGAGACAGATCTAGCATGAGGGACTCCAGCTGGCCATTGTGGATCAACCAGACATTGAAATATTGGAGGATTGGGATACCTAGTGACCTTAACTGGGATGCAACTACTGCCATGACCCTGGTAAACACTCTGGGTGCAGAGGCTAGGCAGAACAGTAGAGCTCAAAATTGGAAGACCTCCCCATCCAAGCAAAACCGGAGGTAATTCCTGTGTGGAGGAAAGATAAGGATGTGAAGGTACGCATCCTGAAGATTGCTAAAGAATGCCCAGTCACGAAGTCTTATGGAATTCCGGACTGAGGGATGTGGTCTCCATCTTGAAAGGTTCTTCCTGCAGAAACCTGTTTAGGAAGGAAAGGTCGATAATTAGACAAAACTTTCCCCTTTTCTTGGGAACCAGGAAAATCCAGGAGTAGAAGGCTGGAGATTGGTCATTTACACCCTCTCTACTGCACCATTCTGAAGAAGGGAGTGAACCTCTTTCTTTAATTGCACCAGATTCAACTGGTGGAGGAACATGGGAGACCTTACTAGAGGAGGAAGATCCTGAAACTGAAGCCAGTAACCACCTTTTATGATAGAAAGGACCCAGCCATCGACCGTTAAGCCAGATGAAGCCTCTGCAAAGAGGTTTAGTCTGGCACCTACAGGAACCAATGGAAGAGGGACACTCTGCAGGAGAGGGAGCAAGTCCCTAGGGCTGTCCACCCTTGTCATTAGGAAAGACAGAAGGTCCCATGAACTTCCTCCCTAGACCTTTTGTGGGGTTGTTGCTTTGATTGGGGCTGCGCAGTTTTAAAGAATTTAGCTGACAGACCCTGTGGCCAGTTGGGATTATTTCACTTCTTGGCAGGTTTCAAAGGGTCAGGATGTAGATGTGAGGGACCGGTGTAGTTGGTTTCTCAAAGCCTGAGAAGCCATGGAGGGGATGAGTCCTCCAAAGAGTCCGCCTCCAGGGAAGCAGCCCTCAGAAGGTTCTTACTGTGCTCTGGTAAGATCATGGATGTGTCCATAGCAACATCCCTGTGGAGGTGGAGAAGTTCCGCTGATAAAGCCATGGACAAGGATAACACATGCCTAGAAGTTTTTTGCCACTGCTTCCAACAAACAATGAAGGGCAATTGGCAACAGAAATTCCTCCTTCAGCAGGCTGAACAAGTCTGCTGAAAAGAGGTCGGCATGTGAGGCTACAGTTACTAGAGACCTAACCTTTCGTTCTAAGGTTTCCAGTGTTTTCACTAGGAGACAAGCCCAGGTCCCTGCATAAATACCCACTTGAGCACTTCTGCATCCAAAGTGGGCAGTTTAGTGGGCCACAAAGGGGTATAAACCTTATAGCTAGATGCAGTGACCAAGGGTTGCAACATAGAGGGAGGGACAGATCACCCCTTACATTGTCTAGCAAAGTCTGGGCCCTTGCTAAACCTTTGGGAAATCTCCTTAGTCATAACCAAGCAAGGAATCAACAAGAGATTTGATCAAGAGTTTGCCCCAGAAAGTATTTCCAAACTGGAAAGAATTTAGAGTCACCAGAACCTGAAGGCCTGGGACACAGGTCACTGAGCAAAAGACGGTAAACCTCATTTACCACTTTGTCGAAAGACCAGCTCTCTTCCTCCTCTGCCGCCTTGACCAACGGGCGAGAGGATGCAGAGGACCCGATGGGAGGGGGTGCCACGTCAGCCTGTTCTGTATCAAACTTGTGCAAATTGACAAGAACAGAAAGTACGTCTTCGTCCCGCTCTGTCTCCTGGGAAGCAGGACTATGCAACCCAATGTCTCTCTGTTGTGGAGGAGACTTGGGGTCAGAGGAACTTTAACCCTAACTCCTCATGCGGAGCTAACAGACTGTCCTTAGTATCAGATTCAGCAGATGGGTGAGAGCGACTCTCTACCATCCTAAGCATTTGGGGGAGGAAGGTGTGTCCCCCTCCTTCTTTTTTGACCCAACTTCTTAAGAGGAAGATGTAGGTCCAATGTCCACAGCATTGCCCTCTCTACCATGTGGCCAAGGTCCTGAAGTCCGTGACTGAATGCAGGGAACAGGCCAATCACTTTCCTGCAGAGGAAGGCCCACATCCCATAGGAATTTAGAGGGATCATGGGAAGAGGGGATGCTGATCTGATCCCTTTCCCTAATCTGGTGTCTGTAAGCAGATTCCCAATCCCTGTGGGATGAAACGGCAGTCTGGAGAAAGGGAGGGGGGTCACAACTCTATCCCATTGCCGACAACAGGCCCTGGGGACTGAAAGGGTGCTCCCCCCCCCCATTGGTGGGGCGCAATTCACTTTCAGCTTGCACCGAGTTGTGGGCGAGTAGAGGGTGTTGCACCTTCCTCAGAGAGAGAGGCTCAACTCACTCCCTGCTCTTTTGGAAGGAAGAGAGTGCTGCTTCTCCCTGAGGGGAGTGTGTGAATTGCTCTCTGTCCTAGTGGAAGAGAGGGTAACTTTCTTTCTGCCCTCATGGAATGGGGAGGGTGCTACTCCACACTAATGGGAGTGCACAACTCACTCTCCACCTGTTTATTACCTCCCTTGGGTGGGGGCCCACTAACCCTAAGAGTCTCCTAAGAGACTTTGGTAACTCTTCTCTGAGACCTGAGGGAATCAGAGAAGGAAAACCAGAAAATTCTGAGGAAGTCAAGGAAGAAACTTTCTTCCTTCCTTTATAGGTACATCTATGTTTGGCAAGGTCCCAGACCTCGTCTGACCATAGGCTGCAAAAGGAACAACCATCTGTCCTCTCACAGCCTGCACAAGATAGGCAAGTGAGGTGTGTCCCCCAGGGGGCTTTCCTGTGGTCACACCTACCCATTCCCTGCTTAGACATTGCTGAAAAGAAGATTTATTCAAAAACTTCTATGCAAGTATATGGAAAAAAGGGTATTTGCGTGGACGAAACCTATGCTAAATATGATAACAGCAAGAACTCACCTTACCTAGGTCTTGTCTCAAAGAATTAAAACAATCACACTGATGTTTTAATGCAAAAAGGTAAGCAATGCTAAGCTGAGTACTGAAGATTATTATAAGATGAAGTCAATCCGGTTTAATAGTACACTGGGGATGACTATATTAGGAAAAATCCAGTTGGTAAGATTGCTAATAAAAAAGGAAAATATCAGGGAAAACTATCCGATACTAATTCTGAGAATGACCAGTGTTCAATAACCAAACACACAATATGAAGGGAAAAAGTGGTGTGCAACCTGCTTTTCTGAGTTATAAAAATGGCACAATTCACAATAAAAGGAATGTGAGTTATGATGATTTGTATTGAACAATAAAATGAATCAAAATGACTCCATAGACCCAATTAGACAAGGATAGATATATTTTAACTAAATACTTATCCTAGCTAGGAATAATTCTCAACACAATTAGTATGCAAACACCCTTGTGAGGTGAAATAGTAAAATGCAAGGTAGTACACAAAGTGTACCAGAACAAATTGCGAACAACTTTCGAGAGAACTCAATTTGAACAGAGAAAATTCTTGATCAGGGGTAATTCCACACGACAAAGACAATTCACATAAGGAATAAGTAAAATCACTACATTAACACACGAAACAAAGGCGATTCTTCTTCAACATAAACAAGGCAGCCATTAAAGCCTTGTGACTGAAAAAAGAATGAAGGACAGTGCACATGGGCATTGTATCTATTGGGTGGACCAAGGGCAACTTAGTGTTCTAGAATCTTCTGGTTCACCCAAATGGGAGGATGAATTCTCATCATATGATTGGGGTATTTCTGTCTGGAAAAAAGCCTGCTCTGCAATAGCAACAGGTATGTATTACTGATATTAAAATATCTATAATTTGCCTTTAAAAGAAGAATTCCATCCATCTCAATTTCAACCAACTTTGTACTAAATGATCCATTTTACTCAAACCTCCATTCTAGAGAGCTCTCATGGGTTCCATAAAAAGGAAGACAGCCGATAGGCCAAAAGAATTGGAATGTTTCAAGGTCAATTAAAGTTCGATCAATCAGCTGCTGTTTTGACATTATGTGCTTTATAAATAGATTTCAATGGCATGCATTATGTTAATATCAGTGGAAATTAACTGAGAGACTTAAAATACTTATTCCAAATGTATGCTGGCAACATTTTTCTTGTGAAAAATAATTACATATAGAAATATCTGGTGGTGTCTTCTCTCTGGTATGACAATGTATCAATAAAGCTTCAGTCTTGAAAATACTGGTGACCTAAGGCAAGTGTAACATTGTCTGGTCAGACGAAAAATCACAAAATTGTGACATTCTCTCTCTTTTAACTTCTCAGAGGTTTGACTCATAAAAAGGGAAACTTTCTCCACATCCAAATGATGCCTAAATTACCAAAAAGTGTAACTGTAAATGCGAATACCATTGAGCAATCAAGGGCTAGGCATGAAACTGCAACATAATATGTTCATAATTTTTACCCATTTCAGTATAAATCTTACATCAGATACCCGTGTAGAAATACGAAGTTGGCTTGCTTTACGACACGTTACAGACTGATACAAGCAGGTAAAATAAATAAAAGACATCTATAATTGACACATACTAAATGTTAAGTGATGTTGAATTTTTGTCACATGTTAAGTGTAGAAAATGAAGTTGGATTTACTCTTGAGATGCATATATGCATCATTCTGTCCAGGGATGAGTATTTAGTCAAGTTTTACCTGGCCCAATCAATTTTTACCCATTCTGGATGAAAGGACAAGTGGTTATCCTGCGTCCTGATACTGTTTATGTTACACTATGTTCCAGAATTCTCATGTTAGACGGCTTATGCTACACATTGTTTCCTTGGTACCATAGAAAATACTGAATACGAAAAGTTCCAAAAATTAAATAAGACTTACCTTGGTTAAGTTGATGTTTCTTTGGAATTTTGTGAGCTATATGACTTAGTGGAGGGATCAAATGAGAAAGTAATGCATGCATAGCTTTAGTCTTTAAAGTGTTATTTTGCCCATTATCAGTTTGATCTATCACACTGATATGGCTGACTGCATTAGGCCTGAATTAAGTTTTACATAAATTTAATAATTCATGTAAGCTGATGGGAGGGATGGAGGCATTTGATACTTCCTGGGAGTCTATGTGACTCACAGAATTCCAATTAAATATGGACTTAACCAAGGTAAGTCTCATTTAATATTTGGAATTCTATTTTGTCAAATCACTTCCTGAACCAAATGAGATTTCAAAACCAATAATGGCAAACAATGCATATTTCTTCTCACCTGGTACATTTTATTGCTTTGTTGTTTTTTTTCCTTTCTTGATGATTCTGCAGACAAAGGTATCCTTTTGATCAATTTCCTTGTCATAAAATTATGGAAAAGTTCAAATATTTGACCCTCCAGCTTTCAATAAAATATCCCGTAAGGGAACACAATTCATTTTTGCCTTTGAACTCCAGACCCGACAATATGAGCTCCAAAAAGTGATGTGTCAATGCTAGAATGACATAATCACTTTAATCCATGTGGAAATAGTGTCCTGTGAAACTGTGCCATATGTTTTTGAATTGCTTATCAAAAAAGAAGTACTGCTTTTCCCAAAAAATTTTGTCTGATTTAAGTATGGTACATGTATATATATATATATATATACAGAGCCTCTAATCTGGATGATATGCTTTTATGTGAACAAACTGAACCCTAACATTATAGCAACTTTGCTTAGCTGTTCTTCTAACTCAAATACAAACTAAGATTTCAATTTCTCTATCTTTTTTATACTAAAAAAGTGAATCATATGAACTCTTGCTGCATTTGTTAGGGCTATCAATATACTTAATTTCAATGTCAGATTTTTAAATCTGAAACCTTTCACAGATGAGTATGTCCTCAGATACTTTAAAACTAGTCCAATATCACAAGTGTGAGTATATGTAGTGCCAAATGGGCACAAACTAGTCCTGTGTCACAAGTGTAAGTATATCTAGTGCCTGATGGGCATAAATTAGTCCTGTGTCACAAGAGTGAGTATATCTAGTGCCTGATGGGCATAAACTAGTCCTGTGTCACAAGAGTGAATATATCTAGTGCGTGATGGGCATAAACTAGTCCTGTGTCACAAGTGTAAGTATATCTAGTGCCTGATGGGCATAAACTAGTCCTGTGTCACAAGAGTGAGTATCTAGTGCCTGATGGGCACAAATTAGTCCTGTGTCACAAGAGTGAGTATATCTAGTGCCTGATGGGCATAAACTAGTCCTGTGTCACAAGAGTGAGTATATCTAGTGCCTGATGGGCATAAATTAGTCCTGTGTCACAAGAGTGAGTATATCTAGTGCCTGATGGGCATAAACTAGTCCTGTATCACAAGAGTGAATATATCTAGTACCTGATGGGCATAAACTAGTCCTATGTCTCAAGTGTGAGTATCTCTAGCACCTGATGGGTGTATTTTAAATAGTCAAACATGTCCTAACAGTCACCTTTACTCAGTGGTCATTCTAATTCCCCCCCACCCCCCACCGCAAATTGCCTATTAAATGTCCTGTATGTAACAGTCACCTGCCTTCTGCTGTCATCGGCCGGGTGTTTCCTAAAAAAAAAATGGTTTCTCTCTGGCTTAAGCAGTCACTGGCGTGTATCTACAGTGACCATTCAGTCTATGCAAACTTAATTTCTACTTCATGAGGAAGGCATTGTTTAGATAAAGAAATATCACTTGAATCAATGTGCAAATACTTCTTATCTCACTTGTACTCACCATACCCTAGTCACATTGATAGTGAAGTTCAAAAGGTGTCAATATGTCCAATTCGAAAGCGAGGCAGTTTTTATCATTAAGGTAGAGGGTCGATGCAATCATTTGCTGGACGGTGGGAAAAGTAGTCATGTTATTGCAGCAGAAATGGAAGTCGCTTTTAGTGCTAGTGTGACCGGTATAGTTCGATATCTTCATTTATTTGCCTGTGAATTAAAGCTATCTATGAAGAACAAAGCTCATCTTTGAGAAGAGATACAAGTTACATCCCATTTCATTAGGGTCAAGGGTCATTTAATATTTAAAGGCAGGCGAAGTTTTGGTTCATGGACCACGAAGAATAGCCATGTACGGCTTTTTTGGTTTGTTTTGATTTCCTATTCATTACAGGCTTCTCACTTAAGCCAACTGTCTTTTGATTTTAGCAAGATGAGCAACTTGCTAATCCAGATATTGTTTTTTAAGTGTGAACAGCTGTTTTCAAGCTTAATTTATACAAGCTGGCCGACCAAAGAGTCAGTCCTCTGTTTTACAGTCATATGTAAGGTGTCAATCAGTAGTGAAATTACTGTTTTGTCCTGGTGCACAAAACAAACTAAGATTGGTGATTATTTTAGGTCAGTGATTTTTTAATTTATAGGATGGACTAAAGTGAGCAGGATACTGTAATCTTGTGTGGAACATAAATTTGGGAGAGAACATATACATCATGTATTATATGATTTTGTTGAATAGTACACATAAAACAATCTTGATAACATAATAATAATAATAATAATAATAATAATAATAATAATAATAATAATGATAATGACATCTGCTGAAAGGTATTTGTTCAAAATCCAATTTAAACAGTGAACCTGTGTACAGATGTCACCCGTGTACAAAGGCAAGTTTTGCCTTTTCCCATGGGTGGCTGCTATTGACAGGTTTGACTGTATTCCTCTCATATACCTGGAAACTAATGGATGAGAGGCAACTGAATTCCCATAAATTCTAATGCCTAATGCTGAAAGTGCTCCCTGTGACTGTGTTCACTACACTATATCCTAGATTCTAATTATAGAAATCTGTCAAGAAATCTAGCACATTTCACAAATGGGTGAAATGGATCACTTTGTCTTTCGAAAAACTAATGAAACCATCTATTAAGGAATGTTTGATACTGCTTTTTAATTCCACTTTTCCATGATGACATGAGAATGTCGGCAGTATTTTTAAAAAAAACCTCTTGCTCTGAACATCTCTCTAATATTCAACAAGCGATTAATACTAACTTTTTCTGGGGTTGATGTTCAGTGCTTCAGTTGTGTTATAGCTTCATAAGATTCTTTCATCTGGGGATAAGAATTGAACATTTCCATTAATCTTCTGAACCATTTTTGTGTCAGCTATAAGGGTGCTATCAAGATTTCTCTTACTCTTTCCTTTTCAATTATTCTGAATGCAATGTCTCAAGATACTGAAAGGATGTAAGAGATATACCATGTCAAACTTTCCCCACTCAAATGTGAATGCATCAACAAAAGCCACCATTTGATCTGGCTTCCATTAAAAGATCTTTTCTACCTGCTGACTTAATCTTGATGCAAACAGTTCAATATTTGGCTTGTCCTGTATTTGACAGATGTTCTGGAAAACTTCCTAAAAGTTTCCATTACAGATAATCATTGAATTTAATTTTCAAGACTGCCGGTCAGCCATCTTGTTAGAAGTTCTTGCTATATGTGAATATAAAAACCAGATAAAACAAAAACCATATTTGCTTTGCTACCAAGTTACAATCTTTGGATTTGGTACCTCCCATGTTGTTTATATAATTGACTGCGATTATGTTATCTGTCAAAATCTGTACATGTTTATTTTTACACAAAGGGAGATATACTTTTAACGTGAATAAGACTGCCAAAATCTCCAAGTACTTTAAGTGGTTTGTTTATTCATCAGTGCGTCTTCCACCTGTTTTTGTATCTCCCATGACTGCACCTCATTTCAAATATTTGTTATGCATCTGTTTTCCCAACAATTTCAAGGTTACCATGTAAGATGGTCCGTTTTTGTTCAAATATCTTGGAGCACCATCACTTTAGCTCACCATTCACACCCTGCATAATCTTCATAGTAGCATCATTTCATTGCACCCTTCACACCCTGCATAATCGTCATAGTTGCATCATTTTAATTCACCCTTCACACCCTGCATAATCTTCATAGTTGCATCATTTCAATTCACCCTTCACACCCTGCATAATCTTCATAGTAGCATCATTTCAACTCACCCTTCACACCCTGCATAATCTTCATAGTAGCATAATTTCAACTCACCCTTCACAACCTGCACAATTTTCATAGTGGCATCATTTCAACTCTCCATTCACACCCTGCATAATCTTCATAGTGGCATCATTTCATTGCACCCTTCACACCCTGCATAATCGTCATAGTTGCATCATTTTAATTCACCCTTCACACCCTGCATAATCTTCATAGTTGCATCATTTCAATTCACCCTTCACACCCTGCATAATCTTCATAGTGGCATCATTTCAACTCACCATTCACACCCTGCATAATCTTCATAGTTGCATCATATTAATGCAACCCTCATACCCTGCATAATCTTCATAGTAGCATCATTTCAACTCACCATTCACACCCTGCATAATCTTCATAGTGGCATCATTTCAACTCACCCTTCACACCCTGCATAATTTTCATAGTAGCATAATTTCAACTCACCCTTCACAACCTGCACAATTTTCATAGTGGCATCATTTCAACTCTCCATTCACACCCTGCATAATCTTCATTGTTGCATCATTTCAATGCACCCTTCACACCCTGCATAATCGTCATAGTTGCATCATTTCAATGCAGCCTTCACACCCTGCATAATCTTCATAGTGGCATCATTTCAACTCACCATTCACACCCTGCATAATCTTCATAGTTGCACCATATTAATGCAACCCTCATACCCTGCATAATCTTCATAGTAGCATCATTTCAACTCACCATTCACACCCTGCATAATCTTCATAGTAGCATCATTTCAACTCACCATTCACACCCTGCATAATCTTCATAGTTGCATCATATTAATGCACCCTTAATACCCTGCATAATTTTCAGAGTAGCATGATTTCAGCTCTGTGAATTAGAGATCCTAACCAGGCATTAAATCAGCTGTATTTCAAAATTCCAGCTTTGGATCTCATCATGACAAGCAATCATCAATAAAACCAAAGATTTATGAACAACATCCTTGTTCAAGCAATGCCAAAAACATTACCACAGTAATCTAAAACTTCACTTTTCATGCTGCTCTCTTTATCAATGTTGGCCATGTTATCTACAATACCACTTTTGCTAGTATAGCGGCTGCTTTCATTAAAAATGTTTTTAATGTTTTGCACCTTCATGTCAGCAGTTGTTGCTTCTAGTGTCACACAAAAGTTGGTTTTCAACACTATCAACCCTTCACAATTTCCTGGTCTGCCATTGTTCTTAATTTGGAGTATTGCTCTGCATTCATACCATTTCTAAACAAAAGTGATATTTTTGGCCAACACCTCATCAATATTTGAATCAAAATTTTTTTTATCTTTAAAACATTTCTTTCTCAAGGTTTTCATCTAATCCTGGTATGGCCTTCCTCAGCGTTGTAAGGATCATGAAGGATTTCTCCATATTCGCCATTAATACAGTAGCTTTCATACGCCACTATCTTGTTGGTGATGTCAGACATTTTTTCAACTTGTTTCTTCTTGTTTTCCTTATTACTTTTCAGAATGGCAAAAACATGTACCTCCCCGATTGTTTTAATACCTGTCTTTATTTGCACTTGTTTTTGTCTGGTAAAATTTCTCATATTTCCATATTATTATTATAATTATTCCATAATTATTCCTGTTTCCAGTCCTTGAATTGTTACTATCCAAAGTGAATACATCATCCTCTTTCATATGTTTTTCGTTTGTCTGCAGTCCATGTATTTGGTCTTCCATATTTGTGAGTCAATGTGGCTAGTGGAATCAAATAATTTCCCATCACAGGATACTACTGATCAAGTCAATAGCAAATGACTGTACACTGAAGCTGCACATGCAGTGTACTTTCTCACCTGGCCCCAGAAGTGATATGATATGCAGTGAACTTTCTCACCTGGCCCCAGAAATGATATGATATGCAGTGTAGTTTCTCATCTGGCCCCAGAAGTGATATGCTATGCAGTGTACTTTCTCACCTGGCCCCAGAAGTGATATGATATGCAGTGTACTTTCTCATTTGGCCTGGGAATTGGTATGATATGCAGTGTACTTTCTCATCTGGCCCCAGAAGTGATATGATATGCAGTGTACTTTCTCATTTGGCCCCAGAAGTGATATGATGGAACAGAGTTCAAAGTACCAAAAGGCACCTCTACACAACTTGGCTGACATGTACCAAATTTGGTTGAAATACATTTAACAATCTGAGAGTTATGCTCCAGAAACAAAAATGTTTACAGATAGAAAATGTTTACAGACAGACAGACCAAGTGACTGCTATATCCACCAAGTTACATGCCAGGGGATAATAAAGTTTAATACCAAATTTGGTTTGAATCCATGCAGTCATTCAAAAGTTATTGAGTGGAAACAAATTATAATGCAACTAAAAGGCAAAGTTCCAAGTTAAACAGAGGACATTACTCGATTAAATATTGTTGGAAAATGGTGAAAATCAAACTCGATCTAGATCTTCTGTAAATCATCATTCCAAATTTGGTTTGAATCAATTAAGTTCTTCAAGAATTATTGAACAGAAACTAAATTCACAATATCATATGATGGGATGGGACAGAAGGATGGACAGACAGGGGTAACAGTATATGCCTGTTCAACAGGTATGGTGGAGGCATAAAAATGTGTCTAAAGTCTATATCCTCACCATTATAATTTCTCCTATTAAATGAAGCCATGTACACTGAAAGCAGTAAATGAATCTCATATTACAGATGCATGTTGAGAATGTTTTTAAAAACAAAACAGAAATCCTACAAAAGAACAGTGACTATTACTAATGATGACAATGTTACCTGCACATCACTGAGACGGACCAGGTTGAGGGGAAGGCCTACTAGTTCAGACACCCTGTAGGAGAAAAATAATTTTCAAAAACAAGATAAATAAATACATAATTTTCAAAATCCAAATTAATCTCTTTTTATGGCAAAATTATGTTTTAAATTTTGATTTTGTTCCATCATTCAGATTTCCCTCCCCTGAAAAACGTGTATGCTATCATTCTTTTATGGATTTAGGATTTATTCAACTGACAGTACACTTATGCTCATCATGCTAACAGTACATGTATGCTCATCATACTAACAGTACTCTTATGCTCATCATACTGACAGTACACATGCTCATCATACTGACAGTACATGTATGCTCATAATACTGACAGTACACTTAAGCTCATCATACTGAAAGTACATGTATGCTCATCATACTGACAGTACATGTATGCTCATCATACTGACAGTACATGTATCCTCATCATACTGACAGTACATGTATGCTCATCATAATGACAGCACATGTATGCTCATCATACTGACAGTACTTATGCTCATCATTCTGACAGTACATGTATGCTCATCATACTGATAGTACATTTATGCTCATCACACTGACAGTACTACTTATGCTCATCATACTGACAGTACACTTATGCTCATCATATTAGATCTGCATAAATTCCAATAAGTCTATTTTTGGCAGTACAACAACTGTTCCATATAGGGCATAAGACAGATTGTTTTAAATATTTGATTTTTCTCAGCTGATTTTTGAAATACCGGTATATATTACATGTACTGTATCTATATCACAATGAAGAATTGTTGATGTATTCACAAATAAAGATATTTAATGTTTAATTTTTTTAAAGCAATTATAGAATGTTATAAAATAGTGTAATTGAAAGACTGATAAAACATAATTTTGGTCAACTCTGCCC
Source organism: Margaritifera margaritifera (assembly GCA_029931535.1). Classification (NCBI taxonomy): domain Eukaryota; kingdom Metazoa; phylum Mollusca; class Bivalvia; order Unionida; family Margaritiferidae; genus Margaritifera; species Margaritifera margaritifera. The sequence goes on along the minus strand of JAQPZY010001416.1, from coordinate 286,355 downwards.
ACACTTCCTGAGAAATCTACAAAACATATGCAACAAAAACTGCACTTAGTATGGAAAAAAATCCAGGTATTTAATCAGCCTGTACACTGTCCTAATCAGCCTGTACACTGTCCTAATCAGTTTGTACACTGTCATAACTCCTGTACACTGTCCTAATTAGCCTGTACAGTCCCATATGACAGACAATCAGAGATAAATGTACCTGGTTTGAACTTGTCTGAAAATATTGTCATCATTGTGTTTGTGAGGGAAGAGCCAGGCTTGATGACTGAAGCGAGAATGTTTTTCTGGATGTTGAGCTACTAGCTTGTACAGGTACTGCTGCATTTTAGCTGGACTTACACCTTGAATCTCTTCCTGGGACACAAACTCTGTTATGAGACAATTTCAATAGGTAAAAGATATATTATAGGGTAGCCACACATATTTTGCAAAAAATATCCTTACTTTGGTCAACAGTTGTGGAAGATTATCTGCATTTACAGATCTATAAAGAAATTTGTGAAAGTAGCACAATAACTCAGTTTCCTATAATTTATATTAAAGCTTACTGAATAAGCATTGTTTATATATATGTATAATATTTAAATCTCCATCTGTGAGAATCTATTCAATGAATTAGTATCCACCTAAAAATTATATAGTTATGTCATGACATTAAAGATAACTTGCTCATGGCCAATATCTAAGGAGTCATGTTAAAATATGCAGAATGACAACACCAAGACCTATTAGGAATTCTTTATGGTGACGTCACAACACCAAGACCTACCAAATAGGAATTCTTAATGATTCTTTATGATGATGTCACAACACTAAGACCGAATAGGAATTCTTTATGATGACATCACAACACCAAGACCTATTAGGAATTCTATATGGTGATGTCACAACACAAAGACCTACCAAATAGGAATTCTTAATGATGACATCACAACACCAAGACCTAATAGGAATTCTTTATGGTGACGTCACAACACCAAGACCTACCAAATAGGAATTCTTAATGATGACATCACAACACCAAGACCTAATAGGAATTCTTTATGGTGATGTCACAACACCAAGACCTACCAAATAGGAATTCTTAATGATGACATCACAACACCAAGACCTAATAGGAATTCTTTATGGTGATGTCACAACACAAAGACCTACCAAATAGGAATTCTTAATGATGACATCACAACACCAAGACCTAATAGGAATTCTTTATGGTGATGTCACAACACAAAGACCTACCAAATAGGAATTCTTAATGATGACATCACAACACCAAGACCTAATAGGAATTCTTTATGGTGACATCACAATACCAAGACCTACCAAATAGGAATTCTTAATGATGACATCACAACACCAAGACCTATTAGGAATTCTTTATGGTGACGTCACAATACCAAGACCTACCAAATAGGAATTCTTAATGATGACATCACAACACCAAGACCTAATAGGAATTCTTTATGGTGACATCACAACACCATGACCTACCAAATAGGAATTCTTAATGATTCTTTATGATGATGTCACAACACTAAGACCTAATAGGAATTCTTTATGATGATGTCACAACACCAAGACCTTATAGGAATTATTTATGGTGACATCAAAACACCAAGACCGAATAGGAATTCTTTATGATGACATCACAACACCAAAACCTAATAGGAATTCTCTATGGTGACATCACAACACCAAGACCTAATAGGAATTCTTTATGGCGACATCACAACACCAAGACCTAATAGGAATTGTTTATGGTGATGTCACAACACCAAGACCTAATAGGATTTCTTTATGGTGATGTCACAACACCAAGACCTAATAGGAATTCTTTATGGTGATGTCACAACACCAAGACCTAATAGGAATTCTTTATGGTGATGTAATTGTTTTGATGAGTTTTGTTCGACGACAACAATGAACTATCTTTAGCTAATATGTAAATATATCAGTCTGTCAGATTTCATTATCAACAGGAACAATTTCACAAACAGCCATTTAGATTTCACTTATCTGATGTCATTATGTTGATGAGCCTCGCTGGACAATCTCCAGCATAATTAGCATATCTTTGTTCCACTGTCAGTTGTTACACTTCTTAAATTGACAGGAGATTGTCATAATTAATTTTTATCCACTACCATCCCCAGCTGCTGTACCATGTTCACGCAATGAACAAGGGCTGACTCATTTGTAATTTTTAGCATACTGACATGCATTTTAACACTGAACATTCATCTTCATACCTGGAGTAACAATCTATCATTTTCGGTCATCCTTTCAAATCATGATAATAATAATTATAATGATGTTAATAATAATAGTAAAAGGGCATTCACAGATATAACATAATCCATTTTTCTCCCAAAATATTAAACTATCCCAAATACAGTACTGTTATACACCTGATTACTCACTCTTTAAGACCAATATAAATAGCGAGTAAAATACAAAAAATGTACTATGCCAAATACACAAATGTTAATAAGGAATAGACTGTACAAACTATAAATATTTATGATTTTAAAAAATGACAGGTAATTTAAGGTAAAAAGAGTTTTTCAATTCTTTTTCGACCTTATCAGAATATATGGTAGATTAAAGAACTACACTCACACTCAATTAAAATGCACATTTTTTTTTCTCTTCAGGCCCTTTTTGTTTAAAGAAAAGCATATAAGATATATATAAGGAAAAACACAGACAAAGAAAAAGAGGGAATGAAAGAAAGAAGGGAAGAAAAAGGTGAGAATTTGTATGCAAGGAGGATTATAGGAAAGTCTATATATGAGGACAAGATAGAAAAGGTTAATAGAAATTATACAAATTTGATAACAAAAATGAAAGAGAATCACAAACTTTAATATAAGACTTATTTTAATTAAGCAGGTAACAAATCTTGATGTAAATACAAAGGGACAGGGAGATTATGTCTTTACACTGGGGATGTGGATGGTGAGAGGTTAAAAAATTGGGACACAGCTATATAAACCTTACATGACATCACAAACCAAAATGGAGACAAAACATATACATGCAATAATAATTGTAATTAAAAAAATATGCATATCATATCAGAACAAATTTTGTTTACTTTACCTTATACAAATTTTGTTTTATTTTTACATATATCATCTGTAAATGTGTAAGCCATAATTGACTTGATCCAAAGAAATGACAGTGCTTAAAAATTATATAAACGAGGGCATAAAATGTGTATTACAAATGCATCACAAAATACATGTATGCATGCAAGGGGACAAAAATATAAAGCTCTTTGGTAAGGATCACTATTAAATTCACAAAAGGGTGAGGAAATCAGCCAAAGGGTGTCAGTGTTCTCCCTAGGGCCATTTACTGTCAAGGTCCCGATATGCTTTCATTGAGCCCACGATGTTTTTGAACATGCCAATATGCTATGCACCTGTGCCACTAGGCTTTTATGTTTCCCACAATCCTTTAAAAATTATTCTGTTAAATAAACATTCTATCCTTATTCCAACCCCTATCACTTGAATGACACCATTTCTTATTGCTCCTTGGGTATGTAATTGACACCTTTTCTTATTGCTCCTTGGGTATGTAATTGACACCTCTTCTTATTGCTCCTTGGGTACGTAATTAATATAATCTGGGATAATTACCCACTCATTTTGCTGTTATTTTTTTTGTACCTGGCTTGATCCAACCATCAGAAATTATGTTGCTATCTATCACCCATGATCCTTGAAAAAATGAGTGAAAAAATTACACAAATGGCAAGTTAAACATTTTAATTTCAATCTTGGCCAAAAATTCAGCACTTTCTGGCTATCTTTCTGCATTTCCACACCAATCACAAAAAAGCCATTTTAAAAATCCATACACATCATCAGCCTGTATTTATTACATATCACAAACTTTATGGGTAAATGGTGTAATGACTTTAAAAAACTTGAAGGGATTATTTTTTTAAAGCAAAAACATATGCTTCCTCCCTCTCCACCAAGACAACTAGTGTCGTTCTGTGGCAATAGTACTTGATAGAAGGAAATACAAAAATTAAACAAGGTGAATAAAATTAAATTTTGTTAGAAGTGTATTATATAGAAAGTCCTTGATTTTCAAGTGTTATATAGAAAGTCCTTGATTTTTAAGTGTTATATAGAAAGTCCTTGTTTTTTAAGGCCATGAATTTTAGTCTTCTTCTCCTTAGATTGAAATAGTTTGGTAAATTTAAGTAGCATACAAAAAGATTATTCACTGCAAACATTTTTTATAAGTTTGATATCTGTACAAAAGAGGGTACAGGAAGTCAATATCTTGGATTTAAAAACATAAAACTCAACAAGATTTGTGTTTGCAAATCTCTGCAGAGAACAAAATAAAAAGAAGTCAAAAGTGCCCCCCCCCTCCAATAAAATGTATAAGAATTTTCAAAATTGTTATCATAGTATGAAAATCTGATCAAGTCATCTACATATGCCTACAGACATGCATGCCAAATTTCATTTGTCAATCTCATGTGAACTTTTGCTGAACTGTGCTGACAAGGTTTTTGTAAGTCCCAAAAGTTTCAAAATTTAAAAAAAAAAAAAAGTATAATTCTTTCATCCTATAACATTCATATTCATTAGTGTCATGACATTATGACATTAAAAATCATAGGTCAGGCTGTAACATAACACCTAGCAATGCCACATAGCAATGTCACATAGTAATGCCACATAGCAATGTGACACAGCAATACCTTACAGCAGTCACATGGCAATGTTGCATAGCAATGCCACATAGTAATGTCATATAGCACTGCAATACAGCAATGTCATATAGCAATGCCTCATAGCAATGTCACATTGCAATGCCACCTGGCAATGACACATAGCAATGTCACATAGCAATGCCACACAGCAATGTCACATATCATTGCCACACTGCAATGTCACATAGCAATGCCACACTGCAATGTCACATATCAATGCCACACAGCAATGTCACATATCAATGCCACACTGCAATGTCACATAGCAATGCCACACAGCAATGTCACATATCAATGCCACACTGCAATGTCACATAGCAATGCCACACTGCAATGTCACATAGCAATACCACACAGCAATGTCATCAAGTAATGCAAAGTCCTAAAAGCTTTTCCAAATCTAATATGTGCAGGTAAGATTTTATTTCAAATGTAGAGGGACTCTGGGGAAATCAGTTGATGTATATCGAGTTACCCACTTAAAATAAATACAATTACTATTATTATTATTATTATTACTGAAATCCATATGCGTACTTACTATCCCCATTAGGATCCATACTCAGCTCTTTGTACCTGTAAAAATAATATGACATCCATGTTCACATACCCTTCAGGTCAGTCATCCAATCAATATATTTGATTGGCTGACATTAGTCACATGTTACTTTCAACATCATAATTATATATATAATCTCACTCATTCAGGAACATTTAGCTGGCTCAGACTTGTAGACAAGAAACCCAAGTGGACTTGATATCACTCACCTGGCCATATAACTTAACACATGTTATAGTAATGACTACCTGTCAAACACTGTCAAATAAGCATGAACTAGATTTTAAACCCTACAAGTGGGCAAAGAGTGCTGTTTAGACTAAATCTGGCTTTAGACATAAGGAAGCTGGTGAAATTAATAAATCATTAGCTGTATGCCATATATGCTTCAATAGCATGAGCAATTCTGGAAGAACTACCAATAATCTTGCCATGCACATGCACTGATATCAGCCATCTGTGAAAGTTAACATTACTTATCCGTAAGCTGCAAACTCTAGTCTCTTACCTTGCCATACAAACAATCCTCCTCATTTTCCCCCAAAATAAGGAGAAAGACAACTGGTAGAACATGTTATTTATTATAATAAAACTTACTTGCTCAGGAAATCACATTGACAGTCATACATGTGATAGAACAGATAGGTTAGCTTAGGATAGATCAGTAGATTTGCAAAATTTGTCAAGAGTTTTTACTTCAAATCAGGATGATTTTCATTGACTTGATTTTTAGCATGCAAATGGACAAAATGACAACTATTGAACAAATTTCCTTTTTCTATCTTAAAATATGCACTTCATTTAATCACATCAGTCCTTTTAAAGTAGCTTGTTGCCTTTCATACAGTCCTTATACGTAGCACAATCATTTTTAGCCTTTCTTAGTAGGTCACTGCCTGGATTATATTTGTGTCAGTCTTTATCATTGTTGATCTCAACACTTAGGAGATGATGTATCGTTACTGGATCCAGGTTTCCTCTGGAGTCAGCCTGAATTTTCCTCAGAATAAAAATTGTCCTTTCAATGTCTGAATTGGAATGTGGCTCTGTTAGTACAACTCTAATGAGTCCACCAAGAAGTTTCAATTGTTTCCTACCTATGGGTAGATTCAGTTTGCTGACTGCCTGCTGGAACTGCTCAGGATAGGTTTTATCTACAACGAATCTATGAAGTTCTTAAAATCAACTTAACAGGAATGGCAGAATGCATATTTGTGTCATTTTGAACTTGATTCTAACCCGTGAAATTCCTGTTTCCATCCATTAATGAATTTCATGTGATATTTCGGTTGTTTAGATTTTGGTGTTTTAGCATTGGGATATAATGCACACTTAGACATCTCGACAACTTTTAAATAATGAAGCCAAAGGGACCTGTTTTATGCATCTTGAGCTCTTTAGTAATGACTAATCCAACAATAATCCATTAACATCTTTATTCCTTTTGGAATTACTTCTGATCACACATAGTATAATCCATCTCAACAAACTTTAAACACCGAAGCCAAACTTACCCTGCCAAAAGAATCCAAGTAATGTTTATTGTTTAATGCCATTTGAGCTCTTTAGTATTCCAACATCCATTAACATCTTTAGTATTCCAACATCCATTAACATCTTTAGTATTACAACATCCATTAACATCTTTAGTATTCCAATATCCATTAACATCTTTAATATTTTCTGTATTACTACTGATCACACATAGTATAATCCAATGATTACTTTTAGGTTATTATCTATTGAATTAGCAATTGAAGTGTCATGCTTGCCAAGCCAGTTCACAGCCATGTGATCACAGGAAGTTTTTACCATAGAAATATACTACACTGAAAGCAAGGTATGAAAAAAAAAAAATAATAATTCTGTTCCGAAATGTTTTTATAATAATTTTGAGTATGTGGGAGATTTCAATGAGTGATGGAAGGGACAGGAAACACCCCTCATCTCAGGAGGAAAACTCTCCCAGCTGGGAGGTTCACATGTATGGACAGTTAGTATCATATGGTTTTTCAAAATGGTCAGCTTGGTATCAATATTTATCGATACATACTGCAATACAATCGTTTATATCACAATATATCAAAAATGCAGGACTGATGCTAATTTCTCCAAAATCTAAGTAAAACCATGAACTGAATCCCTGAAAAGCATGTATTATATTTGCAAGCCCTGCCTTTTTTACTTTATTAAATGTCCCCTATTTTTTCAATTTTTTCAAATGGAACGGGGAGTTTTCACCCTAAATTTTCCGTTCTAGAATAGACCCTGGTAAGTTGGTTCTGATGATTGGGATTTTGACTTTAGATGAATGGTGTTGTATTGTGGAAAGTCACATTACTATAGGCACATACAGTTGATTGAAATATCTGATAATGCTTGAGATAGTCCAGGTTGTATCATAAATGATTTACCATATTCAACAAAATACCAACACAATGCGCTTAAGAAATAACTATTTGGGTAAATTTCATGAGGCTAAGGCTTGTCATAAGAAGGACCCACCGAAAAAGTCATATATGATATCCGAATCATGCATGTACACATGTATGAACATGCTAGGAGAGTTTAGCTCCCTTTATGTATGTTGGGAGCTCTCCACTGAGAAGGTTCATTCTCTCTCACAAGTGTTCACATTGAAAAAGCACATATTGGACCCAATTTTGAGACTGGTTTAAGCAACAAAATTAAGTGCACACATGCATGCTGATAAGTTACTTGAAAAAATAAAGCATGTTGGGATCCAACATGTGAGCTCTGCACCAGATATTTTTTGTTGTGAGTTCTGACCAAAACAGAGGTGTGTGTGTGTGTGTGTGCTTATTAAGGCATACACAGGTATTACATTAAATACAGTAAGTACATGTATACACCAAATAAGCAAGTTACCTTCAATTTCTAACAATCTCATGAGACATTCCACTATAACATGGTAGTTAATAATTTGATGAGACATGCCATTATAACACAGTCATTAATAATCTGATGAGACATTCCACTATAGAGAGGATATTTGCTTGAAACAAGTGAATATCGGATATATTTCATCGAGAGGGTGCAAAACTCAGTATTTTCACCCACAAGATGAAATATATCCATTATTCACTTGGAGCAAGCAAATATTCTTTTTATTTTATGCTCAAGCCTATTGTCTAGCAATTTATATAACACACTGAAGTTGCTGATTTCTTACTGTATCCCGCGCAATAATGTCAGCAGTTTACCGTTTATGTTCTGCTGTTTTGTATACATTTGCACATAAAATATCAGTAATGACATAATGCTCCTTCACAATTCAAGGTAAAACAGCAGATAAAAAGAAAATGAAAAAAAATATTTGCATATTGCTGGCTTTGAACCCGGTTTGCCTGGATGCGAAGCGGCCATCTTTACCTTTACATCACGCAAGCGTGTTACAAAATGTTTGAAATTTCTTACTTATAATGTTATCAATGTCTATTGACGGCCAGTGAAAAAATATGATATTTCTTCACCCCAGTGAAAAAATATGATACTTTTTCAATGCAGTGAAATATCACAATTATTTCACTTGGAAAAGCCAGTAATTCACTGCCTATCATAAAATAAAACATGGTAGTTAATAATTTGATGAGACACACCATTATAACATTGTAGTTAACAATATGATGAGTCACGCCATTATAGCATGGCAGTGACTTTAATTTTTAGTACCCTATAATTTTTCATGCACCAACAATCCATTATAATTATAATAATTTTTTGTCAAGAAAACCTTTTTTTTAATTAAAATGTTCAAATTTTACTTAGTGAAACTTTTCCATTTTAGGTACCTCAGAAAATCATCATAATCTTTCTACCTATAATTTTCGGAACACTTGAAAAAAATAGGCAATGAAAAGTGAACAAAATTTCAGCTACCAAACATGAGTTAATGCTGCAAGGTCTGTATTTTTCATAAGTTTAGAACTGGCTGAAGTCTCCAGTAGTATCAAAATAGGCATTTGAGACCATGCTTACCTATCATGACCCGCCAGCCCAGAACCCCTTCAAGTTCCCAACAACTTTTTCCCACTGGGGATTTTTGACAAACACATGCATCAGCATCGAAACTTCACTTCTCAAGTTCATGTCAGGGGTTCAGGGATTGAGGAGCCATGATAGGTAAGCATGGTTTCATACACGCCCATTATGATACTACTCACTGAGACAGATCAATATATGTTAACAACACATAATTGATTCACTATTAGAGAACTGCAGTCAGCTATTATATAATGCCATTAGCAACTACACATTTTGACACATATAGTATTGTAAAAGAATTCATGTTCATGGCTAATGTGTGAATTAAATTACCAGACCAATGGTGTATTTGTAACATCACAAAAAAGATTAAATTACTATTTAGCTTGAATACATCATATCGATTTGTTAAAGAGGCCCAAAAGATGCTATGATGTGTCTGGAGCATCTTGATAAATTAAGCTGGTTAGGGATTGAGTTGGAGCTATCATAGCAAAAACTTGGTGAAGAATATAATAAAATGCCATAAAAGTCATTGCATGATATTGTACAAGAAAACTTAAAGTCACTGACGTTAACTGAGTCACCGGCGCGAGCGAGTTTAACCACTGATGATCTTGAAGATAGTGAAACACCTAGTGAAGGCACTGAAATATTTAACAAAGACAGTGAAGATAGTGAAGATGACAAAGAGAGAGTGGACAGCTAAGATCTTTGGTGATCACTGTCAAGGGCAAATGAATTAGAGAAATACCTTTGGTATATAATATAAAGAGGAAAAATGACAGAACAAACAGAAGATATTCACAAGTGGCTTGTAAACCACGACTTTTTCTTTGACTATCTTGTCAGCAAAAACCTAGGGAAGAATATTTAAAAAATCCTCATTTGATAAGGAATAATTATAATAAAATTCTCGAACACCTATGGGCTCGGAATAAAATGATTTATTCATGCTGAGCTAGCAGAACACCATTTATAGAGAGGAGACATAAGCAATTCAATTAAAGAAAACAATTTTCATGTACATACAGAAACTTCAATGGCATTGGGATGCAATAGATGCAAAGTCAGATGCCTTGGAAAACATGAACTTTGCAACAGAATACGTCATTATGAATCCTGTAAATCACACTTACTCGCATTACGTGTTGACAATGCCTTAAATGTGGTATTGGAGTCAAGTAGCTTAATCAGCCTTGCCAACCATGTGGATCTGTTGCCAAATATTATCGCGTGTGGTGAAGACTTGACAACATGAATGTGGAATAATCCAATGAAGATTTCATGGAAAAACCCAATGATGACATCAAGGAAAAACCCAACAATGACATCATGGAAAAACCCAACAATGATGTCATGGAAAAAATAATACCTAAGATCGAAGTTATTGCTGTTTCTGATTCTGGTACTTCAAAATGATATTATATAAAAGTTTACTGGTAAATTAGCAATTAGATAATGTTTTTCCCTTATATACGAGCATGCTGACTGTGAATCAACTTAAGGAGTTCGCGTGAGAGCATGAAATAAGAATACCAAGCAGTATGATAAAGGCGGGCATACTTGCAGTATTAGGACTCACAGATGAGCCATGGCTGGCTGTGAGACAACTTTCCCCAGATGAACCACAGCTGGTTGCAATGGCAGCACCAACTGTAAATCAACTCAAGCAATTTGCGTGAGAATGTGGAATAAAGATACCAAGAGGTACAGCAAAGGCAGGTATATGCTCAACAACGTCTGGCACAAGCTAATACCGATTTGATAATTGCAAATCTGGTAATGGGAGGCTCCATTCAAAGATGTATCCAATCCCGCGTTGGACATGGATGTGCATGTGTTGTGAAATCAAAGCATCCAAAATTTTCAGTATTATTCATACCGAGCTAAAGAGCCTATTTGAGAGGAATGAATAGAATTATAAGTGCATGACATGTCTTGATATTTTCTCCCGTGTGAGGCTTTCTTGGAAATCGATGGAAATCTTATACAGGCTGACGATGCTGATTATGGTGCCAATGACAAAGTTGGATTTGTCAATAATGGCATCATAGCGCTGTTCAACAGCGCACAATATCTCATTGACAGAGAGGAAATTGATGCACATTTGGACAATGTCGACATTGCTATGATGATTCTCTGACTCGCCAGATACAGCAACAATTACGCAAGGTCTGCTGGCCTATCTATGATATTTCACAAGGACGCAAATGACCATGCAGATCATATCCATCATACTGTCAGAAACGTTAGAAACGAGGTAGGAACTGCCTTCAACCCAAATTTCAACCTTGGATTCGAGGTGCGTTGAGACAGACTTCACAGAGACTCATTGATGTTTTCGTGTGCGATTCCTCTCAATCACATATTCGAGTTTTGCAGAGATGTCTGCAAGAGGCTATTTTTGGAGCCAAACATACAGTTGTTCTAAACCAAAAAGCCCATGACAACGATGCAATTTGGCGTGATGATGATGCTGTCACTGTTGGCAAAGTTGAGTTGCTGAAAATAATATTGTAGATGTCTGTGATAACCCCTTCAATGACTGCAGAGCAATGTTTGATGTCATTTATAAACTCTGGAGGCATGTCAACGTTATCTGTTCTCACGTTCACCACAGACTCGTATAAAGGCGCTGTTATCATGCCCAACAAGGTATTAGCACTCCAAGACACAAGTTTGCTGCATTTTGGTCTATGGCTCATCTGAATGGCAGACAGCACACTAGTAGGGTAATATTTGACAAGTTAGGAGCTCTTAATTTTCTTTGTGGTTAAACAGTCATCAAGAACCCTTGGAAGAAATTTTGCTTGACTTCACAAACAATCAAGTAGCATGTGCATATCACAAGCTGTAAGTTGTACACGGGCCAAAACCAAAACACTGACACAGGTCTGCAGATTTCCCAGAAAGACTTCACTCATTTGTACCCAATTTATTATGGAACACCTGGAGCTGTTTTAAGCAGTCTGTGGTTGACATGCATTTTAATGCATGTGTTTCTGCTGTTCCCACCTGTGGTTACAGATGCATTGCTGTGATTCTTTTGGACAAGACTCAGTTGTTGGAGGGCACATAATCATAATTGAACAGCACAATTTAAAATAATGTCATATCACAAAGTTAAGGTTGGTCTTAGCTACAACCAGCTTGCAAAAATAAAGAGCGCAATAAGAAACGAGTGTGGGGTCACACTGAGGCTTTCTCCAATACACCTAAATGGAATTGTCCCCATGCAGCTAAATAAAACGCAACCTGATCAACTCAAAACAGGCAAACAAAAGAACACCTCGGTAACATTAAAGTTGTCAAAGTCAGCGGTGACACAAATGCAAAACAGTGGTGGAATATTTCCATTCCTTACAGTGATTCTAGAGTTGTTGGCGGCTGCAGCCACTGCCTTTTTCAGAGTCATCCTGGATGCAGTTCCAATGGCTCCCATTGGAACTGCATCCAGGATGACTCTGAAAAAGGCAGTGGGAGACAAAGCCTCTTGAAGCCATATAGAATCTTGTAGACGAATAAAAAAAGAAAAAGAACTTCGACTATCTGGGACAACTTGAAAGGGAAGAGGTCTTTGGTTGTGGCATCGCCGTTGGAAGCCACAGTGCATCCATTAACCAATTTTGATTTACTCACAATGACAAAATCAATCAAGTGCTTCTCTTGCATCTTTATGCAGGATGAACTTATGTCAATCATTCACAGCATGTGGGAAACCGGCATTGTTAACCTGGATTCGACAAAAGGATCGGGAACTTACTGGGTCACATGTGGTAACGGCTCGACATCTTTTGTATTTTGACTCATACAGGCTTGAACTGCCATGTGAAGTTGTTGATCATTTACATAGATGACTGAGTCAACTGCCACTGTTTTATTCAATGCTGCCTTTGCAAACTTGGATGGACGACCCAACATATAAACATCTTGTTGTTAAGGTACTGCATGCACACATGGGAAGCAAAGCTTTCTCAAGCTTAACCCCAAAACACTTGTTGATTTTACATCGTCACTTGGAAACTACACTTAATAGTATACAAAATGCCTGTTGACATTTACGGACATGCAAGCGCAGCACCCTGATGCAGTGCTGATGATTTAACCCAGTTTGCAACCAAAGATGATCTGAGTTAGCTAGCTAACCTGGTTGTTGCTGGCATTGACCTTAACGAACATGTGATTTTTCAAGATCAAAAGGGAAAAAATAAAACGTCCAATGTGGACATCAATAATATTATTATAAAGCCACGAGGTGCTGTCGCAAAAAACCTGGCTGAAATCACTGAAAACCAGGGAATCAGAAACTCTGGCGTGTCTGTGGCATTTCTCACATTTATATTGATGTTTCTGAGGCTATGATGAAACAATACGTGAATGCAAAGGTCGCCCAGGTGCCCTCACAGCCATGCGTAGTAACTTTAATGGGAGAAATCAGAGGAATATTAACAAATGAAGGAAATGAAAAAGGATGGTATAGCAAATGGCCAACTTCTTTTTGCTACTATCAGGGATGGCATGGATCTACCCAATCATCACATCTTTAAGGTGCATGAGTCCAGATCATACCTGTTCATCTTAACCAGATTTAGAGGTGAGTGGGGAACAATACCAATATTAGTGAATGATCACAAGCAGAATTTTTGGTTAGTAAGGCGTCTCATCAAAAGTGATAATGCTCCAGAACCTTTCACATATGCACTACCGATATCATTAGTCACCAGAAATGAAATTCAGTTAGAAGGATTCAACATCTGTCCAAATGTGGACTTAACCGTCTTTGACGTTTGTGTTTAAGATTTATCATTTACATATATGTGATGGATCCTGAATAGCCACGTAATGATGTTGTGGAACTTGCAGATGGGGTGTTGGATCAGCTGACAGGGGATGCTAACATCGATGGTGATTTTATGTTGCTTCTCTACATTTTCAGGGAAAGTGTTAGGCTCTAACACAGTGAACACATTAAAAATCCCATGTTTGGGAATCTATCATGAACATTTGCACGAATAATCTGTACACATTCTACTGTTTTGGCTGGCAAGTCACTGACATGCGATGAACAGTTCAGTTCTATTCCTTTGAAGTGACCTCTGGCACACGTGGCTCTGAGAAACACACTGCAGAGGGGACCATAATGGGGTGTATCTCTGATGTACTCAGCTTCCAGTGATGTTACAAATCCATCAACATGTTGCTTCATGGTAATGTATGGCAAATCTCATCTGCAAACACCCACTAAGGGTGTTTATTTTTCCAAAAATGTCACAAAGAGTGAGCTACAAATACATGAATTTGTGTGATGTCATGTTATGTTCCAATGAATTTGCTATAATGTCTCTGTCAGTCATGGTATGAAGAGAGTTAAGGAAGCTTTATCTAAAAATGTGACCAGATTGTTATCCTTAGCTGTGTTTTCAGCTTTCACTGATTTTACATGGTCACTGCATGCACCACTAATGCCAATTTCCTAAAATCTGTAGATCCTGGTGACACAAAGTTGATTTTTTGATATTGCTTTTGGCAGAACATAACACTGAGGCTGTTGTCATACCTCAGCCAAGGGAATAGCATGTAAATTTTCTATTAAAAGTTCTAGCTTTCTTAGTCGGGTTGCAAGTTTCATCATTATTATGCTTACAATTTGACAGACATGGTGAATAGTGCTCTCTCAAACAATAAAACTTAGACTGACACTTATTATTAGACTGATAATTATTACTGATTTATCGAGGCATATATAAGCCTACCAATTTAAAAAACAACAACTTTACAATAACAAACAAATAACTTTATTGAGAAGCCGATATTTGAAATTTACTGCACTACTGTTCACTAAAGGATTAAGTTGCCCTTCTCCACTCCCATTTAACCAGCTAACTGTAAGCAGTACAGCCTTCAGGCAGTTGAGCTGTAAGAAGCTTAGTCAGCGGCACCTCTATTGATTGTCTGACAAAGGAACAATGTGTAACTAGACCTAGTCACTTTTGAATCAAGTTTAGTCAGTGACACCTCTATTGATTTTCTGAAACAATCTGTAAACTGGACGTGGTGACTTTTGAATTTTTCTTTGTTATGATGTTTATTAGACAGTTTCATGGATAAATAATCAAAGACAGTTTTTATATAATGACTTCGGAATATCCTATAACCGATGTCCGATTGCTTAGAACATATGCTGCTCAAAACCTTTGAACTGCTGGACATGTCCAGCAAATACTGGGATTTCAGGAAGCCTGGAATGCAGCTAGTTCATGTAAAAACAGATAACAGCTTTACTAATTGGGCAGGCTCTTTTAATGGAATTTAAAGAGATTTGTGTATATTTCAGCAAGAGATGTAAGAACAAAAAATACAGACATTGCAGCTATAATGGAGTGAAAAAATCATGAAAACAACAGAGGCACTTTTTGAAGAAACATATTGTTTTTGGTTATCAAGATAGGAGTCTATCTGATAGCAAAATTACTATATTGCTTTAAAACAGATTTAAAAAAAACAAAACAACAAAATTGTTGATTGATTTTAAGTGTATCATATCAACAAATAGTATATTTTATATACACGAGGAAATAACTTACATTTCTTTTAAATCTTCCTCCTCTAGATAAATATCAAAGCTGTTCTGAAGTGTCTCAAACATCTGAAATGACAAAGAGAATGTAAATGATCATAAAAGAAATAGTGTTTAATCATTTAAGTTACAAAATATCAAACTTTATTAAAAAGGATTAAATCAATATCTAGTCAATCAATTATATGATGCATTTGGACCAAACAAGAAAAAGGATTTTCCACTTTGCTTTTAAATGACAGTAGTGTGCACTATAAGATCAATGTCTTGCAAACAAAACAAATAATTAACATTTTACTGCGCAGGACTGGTAATAAGTTTGTGTGTTCATATGTGTGTTCATATATTTTTTGAATTTTTGTCTGAAAAAAATGAGATCATAATATTAACAAATTCAATATTTTAAGCCATCCTGTTAGAGTTGCACCTTGCATATGGGATCATGGGTTTCCTGCAATTTTGTTCCTCCTATGTCCCCCATATCTTCACCCCTGTGCACACTGTGAGTGTGCTTTTTCGTCAGGAAAAAATAACAAATATGACTACTATTTTTCGTTAGTGCATGTCCATCCACGTCTATGTTGGCTCTAGCAATAACCAAAAGTCATTAAAGGCTATAAAAACTGTAAGATGGCAATTAATATCCATTAAGATGCCAATTAATATCCATTAGGATGGCAATTAATATCCATTAAGATGGCAATTAATATCTATCAAAACATTCAAGGTTTATGGTAGTCTGCTGAGTTGCAATGTAAAGTCTTGGACGACCGCTAGTGAAACATATTTTTAAGGTTAAAGGGCACACTTACGGCAAGGACAATTTATTTCAGGGTTGAATTCATGACAAAAAGGACTAGTTTATGCAAATAAAAATTTATCATTTAGTCAATGAATTATTAATGTGAAAAGAAAAGTAATTCAGAAAATAATGGGATTTATTATAATAAATGCTGGTGGATACAGTGTGAACACTAAAGTTAAATGAGTGCTTGATCTGGATTAGACAATTCCAAGTTGGAACCAATTTCAGGTAAACAAGATATTCAAACATTATTTTTTTCATGATTTACTTGAGCTTCATAAAATGTTTAATACAATATGTAAGTGTCCAAAGAAAAGATAATAGTACCGTGCAGTCTACAAAGTTAAAGTCGCAAAAATGTCAGAGCAAGTATGATTATCTAATTGTTTAGCACTACTAGACAATTCAGTGCTATCTACTATTTTCCTCTGTGCCCTTGAAATCCTAAATGCAACACTGTAAACTTCTGACAGAAAACATAGCTAGATACTGACAGAAATACTGAACCATTTCAAATCTGTGTATTATCATTCCAAGTTAAATCAAGGATGTCAGGGCCTGCGTGTCAAACCAACAATCAGAGCATTGCTGAAAAGCTTTAACCAAAAACAATAACAAACTGTTGATGCTGCTACTGCCAGCAGACCAGTGACTGCTATGCCTCGCTTCCCACTAATGTGGGCTCAAATAAAATTAGTGCAAAGTTCAATACACAAAAATTTGTTTTACAAAAGATATGGATTCCTACTGGATGTCAAAAAAAGAGAAAAGAAAATAGCACATGCATGGGTAAGTATATCCCTGACAATGTTTTAGCACATAAATGACCAGCTCAATTTGATACTCTGGAAAATGAATAGGCCTCTTTGCTTGTTTGATTTGACTTCTTCTCTACTCGTAAATTCTTCTGATTCTTCCAAAAATCTAGTGGAATAGGAATGCAGAAGACAGAAGAATATGACATCCACATACAACTTGGCACAGTTTGAAGATTTTGACTTTATCTCACATAAAGCCAAAGGTCACGGAAATCCAAAGTGCATACCAAACCTTCATTCAGCAAAACGAGCTGAAAACAAATGAGCAAATATCAGGTAAGATTGTGAATGATGAAAGTCCGTTTGCCATCTTTCTTCATCATCACAATTGTCAAAAAATAGCCATCACAGTGGGGCTGCCATCTTGCAATACTGTGTCCAGGACTGACTCAGTGGGTGTTCAATTGAGATGCAGTATTCTGCTTCTTCTGCGTCTTCTCTCCTGTTGTATGAGATTGCAAATCAAACCAGCCAAAAATGATTCCTTACTGAAATTCATACCTCACTTAAGTTAAGCCGTTTGTCTGAATCTCGATCCATCAGTTGGAATGTCTTGGCTTTCTCTCTCCCTGTTGGCTCGGTGATGCTCTTTTGTAGCCCCTCCTTTTTAGCTAGCTCAATCAAATGCTGGCATTCCGCAGGAATTAAAAAATTGGGGACCTCTAAAAACAAAAATAGTAATACTGACATTATCTATATTCCATATGATTAAATGATTCAAACGAAAGATGTTTTCATTGGATGACATGTCATGTGATTTGTGATAATAAATCAAACTGCACTGTCATGACATCACTGATTTTAATGTGATGTCATGATGTTAAATTCTTAGCATCAAGCAGCTGAAATGGCATTTTCATTAATCTGAAACAAAACAAATTTAAAAGTTTTGCTCTAAATCATGTAATAAAATAATTATAAACCTTTGTTTAAGTGTATATTAAGTTTTATGACCCAGTAAATCCATCATATTGACCTCTACTTTGCAGCGGTCAATGTGAACTTTACTGGTTCCTAAAACCTCATATTCACTTTAACAGAAACTCAATAATTGTATTTATACTGCTTTTGAACCAAAATGGGTTTTGGTTTGGTTTGCTCTGCCATTTTACTGCACAGCAAGACAAGCAGTAGGTTACTAAGTGCCAGGTAATTGGAGTAGAGTCCCTTTCCCAAGAACATAACATAGTAGCTGACCCAAGATGTTCTGAAGGTAGTATATGAAACATTGCATGTATGTACCCCTCTACAGATACCACTTATATAGAACTAGGATTTTCAAATAAAGTAATGAATGAACTATAGCAGCGCAAAAAAAATGAGATAATCTTATTTGCTTTGAAGTTTTGCCACCTTAACTTTGTTGTCTGCATTGTACTAATATATTTTCCTTGTACACTTACATTATTGTAATAAATGTTTTATCATGTGCTCAAGTAACTCATGAAAACATTAACACGTTTGAATATCTGGTTAACCTGAAATGAGCTGCACCATGGAATTTTCGGGTCTTGATCTTGCTCAAATTTAACTTTAGTCTTCACTCATTATCTACTAGCATTTATTATAATAAACACCTATTTTTCTGAACTACTCTTATTTTCAAATTATTAAATCATTGACATAATGATAAATTGTGTATCTGCATAAATTTTGTCTCTTCTGTCATTAATTCACCCTCAAACTAAATTAAACTTTCATTGCCGTATGTGTGACTTTAACCTTGAAAATATGTTACACTGGCGGCCATTAAAAACTTTACATTCCAATTCTACCAACTACCACAAACCTTGAATGTTTTAATTGCCAGATATATTGTTTAAATGCGTATTAATTGCCATCTTACAATTTTTGGCGCCTTTAGTGACTCTGACCATTGCTAGTGCCAACATAGACATGGATGGATGTCCACTAAAAAAAAGTTGTAGGTGTATTTTTCGATTTTTTCCCGACAAAAAGCATACCTGGGGGTAAAGATTTGGGGGACATTGGACAAAAATTGCAAGAAACCCAGAATCTCACACTCAAGGTGCAACACTGCACAGTGGCAGAGACCTGGGCCTTTTGCAGGGTTTGGGGTGTTCCCTTCTATTTTTTTCTAGCTGGAACACTGGTGACCTTGACCATTTACCTTTTGACACTAAAATCGATAAGCTTTTTCCTTAACAGCTCTTGAAGAACTTCATGGATTGAACCAAATTTATCATAAGGATTTATATTAAAAAAAGTTTAGGTCAAGTTAAATTTTCACCATTTTCTGAAAATATTTGATTGAGTTTATAATGCCCCTTGTCCAACTTGGAACTTTGCCTTGCATACTGAACAACTGCACCACTGGCAGGAACATCTGCCATTCATGTCTAGTAAGGCCCCCCCCCCCCCCCATCTAACAGGCATCATTTGACATAAATTTTAACAGTGATCTAATTTTGGTATATGATATAAACAAGCAAAACTCATCAGTTTTAATGCAAACATCGTTTTATGAATGTACAGGTGAAATTGTCAGAATCAAAGTATTCAAAAAAACTAGTAAAAAGGGTTACTGTGACCTACTTTCCAAGCTCCAGTGACTCTTCCTATATTGGTATGAATCTTTTTCTCTCAGTCTTTATTGATAATAATGTTTTGTAACTGCAAGTTCCCAAGCATCCAAACAATGTATCATTTCCATTAAGAGGACGATGCTTCACTTTCTACTATGTTGTGTGCCAAATATGTAAACTTTAATGTGCTCTGTGGCTTTTGTTACCTAGAATCAATGGCTTCTTGCTCAAAGTTTTCACATGAAATTCTACCTCCCCATTTACTTTGATAATCTGTGTACTTCCAATCTGAAAATAAAAAATAAATAGATATTAATGCTGATCCTAATGATAACAACATACATGTATTGGCTAAAAAAAAAAGAAGATTTTTCAGTCACAAAAAATTAATTCAAGGTGTTTGTAGCAGTTTGTGAAATAACTACAGCCCATCAGTAAGAAACCAGTCATTTTTATGTCAAATCAAGAAAATCCAGCTATTCCTACTGTTCATCTGACATTTAAGCTGCATACAATGCAAAACTTAATGCTTCTACTTTCAAATATTTATTCATTTTATACCGTTTCCTTTGTGTTCCAAATACTTCTTTTCTTGCAAAGTTCAAGATTTTCAGCTTGAAAAGCACAGAAATTTTATCTACAAATGAGCTAAACTTGAAGACAGTGTTCCCAAATTACTTTTATTTCTAGATATGTGAATTATTTTGAGCAAACAAGATGTATTTTTTTTCTCTCTAGACATATGCAAGTTACCTGTTTCATTCTGAATGTCATGGTTTCTGACAAAACAAATATAGGACCAATTTGCACATTCACGAGACTCCAGGGACCTAAAATTGAGCTAAGAAATAAAACAGGCACCAATGAAAAGCTTAACCAGTCCACTTGTGCATGAAGCTTACCCCTTAAAGTGACTTACAATGATTTAAAGGCAACTGGTGGGTAGTTTACCAAAAGGAAAGTTCTACCCCTTGTTGTTTTATTCAGAGTATCTTTTATTGCAACTTGCTGCTGCTCTCCACCATGGCCAGTAAAGTCAGGAAATAATGGCAATTATCCGAAAAGATGACAACTATCCGAGAAGATGGCAATTATCTGAAAAGATGGCAATTATCCGAGAAGATGACAATTATCCGAAAAGATGGCAATTATCCGAGAAGATGACAATTATCCGAAAAGATGGCAATTATCCGAGAAGATGACAATTATCCGAAAAGATGACAATTATCCGAGAAGATGGCAATTATCCGAAAAGATGGCAATTATCCGAGAAGATGGCAATTATCCGAGAAGATGGCAATTATCCGAAAAGATGACATCACACCACACATTCAGTCACCATTCACAGGTACAAATAATAATCAGTCCCTATGTAAAATAATGTCAATCTAACATTATTACATATAAAGCTTCTAAAAGAATTGTATAAGGGTTCCCACTAGAATTTCAAAATTTGGAGTCCAGGACTCCCAAACTGTAAAATGTTAGAGTCACAGATCAAAAGAACTGGAGTCCCAATCCTAAAATCAGGACTACCACGAATCCTTATTTAGCTATGAAATGTTACAGTGGTATAAGCTTAAGTGTACTATACAAAATTAAACAATATACTTAACCATTGTCAGCATTGTTATTTAGTACAATTAATAAATAAACTGAAATACATCAACAGGGATCAAATTAAATGAAATTCTAATTTTAGAAAGAAATCACCTTTCAAAGAGCTAACAATGAATAGTTTGCTATCAAAGTTGGAACTAACCTGCCCTTCCCTAAAACCACATTTACCAGTCAATAACGGCAAAACTCTTTGACAAGTGAAGTTTTCACGCTTTTTATAAAACATTGTGTATAGATTAAAAATCTTTTTCCCTAGTAAATTTACTCCAACCAAATTCCAAACATTTACAGTTAAAATTAATGAAGAGTCATACATGCCATATTCCCAGACAGTGTTGGGGGGTTTTTGAGACTCAAAAACTGTGTTTTGGGGTCACAAGGGGGGTCAGTGCGCGTGACCCCCCAAAAATGTCATCCAAATGAGAATAAGGTATCTTTTCAAATCAGCCTATAGCAAATGACTGGAAATTCAAATCTGAATAAAAAAAAATACTGTCTATTTTCTCTGAAGCATTTAATATACTTACAAACAAAAAAATGGTAGACTTAGCATTGTCAAATAATATCACCTGCATAGGTCTAAAAGATGGCATCAACATTCTCAAAGAAACTCTTATAGAGTTAGATAGTCCAAAATTATCAATTGCATTACCTCCCTTGACTAAGACTCGATTTCTTTTGTGTTACATCATTATATAACAAGCCAACTGGCTACTAATGTAGAAATGCATTGATTGCATGATCATTTCAAGTAAAAATTATGGATTTGTGCAGTATATCAACACAAACTGCAATAAAAAAAATGAAAAAAGTATTTTAAAAATCTGTTTTTTAATTTTTAAATCAAGAAAGACACAGAAAATAGGGATTTACTGATTATATGGCACAAAACTGTGAAGTATTATGAAGAGCTTTCAGAGTAAGCCCTACTTTTTGTTTAAATTTTTTCTAAGCACACTACAAAAGCAATCAAATAATCACAAATCTTTCTTAATTCTGAAAAAAGGATTTAGACATCATTTAGGCAATCATTGGGCAAAACTCAGAGAATGAGAGTGGGTGAGCAAGCATGAGATAGAGAGAGAAAATACGCATATTGAAAAATATGTTGTCCCTTAAAACAAGAAATGGTTATAACTTTCTTGTATTTCTTTGGTCTTTGAATTGTATTTGGTTACCTTTAGTGTGGAACACTTACAGTGGAGGAAGTCTTGGTTTTTGTTGATGCACCCAAAATCAACAATGTACCCCCAAATTGATGATGCTTCAATCTCATGAGACTATCATCAAACAAGGGGCCACAACCCATGTGCACTTGACAACAACAGATGTTGTGCAGTCGCTTTACTGATTCGGTAATCACTGCACAGAGTGGCTTTTTTTTTACTCAAGGAAATTGTGAAAACATCAACATAATTTCAAAACAACTTCTCCGCAGTGTTATTTAAATTTGAATAGCTTTGAACAAATGTACAAATGATATGTACACAATCAACTGATTGTCAGTTCTCATTTACCAATTGCCATGTGTTAATGTCATATTAGTAAACCTAAACAGAAATCTTTGAAAAGAATTTTTTTATCTATGTAAAGGTTTCTCAATAAATGAGTAGTCAGTATATTTAAAATTTGAAAATATGGTAATATGACCCTTAATGCCTGTAATTTTATCCTGTGAATTTGTGGAATTACTATTTTATTTTTGAAATTTAATGAATTTTTACTTAGCAAACACGACTATTAGCTAGAGAAATTATGGAAAACATAACAAGTATGGAGATCAAATCTAGCCTGTTTGAGAAATTATTGATGGCATATCTTCAAAACTGCCAATTTATTAGTTTATGCACGTTTTAAATGATTGGACATTTTAAGACATTTTTTTGAAACAATGGAATGTAATTTCATGTGGAAAATGAAGCATATGAACAGAAACACAATTTTAATTTTATTTTCAAACCAATTCTGTATCTAACTAAATATCATAATAGTAATAAATAAATAAATTTAAAAAATGAATCAGATAGAATGTATGGTAAATAAATAAATAAATGTGTCTAAAATGCCAATTTATATTATTACAGGATTTTTAAAATCCAGGGCTTGCATTTTTTTATTCTATTAACAGAGTTCTCCGGGACGCCGAAATCCATGTAAAAGTATGCATACTTTTAATTTTGGACACATGAAATTCCAACAGCAGAGTGGTACGCAAGATGTTTTGTTTTTTGGCAAATTTTTATTTCATCCATTTCTACAAAGCAAGGATCAATCATGTATTGTGAAGGCTATCAAACAAAGTTTAAGTGATTGTAAAGGGATTTAGGTGAAGCCTCATAAGTTAGATCTAAGCAGACAAGGAGATTAGGACTCCTATTAATCAATTGCCAGTGCATAATGATCGTTTGATCAAAAGAATAATTACATGTGCTTGTGCTTTGACACCCCGCTGTGATAAGCATCACTCAACATACTTTGAATCCATCAGATGTTAAATCCTTCCACGATGTTTGGAACACTTGCATTTTATCATACACGGTATGTGGAAAAATAGTGCCAAGATTTTGGGGCTTATTTTTTTTGGCAGAGGAATATGAACTCTTATGTTAATCATCATAAAATCCGCTGTTTTTCTCTGTCATGTACTATATATTCGTTTTCAAGTGATTATCAGAAGTGTATTTTTCTGATGGCAACTTGACATCATTTCTTTGGTGCCAAGCGCATGGCTTGCCAATGAACTGGATTCTCATAAAACTGCCCAAAAGAAATTAGTTAATGCATCTGGTTTTGATAAAGAAAACAGATGTGAAAAGGACTAAGATTTGTGGAATGAATAGGACATTCCCATGGGCCGCAAAACGAGAAAGCAATTTAACTTTTTTTTCTTCTTGCAGTGTCTTGGAAAATTTACTGTTTTGAAATGGAATTAAAATAATGAAAGAAATTAATATAGAAAATAAAATGTAATCTCTTCCTTGATTCCTTCTAGCTGCACACAAAAATAAAGAATGTCAAGGTAAAGAGATTGAGCAATTGTTATAGTTGTAACATCACAAACAATCACAATTATCACTGTTCTCAATTGTCATAGTTGTTCATTCAATAACTATAATACTAAATATTTCACAATGAATGAGCATTAGCAATCTAATTAGTTATATATTGGTAACCAAATAATACACGCATAATGTTCTGAATTATTGCAAGGAAAAAAAGTTTTGTTATTGGGACTCTTATTTTCAGGGCTGAAACTGCAACTTTTTTCATGAAAAAAAACTGGACTGCAACTTTAAAATCCTATGAAGAACACTGTATTATGATAGAGATTTTAATTATTCCTTAATTAAACAAGAGTCCCTCGAAAGGACTCACACCCTACTGGCTGAAAAGAGGAATTAAAGATAAGACCATTTCTTCCTTTTAATTGCCCAGTGTTGAAACCACATCTGATATTCTATAGTGATAACAAGATTTTCAAATAAGCTGCTGTGGTGGACATATTGGATGTCAGATTGGCACCAGTTTCATTTAGGACCTAGCAGACATCATTTAAAATCTTTTGGTGAATATCCCATGTCAATTTGACCATTCATTCTTGTGCAGTCATGACAAAAAAAATTTCAAGATGGCCACCATGGCCGATATACAGGACGTACAACTGGCACCATTTTCATTTAGGGCCAATTAGGTATAATAGGAAGTCTTTTGATAAAAACCCAATGTTGATATGACCATCCATTTGGAAGGAGTACAGATATTTTCAAAATGGCCACAAAATAGAGGGTCAGTTGGCATCATTTTCATTTAGAACCAACTAGACACCATAAGAATTCTTCTTGTGAAAATCCCGTGTCAAAATGACTTTCCATTTAATAGTAGAAAAAAAGATTTTAAAGATGGGCACCTTGATGGTTGTATTGTACATCAGATCATCACAATTTAAATTTATCAATAATCATAAATCATATTAAGTCTTCTGGTGAAAACCTAATGTTGATACGACATTTGGTTTTGGAGGCATAATGATAACAATATTTTCAAGATGGCCATATTGGATATCAGATTTGTACCATTTTCATTTAGAACCAACTATACATCATAAAAAATCTTTTCATCAAAGCACAATGTTGATATGACCAGCCATCTAAAAGAAGTAGTGATAATAAGATTTTCAAGATGGCCACTGTGATGGCCATATTGGAGGTCAGATTGGCACCATTTTAATTTAGACCAGGGCGTCTTTCAGTGAAAACCCCATGTTGATATGACCATTCATTCAGGAGTAGTGATAACACAATTTTCAATAAGGCCACTGTGGCAGTCATATTGGATGTCTGTGCTGCACCATTGTCATTAAGATGGCAGGGAACAGTTTCATAAATTGGCCCGTCAAATTTCTGAACTTAAGGCTATGATGTAACTTTCTGAGCTATTATTGTTTAATAATTAAAGATATGCATATATTTGTTAATTAGGTGTTTCGGGCTTGTGTTGTTCTTCAAATTGATGTGAGGCATGTACACCTTCCATAGTTCACAGTATGTAGACAGTGAAATACCAATAATCGGCTAGGAAGCAGAGCTAGCCATCCACAGCAGTAGACACGTGGGTTTAAGGCATGTAGAATATCTCAAAAACTGCCTGGATGGCAACTGTTGTGAATTGCATCAAGCTGTTTAGTACAAAATGTGTTTCAAAATTATCACCTAGAGAAAGGGCTTGCATTTGATCTGTGGGCATCACTTTGTGTCAAAAATGGCCTTCGGACATGAAAAATGCATGTATAACTTGCGGGTTGGGGTGTATAAACTTTTTATGCTATGAACATCCATTGACTTGTCAGGTCAAGTAAATGATATTCTTATGTTTTGTTGTATTATAGCCATCCATAAATATGGACCTTTTTGACCTCACTTGTGTATTTTTTTTTTAATGAATTTTTGTATTGGGCAGGTGGACGCAGCATTAAATTTGTGCATAAAACTGTCCCTTTCAGCCTTAGGACCAACCAGACATCATACAAATCTTCTGACACAAGCAAGTGGACGCATTTCCTCCTTCCGTCGACATACATTTCAATTGGTTGAAATGCGATGGTAGCTGCGGAATCCCGAAGTCTTTTGAAGCAGGAGCAGGAGTAAGTTTCTGCAACAAAACGAAGAGAAACATACTAATGTAGACGAAAGCGATAGCTCCGTTTATTTGTAGGTAAATTATAAGCAACGATATTTCACCTCTCCACCCTCCAGTCTCGTCAAATGGATTTCTGCATTTTTATTCCCACAAGATTCCCCTTCGTCTGTTTTTAGACAATATCCATCTACTTCTTCGTCTGTCCGTGTATCTGTTAAGCTGTCACTACCACAAAGAACAGTGAAAACTAAGAAAATTAACAGATAAATAGCACCAGAAAATAAACGCAGTGTATTCATCCTGTTTAATACCGTTTCTACCTCTAAGTTGAAGAACAAGGGCCGTAACCTGTGTAATGCAATGTATCGTCCCTTGTAAAATGTAAGGACTGGCAACCAACTCAACTGAAAGCACAATGGAGTCCCAGATCTGCTGGTCCCTGTCTGCAGGTCCGGTTTAACCACTAGGCAAACTTACGGTCGCCTCGGGCAGCAAAATTGGGGGGGGGGGGGGGGGGGGGTGGAGGGCGGGCGGCAAAAAACTGAATTAATAAAATAAAGAAGGAGACATAGCGTAAAATAGAAGATAATAAGCGTCTAAAATAGAAAGAGAAAAATAGATGCATAATTTTTATTCATACTAATGCACAATATTCATTTTCGAAAGTTAATTGGGGGGGGGGAGGGGAGGGGGCTTAAGGCTTAAGGTTCGCCCTGGGCGCCAATACTCTTGCGGCGGCCCTGCCTGTCTGTCGGTGCATAATGTGCTTGCAGATCTGGGTCTTCACTCATCAGTGTTCGAAGCTGGGCAAGTGTTATATATGAACAAAGTCGGTCTCTAAGATAATGTGGAATGTGTGCTAAAATGATACATTTCTACTTAAGCTAATTTTTAGCTTAAGGCGAAAATTGTTTTGCCCAAGATTTATTATATTTTTGCTTAAGGTAAAATATCTTTGCTTAAACTAAACCAAATTAAGCTTAAGAATGCATTGTTTAACGTAAACACGCCAAGGTATGGCATGTATGTCTTTTTCTTTAAAGTTACATTATAAACTTGAGCAAAAAGACATATATACAACTCCAAATATTGCCAGAATCGCCACAAAAAGGACAATGTATGTCTTTCTAAACTCTTTTCTTTACAGGAAGACGTGCAAACATTTTGTACAATTGTAATAGCAGGATACCAAATGAAGAATCAATAGTCTTTGTTTCTATTATTGTTCTGGTCAATAAAAACAATATTCAATGCATGTGTGTTTTAGGTGTCATTTATATTACACGAGTCATGTGAAGTGGAGCTTAGTATTTAAGAGCCCAATTGTAGCCCAGCAATTAATTACCAGCGGAAATTTGATACATTGGACAACTGATAATTGATTATTTCAGATCACGGTTAGGTAATGCTGTCATTTATATAATACGAAGCCGTCTGACTTGGAGCGTCATATTTAGCAGCACCAAACTGTTGCCCAGCAATTAACAGCGGAAGATGGAAAATTGTCCATAAGAACTTAATTGCTAAAATGAATAATAATGTGGAAAAACTGTCATTATTCAAAGACTAATCTCTCTCTCTCTCTCGGGGGGGGGGGGGGGCACGATCTGAAATTGTCAGCGATATCCGAGGAGGGGGTGGGGTGGGGGACAAAATTTAATTCATCTGTTGCTGTAGTAGTCTATCTTTGGCAATTCTGCTGATAATAAAATCGATAGTATTTGATTTTCTATTTTCGTGATGTTGAGAATGGGCGCACTCGTTTAGCTCCCTACATTAATCCTTTTCTTACGCTGTCTGTTTCCTCTCTACCTCCTCGCGGTTTAAATTTACATCTTTTCCTAATCGTGGTTAATTGAAAATAATGAAATTCACTTTTAGCTGTAACTCGGAAACCTTTTGCAAAACAAGTAGTTTTACTTAGCCTTTTCAACTATCAAAACTCAAGAGTCAAAATAAAACAAAGCAGTTATATTCCGCACATTTATAGATTAAGTACTGTGAAATTTTGATCTAATGAGTTTATAGAATCGTTCATATTTTAGGGTCATTTCCCTGTCAAAAAAATCAGAATGGAAAATTATTGTTAAATACAAAGTGCGCACATCATACGGATATGCTTTGAAAGGCAGACTAATTGAAGACGCATCGCTTATAGATTTCAGAAGCTAATGCTTGATGGTAGTTTTATTCCGTCGGTAGTATGGGAATTAGCTACAAAATTTGCAGTCTTATGTTATGAGTCATGTCGACTTGTTGCTAACACCGTGACTAAACTTTGTTTCTTCATCTGTTGACGATACTATTTGTACTCACTGTCAAACAGTTTTTATTTCTGTCGTTCATCATTGCATAGCTGCATGTAGTTTTCTTACACCAGACCGTGATACGTTCTGGTTTCATATTACTGAATACATTTTGTGTGCATGTTTACATGTAGTTAGATTTACTGTCCGATATTGATTTCGTCAATGCCGTGATTTACTACTTCTAATTAGTAATGATCAAATTTTGTATTTTCATCTTCTATGTAGCAAAACTATTGCTTCCACGTGGAAAAGGTATATAAGAAACGTTTGACTGTGCACCACGCTGACATCAAATGTGTGTTGATAATCCTGTTATTAGCTCTACTGGTTGTAGACCAGTAGAGCTTATGGGATGGTCTGTTGTCCGTCGCCGTCGTCTGTCGTCCGTCCGTCCGTTAGCACAAGTTTTGTTATTGATAGTCCTCCTAAACTACTTGAAGGATTTCCATGAAAAAATTTACACGCACAGCGGCACATTCACCCCATGGTCTTGTTGATCCTGAATGAAAATGGTACTGCTCGGAAATCCAATATGACCGCCACAGCGGCCATCTTGAAAATCTTGTTATCGCTACTTCTACTGAATGGATGGTCATATCAACATGGGGTTTTCACTTAATCACTCTTTATGATGTCTAGTTGGTTTGAAATAAAAAATGGTACCGATCTGATGGCCGCCACCGCAGCCATCTTGAACATGTTGTTATCACAACTTCTCCTGAGTGGATGGTCATATCAACATGGGGTCTTCACTGAAAGACTTGTACTGAGGTCTAGTTTATTCTAAATGAAAATGATGCCGATTTGATGTCCAATATGGCTGCCACAGCGGTCATCTTGAAAATATTTTTATCGCTACTTCTCCTACATGGATGGTCAAATCAACATGGGGTTTTCACTGAAAGACGTTTTATTATGTCTAGTTGGTCCTAACTAAAAATGGTGCCGATCTGACGTTCAATATGGCCGCCATGACAGCCACCTTGAAAATATTTTTATCGCTATTCCTCCTGAATGGATGGTCATATCAACATGGGGTTTTCACTAAAACACTTCTTATGATGTTTAGTTGGTAATAAATAAAAAGGTACCAATTTGATGCCCAATATGGCCGCCAGAGCGACCATCTTGAAAATCTTGTTATTGCTACTCCTCCTACATGGATGGTCATATCAACATGGGGTTTGCACTAAAAGACTTCATATGATGTCTAGCTGGTTCTGAATAAAAATTGTACCGATCTGACATCCAATATGGCCGCCATAGCAGTCATCTTAAAAACTGTGTTATCACAACTCTACCCGAACAGATGAAAGTCATACTGACGTGGGGTTTTCAGCGAAAGACTTCTTATGATGCTCAGTTGGTCGTAAATGAAAATGGTGCCAATCTGATATTCAGTATGGCTGCCACAGCAGCCATCTTGAAAACCTTGTTATTGCTACTCTTACTGAATGGAAAGTCATATCTTGAAAATATCTTGAAAATATTGTTATCTCTACTCCTCACAAATGGATGGCTATTCCAACATGGGGGTTTAACCAATAGACTTCATATTATACCTACATGTTGTTGATCCTAAATGAAAATGGTGCCAGTCGTACATCCAATAAGGCTGCCACAACGACTGTTAAAAATCTTGTTCTCACTACTCCCCCTGAATGGATGATCATTATGACATGGGGTTTTTACCAAAAGACTTCTGATGATGTCTACTTTGTCCTAGATGAAAATCGTGCCAATCTTACATTAAATATGTCCACCACAGCAGCTAATTTGAAAATCTTGTTATCGCTGAAGAATATCTGAGATGGTTTCAACACTCAACAGTTAAAAGAAAGAAATGGTCTTTTCTTGAATTCCTGGAAATTCGTTTTGCCCAGTAGAGCATCAGTCCCTTCGAGGGACTCTTATTTATTTTAAATTTATGCTCTAAGCGTTCGGATGTCAGCTTGTGTACTTTCATCCTCTAGTATGAAAGGCCATCGCCGCCAACATCGATGATGTTGCTCTACTCGATTACAGGGGCGATATTGATACTGTCAACGGCACTGGGGTCATCGGAGGGGGCGGCGGCCTTGATTCACCTGTATAGTTGTTTATGACAACAAATCGGCTGCTTCATTTAACAGCCTTACAGCGTTATTTATATCATTTTGTCTCTCTAGATGCACCATATTCAAATGTTTTTGCACTCTTGTCTCAACGAAAGTAATCTCACCTTACAATACTGGGGCACCCTCTGTTCTTGTGATGAGTTAATTATTTGACTATTGTGTTTCATTCATTTGTCAATAGTGTTTGCGCATGGGTGATTTACATGTTTGTGTTCCTCTACATTTTCTGTCGTTACTTTTATTCATTTTATATTAGCTGAACCAGCTTGATTTTTGTTTGTTTCATTAAAATACTGTTTATTTCGTTTGGTGTTTGATTGTTTCATTTATATTTTGCTTGTTTCTTTATACATTTGTGTTCGCTTAACATTTGCTTTTGTATGTGGTTATTTCATTTTTTGCATTCCATTGTATTCATTTCATTTCACAGTTGTTTGCCTTGCATGAGCGTTGCTTGGTTCATTGTATGTCATTACGTTTCATTTGCCTTTAGTCTGTTTCCGTCGTCAACAGCTTGTTCTTGCTTTGCTTTATTCCACTATTTACATCATACAGCGCTTGTCTGTTTTATTTGTGCCTCATTTATTTTATTTTTGAGTATTGATCTTATTGGCTGAGCTTTGAAATCTTTTTATTTTACAAGAATGTTTGTTTTATTTTAACTTTTCTTGCTTTATTTGAAATTTACTTATTTTGTTTTAATTTCATATTTTTGGCGGCGATGGCCTTCCATACATTTTCTTTTAAATTCTCCACAAATTATAATTTACCAGACAGGTGAAATCAGATTACACATTATGCAAATATTCAAATATGTTTCAAATGTACTATTTGCACACGAAGTGTAAACATCAGATATGAATGCAAAATATCGAATATGAGTCAAAATTATTGGATACGAATGAATATCATTAAGTGTGAAATTCAATTATTGCGTACAAAGATAAATATCAAATACGAATGAGAAATATTGCATATTAAACGGTAAATTTTGAATATGAATATAAATTATCGAATATGAATGGAATTGTGTTGTATATGAATGAGAAACATTGGAAATGAAAAATATCGCATATAAAAGATAATGATCGCATTCGAATAGTAAATATCGAATATGAATTTAGAAATTATGCAATATGAATACAAATTATATTATACAAATTGTTTTTTATTTTTTATTTTGCAAAGTTTGACATACAGTACCCGTCATTACCGGAATTTGTTTAGATTGTAGTATAACGTTCTTGTAAAGTTGATTCAAAAGGCCTCTTAAATGTTTTCTGCACTTACAATGGTAGTATTCGTATTTCGAGGATTTTCCTCCAACAATGAGAATACGTAATAAGTTTTCTTGCTATTTATCATCGTCAACAGCAAATCACGGTACAATATTTGAAATGGAAGCGGTAAATATCAGAATTCAGGAAATAACAACACATCAAGAAATCATATTTGTCTTTTCCAATGGGATACAATGAAGCACCGATCATTTCATTTACATCAAGGACTTAGTGGCTGAAACTGGATTAATCTACTTAGATGTCTCTTTTTTATTTTATTCCAAGCAAGACATACAGACATAAAGGCTTGAAATGAAGTCGCAAACATTGCATTCCCAACAAATTCGTAAATCATCAGAAATTTCCACCACAAATTGTATGGAATTTCTTAGTAAAACTTTTCCAGAGGCGATGACAGTAAATGACAGTTACTGTAGAAAAGAATTCTGCACATTTCAACCTAAAATTCTGAAGAAAAGGCAACAATATATATCGTGAAAGCTCAATGTTGCAGGGAAAGCACAGTACACAGTCAAGAGAATTTACATATTACCGAGGATACCTATCTATCAGTGTCCATATCAAATAATGCTCCTGTCATATTATCGTATTATATTTTGTTAGATGGTCTCATATGTATTTGATCTCTTGTACTATGTGTACAACATACAATTGATTCGTACATGTGCCGTCTTAAGCATAATGTCACAATTGTCTCTTGTGCCATTCACTACATGCATTGATTCCGTCTTTTTACATATTTTTCCAATCGTTCCTTTTGTGCTACTGAAAAGGGTTCCATTATTGAAAGTTGCTGGTGTCCATTAACTGAAATTACCAAGGGTGTAACGATTCGATGTGTCGATAATCACGACATTTTGGCCACGACACAATACGCGATACATTTCTCCCGTTTTGCGATACTTCTAAAACTGGACAAGCTTTAAAAATGTATATTTTTCGACGTCTTTAATCCGTAATTATCTCACTGCCATGTTCATATTGATAACATCATCCGTCTTCTGTCGATATGAGAAAGAAGAGTTTTGATTGGTTGATGAAGGCGAGTACTAAAATCTGGTTTCATGGCTCAACGCCCAGGGTTAAATTTGAAGATTGGCATGCATCATTGACTGTTTCTAATATATCATAGCGAATCTGGACGCTCCTACCTCATGTGAATGCAAGCATGTTTCGACGTCTCTGCTGCATTTCAGTATTAGTACGTTTGGATGCCCTTGAAATACAAGCACATGTACATTATCAATCCTGATGGGAATATCCCCTTTAGTAAAACATGCTTTTTGGAAGTTAATATGACAGCATTGCACGTGCTTAAATAAACAATCAGAGATAAGAGGACATCAGAAGTTCCCTCAAAATGCAAATGGCTGACGCTATCTTTGCAAGAGGAATCACGGAATCCACGCTATCAGATCATTTTTTTAAGGATTAAATTTGTTTCGAGACAGTGTGTGTAATGATGAAAAACAGTTGTATAATCCAAACAGAAAACAACAATCCCAAATTGCCTACACAGTAAGGGCATAGATGGCCATATATATATAACTTAAAACGCATTCTTCGGGGGAAGCATGGACGGCGGGGGTGGTAATAAAAGGTAATACACTTTGCAGATGTTTGCAACCAATTAAAAAAATTAAAATAAATAAATAAAGACATACAGACAGATAGAAAAATAAGAGTTTATGAGGGCAAGATTGATCGTATGGAACTAAAAATTGAGTTTCTTTTTTCAAAAGAAATAGGTATAAATTTTTATTTTATCAACATACCTGAGTGAAGTGGTTTCAGTTTATAAAACATACTATCAAAATTAATACATATCAGAGGTAACAAGCAATATGAAGTACTTTCATTATTTACTGTATAATAATTAATAAGAAAATGATATTCAATAATATAAACACAACTGAATATATATATATATATATATATATATATATATATATATATATATATATATATATATATATATATATATATATAAACAGAATTTTCTTCACGAAAATAATAATAATAATAATAATACTATGAAGTCCATAAATCAGACGTAAATATGGAACAAACGAGTTACAAGCTAAAAGCTGTTGACTAAATGCGGATACATAAGTTAGAAAAAAGTTTTGAACCGTTCATGACAACTCAAAATGTTGTTCACAAAATAAAAGAAAAAATATGTGTGTAAATCAAACGTCAGTATGGAATAGAGGAATTTAGAGCTAACACTTTCTGACTCAGTGCGGAAATACGAAGGAAATTAAATATGGTCCTAATTGCGCTAAATTCCCAAAATCATCTTCCAAATTAAGATACTACTATATCTATTATATCATCCAGAGTTCTGACGGTAATAACATATTTGGAAGAGTTAGCTAAAGATGAGAGAACGGAAATAAACATTTGAAAGTTTTATTTTCAGGAGTCATCCTGTTCTCGAAAAAGAGATTACGCTTCTTTCAACTTCTCTAAGAAGTTTAAGAATATTTCCAATTTATTGGCTCCTACAAAATGTCTCCAGGGAATAAAAATATGGTACTTATTTTTTCTTCAAAAAATTATTGTATAGGGTCTTTAATGGACTCCTCAATAACTTTTGAATGCTCGGTGGGTATATCATTATGGTAGGTTGAACAAGACAAATACACAGTGTCTTATTTGAAGAAAGAAACTTCGAGATGTTAAGTAATTTACAGACCTAGTTTGGACTGAAAGCTTCTGAATCATTTATTAAGTACATTCATCTGAGAACTTTAACGAAGGTCCAGGTTTGTTACGAATCGAGAAAGAGGGTTGAAATTTGTCCTTTTTTCTCTCCCTTTGGCTATGTTTTCTTAAAAAACTTGGAAATCCTGTATTAGCGGTAAGTCCACATGCGACTGGATATAACTTGGAAATCCTGCATAAGCAGCAAGTCCACATGCGACTGGATATAAGCGCAAAGAACTCTTTGTCCACAAGCAGGGTTAACTTAGCAGAGATCAACAACTTATGCCATAAATTATGCTAGATAATACAAAGAGCTAAATATGGACAAAATATATTATAATTTATACAATTTAAGCCCAATTGACTGGGACACTCGTGCAACAGTGACTTTAATTAAAAAGCATGAAAACTAATAAATATTACATTATATACTGAAAAGCATAAACATTTACGTAATTTTTGTTTTCAGGGTAAATAAACATAAATATGTTAGATGAGGTAATCTATCTACGTCTTACAAAGTAAAGCCATTTAACACATTCGCTCCCTCCCACACAGGAATACACACACAAATCAACCAATCCGCTAACCACTAACCAAGCAGTAAACACAAACACAGAACTATGGTGTACGAGACAACGCAAGAGACCAGTCGGATTTAGAACAAAGTAAAGAGCTTTGCCATATTGCGCCATTATATTGCACCACGCAGTTTTCAACATACGGATAGTGTAAGACTGCTACTTCTCTTCTTGGAAATGTAAATTACACTTTATACCATTTCCATCAAACTGTCTTGCTGAACGAAATTTTTAATATAAAAATGTAAACTTTCTTGCGCTATTTGCTGTTTGAATAACATACTGCACAACAGAACGTCAGCTGCACCTACTCATTAACTGTAGTTTATGCGCACCATCCTTTACCACGAGGGTATGCATTAGCATGCACAGCTCCTGCATCATAATCAAACAACCTCCCCGGTGGTCACATCACAAGGTTTGTCACTGGAGGTAAATGTCCACTCTATGGAATTCTTGAAGAATTTTTGAGGAATTTGAACGACTGAAAGGCTTACGTGTCTCTGAGACGAAAATGCCACGAAGAAAGCTACAAAGGTTCCGACTCCGAAAACAACAAGCAAGATGTCATATGTTTTAGAATCTGTACTGTTGTTAGATTTTTCATCCCGGTCTAGCATATTTGCAAAAGCAAAGAACACTATGCTTAAACACGAGAGCATGAAGAAGATACTGACGCAGAATGTTACATGTCGCCTCTTGTCTTGCGGAGTCATTTCAGGACATCTGGAAATCCTCAGCTTAAAATAGAAAAAACATTGGAAAATGTATAGAAAGCAAACAGACTAGTTTTGTTCTGAAGGTTTTGTACTCCTAACACCTGGTACATCTAGAAAAATTCTTTCAAAATGTAATAAAATAGAAGTCTTTTTGTGTTTTCTCCCGTTTACGATAATGTGATTTGTTAAATACCGAAATGCTGTGATGAATTTTGCGACACTTTAAGCGGTACAGTTATTTCTCTAGGATTTGCACACATTGGTAAATCCCTCTTCTGGCATTTTCGTAAAAAGGGGGGGGGGGGGAGGGGTAGTTGCGGGGTCCAATTTTTTTTTTTTTGGGGGGGGGGGTGGAGACGGTTTTTGAACGAGAAAGAGTATCTATGCAAAGACCACTTATACTATGTTTGAACAAACGTGTGTGGTAAATAACTTTTAATGAATCAAGTTAAAACTGAGTTGTTCGTCTTTATTATCGGCAGAGCGGCAGAGATCGTGTATTACGAAAATGGCCTTACGTCCTTTGCACTGGAACTGGATGTAATAGGAAAGACATTACCACCAAATTCCAAAAACTGCATTTTCGCCATTGTACAACCTTGCGCAGTACAGTTGGTAAAACTCTTTTAATAACTGGATAATCAATGAAAGCATTTCTTTGTTTAATTGCAAAAGGTCACTTAGTAAGGGCTTGATTACGGCGGTTGATCTAAAAGTTAAGCACTTACAAATTCAGATTTAGTTTTGCTACGCTCACGGCAAATCGATTGCGCGATTTTCGCGCGCTCGTTCATTTTTAAATGTTTGGGTGGATGGGAATCGCGCGCTCTCCAGAAAACACCACTGATATATATATATAGCTTTGCATTATGTATAGAGCGCAGTGTCTCACGTTGGATTTGGCTTGGATTTGCATAATGTTCAGAACCCATATTAAGAAGGAGTTATGTTAACATTGTATTATAGGTGACCAAATATCAACTTAGAGGATTTTTTTAGGTGTTTTTTTATGTCTGCTTTTGCCAGACTTGCTGTCACCATTACGGCAATATATCTATGAAATAATATGCTTTCTTTCCGCTAGGCAACTTCTAGAGAAAGATAAGAAATCATAGGGATTGGAATCCAGTCTAGACTTTTATCTGGCCATACGCAATTATATCATAATATCCGCGTCCAAAGGAGTCCATAAAATATTCATTTTACATGTTTTCTCTTTCAAACATGCAATTTCACTTCATTTATGTGAACAAAAACTTATTTTGATCCGTGGTTGCTCTTTGCCATTACGCGTACATGTTTACTCATTATGGCTCATAACTTCAAATCACTCTTAATTTCAAAGCTGTTTGGTCATGGTTTTTATCAGCTCACAGCTTGCACATACCGAATTCACATGCGCTCTCATAGATATATAGATATAACACATAATCCTGGGCATGAATGCCTACTGTTGACTGGTATTCAATTAATGCTGCAGTCTGTGCTAGAGAAAGTACCTTTCGTTTTTGGCGCATTACGAATTTGTTACGGCAAACTTCGCATTCTGGTGGCCCACTAGGCGTTTCGTTGGATGAAAACTTTTCCCTGATCCATTTCTGCAAGAGATACATCGACACATAAACATTAAGTACAAAACATTTACTAGTAATTTGAAATGCATTGGATGTGAGATAAAATACATCTTACTATACGACTGTCAGTGTTAGAGAGAGAATTTCATCAT
Source organism: Margaritifera margaritifera (assembly GCA_029931535.1). Lineage (NCBI taxonomy): Eukaryota > Metazoa > Mollusca > Bivalvia > Unionida > Margaritiferidae > Margaritifera > Margaritifera margaritifera. Next base: position 248,077 of record JAQPZY010001416.1, on the reverse strand, counting down.
TATCTGTAACATATACTTGAGGACAGGACAATATCAATGCTGATGATTATTAATCTATGATTATGTCTAACAGCTATCACAACTGACGGATGGACGAACAGATGAAAGAACATGTCGGCCTTCCAATATTTTACAAGCCTTTCATGAAATGTGAGGGCTAGTTGAAAGTATGAACATTTGAAACAGAAACACTAAGTACACTTTTTGAAACAGAAACATTATGTACACTTATATAATAAGCTCTAATGGTCAACAACATTCACAAAAAGTACTACCTTGCTTTCCTGATTAATATGGTGCAATCAAAGTATTTTTGTGATTTGGTGCAGATTGGATGAAATGCAATCATGGCCAGTTTGTCATTGTAACATTGAAAGTTCCAGTTACACTGATGGATATATAAAAGTGGACGACTTTTTAAAAATCGATTACAGAGCCAAATAACTTCTGTATGGAACGTCTTTGGATTGAATTATTGGTATAAAGAGTATTCAAACATCATGATAAAAAGTACATAAAATATGACATCAAGAGATAGCGATGACTCAGCAACAAGATTAAGCTTATTTCAAATTCTCTTCTCATTAACAATAACTGTTACTTAGGTGATCTGAATAACACGCGGAATGAAAGACAATAAACAGAAACATGCAAAATTGATACTAGCTAAATAAATATTCAAAGAAAAGTATGCATACAATGTTGTAATTGTATCTGATTGTAATTAACTAGTATTGATTGCAGAGACATGTTGTTACATACTAATAGACAAGATACGAAAGTCGGTGCTGACTGGGGTGGGAGGTGGGTGAGGGTATTAAGTGCATTTAACTTCAGTCTAGATGATGTATATGGGCTACATAAACATACGCGCTAGGGTTCATATCAGAAAAGTACGAGGACATAACAAAGACTAGACAAATTTCTTAGTATATGTTAGGAATTTTTGAATCGCGTGGACTGTCTTCTTGTTTGCCTTGTGTGATTGCAAGGTGAATAATTCTCCAGGGTCTGACAGGTAACACTGTATTGTGGTATGTATATTGAATTTATAATATGTGTCCATGAGGTAAGTTGTACTTTAGTGGTCATTTTGTGAACAACATGTTTAATGCATTTGAGTTCAAGGTTAGTCTTGTTTACATAGCATTTAGTACTTAGATGGGAATTTTCCATGGTTTTTGTGGGAAAAAGTCAGGTACATCACAGGAAATTTCCATTAGAGTTACTCAGATTCTAGAATATTCTGTCAGGTGACTTATCTTTATATCTATACAGGTTTGGTAAACAAGATTTCATTCCTATACTAAACTTAATATTATTAAGATCAGTCTATTAAGGAATTTATTTTAGTAATCAGATGTTACAGTTGTGAAAATCAGAGCAAATTCAGACAGAGGAATTATTTATTTGAAATATTCATTGGAATTACCAAAAGTGTTCATTTTCATTTAGGATTAATACTTAACTTTGGGATTTATGTGCATTCGTTCAAAGATATTCTGAATTACATCATTCGGGCATATCAGGACAGTCAAGACGACTAACACATCAGGACATTGAAGACTATTGGCACATCAGGACATTCAAGGCCACTGGAATTCATTCAGAACATTATATATTTAGGACTTGTGATTAGGACACTTAGAATTATTGGATTATTTGGACTTTAATTCAAGTTACTGTAAGTGTCTTTTCAATTTTCACTTTAATTATCTAGATATAAATTGCTTGTTGATTTTATTTACATTGTTGGTTTCTCTTTCTTTCTCTTACATTGTTTTAAGACCTAGAGTCGTAACAATTGTATATACTCAGACTCAAAATGTATGGCATCGCTTCCAGTTTTGTGCGTTACCTCTATAACATGTCCATCTCATTTTAAAGAAGTTAATGCACGGTATAATCTAACGTTGGATAGTTAATTTCGAAAGTAAAACTTTGGTTATCAGATTTGATCCTTGAATTCTGCGTCTGCATAATACTTCAAATGACAATGGTTTAGATACCTACGTTTAAAACTCTCTCTCTCTCTCTCTCTCTCTCTCTCTCTCTCTCTCTCTCTCTCTCTCTCTCTCTCTCTCTCTGTGAACATGAGGTAATTTTGAGAGAAGAAGTAGCCACAAGTATTTCTTTACAAAAAACTGTAACTGTTACAAACAGAGCCATTAAGGTACAGTGCTTCTTTTCTGGAATAGACTAAACGGAAAATTAGTCAAAGTTACGTAAGAAAACTTTAGGGTGGCATTTCATTTAGCATACTGAATGCACGTCATATTGACAAATCGATGCATTTGAAATATGTAAAATATTGTATATTTTCAAACATCTTTCAGCGATAGAGGAAGTAAATAAATAAGGAAGTAAATAAATATTTAAGTAAATAAATAAATAAATTCTCCTATGACCTTTGTCCAAAAATATACCTGTCTTACCTGACCAAAACTATTAAACTCGGTATCTATTCGTTGAATCACTTTCTAAGTGTCTTATAATCATATTGTATCATAAAATGAGCTAACCAAACCGTACACCAACATCTCGCATCAGGCATTTAAAAGTGAATGAAAAGATAAAAGAAGCAGTATTAAATGTCATGAAGTTAACATGATACTGAATGAGATTGACTAAATCTAATATACATTTATTACATACACGTATAAAATTGAATTTAACTGCAGAATTTGTCGATCAGAAACCGAACAACGTGTAAGAAGCAAAACACCAGTGCACATTAGTACGAAAAAGATGCACGTTTTATTACGTCTTCGTTCAATAAAACTGTTCAGCCATAGATATGTGTGTCCAATTGTCAACTATGCACTAATATGGTTAAAAGATTGCAAAATATATTGTACGAGCTAAAATTTCTGCTTTCCTCCAGCTTCTTCTCTGGTGACGTACAACACCGGAAGCGATGCCAAACATTCGGAGTCAAATTAGATACAATACAGTGGGTAAGCGATATCAGGCCCACTTGTGGTTATTTTTTTCCCTAGTGGACAAAACAGAGAGCAAAAGTGTATCAAAGATCGAGCCCAAAATCAGATCCCTGTATAAATAAATAAATAAATAAATAAATAAATAAATCAATCAATCAATCTTTTCACTTAAGAGGTTTTAGTGCGATAAATCAGGCCCCAAACTTTTGTATCAGACGTTGGTACTAACATAATTTATCATACAAAGGTTTCCTGTCAAATTTATCGGGCAAGACAAGATTTAATGACGGATTTAAACGTCTGCGGGTTTATTTTACAAATTCTTATTGAATATATATACCCAAACGAGATAAGCTCTTTTGGAGTATATCAAAGATATTCATTGTACTGTTAAGTTGGTATCTGATCATGCAATGTATCTTTAATGGAAAATCACCACTTCTATGGTAAGTGACCCTAATTTAACTTTGGATGAGTGACCTTCTGAGATCACAATTTTGTCTACCGAGTTTTACGCTCTTCATTGCCAGACAAAAATTATATATATACTACGACGTCCTATTACCGCGTTATGCCTATTACCGCGGCATTTGAGCATCTGAGTGAACCCGTAAATAAAAAATATACTCAAAAAGATTCCCAAAGCCGTGAAGCTCTTTGATAACAAATTATCTAACTTGTGGGGCCCATTAAGGGTGCATTGTTAAACTCGTGTGCTTCGTTTCAGTGTGGGTTCTTAGATCAGTAGTGTAAAGGCAAGTTAATGAACCCTCTCGTCCCTTCAAATTCATAAGAGATGATTTCTAGACACGGGGCATACAAATAAAGTTTACGTGGGTTGGGGATAACTACAAATATGCCCTGTAATATAACATAAAATAGCATAAATCATAATTATTTAATAGATCTACTACAAAAACATGGGCATACCAAGATCTTAATTCAATTTATGAATGTAATTTTGAATTTTGTTTCATTACATGTGTTGCTTTTACATAGCCTAACATTTCACGAGTTTTTTTTTATTTTTTTACTTTGATACAATGCTACCGACGGTCACTGTATTTCTCAATTTGCCACGGTAATAGGACGTTCACTTTAGATCGCCTTCCGTCAAAGGTCACCTCGAAATACCCAGCACTTTGGCGGACCCGTTGATCGGAAATGAAAATTATTCACCGTGATCAATGCATCACACGTTGATTACTGATGCAGTAGGATAAATAAGAAAAAGTAATTATGCTGAAACTTTTTTGGGTCTGTTTTCTAAGATGTAACGCGGTAATAGGACGTACCAGCCTACTCATACGACGTACATCGAGCTTTAAATATATAGGTAAAAGCCTAGCAATAGACAACAACAGAGCAACAGTGTGTTTTTTTTTGTTTTTATTATTTTTTTTTAACGAGTCTGATATCGTGGAGTATGCGAAAATAACTTGGTAATGGTAAACTAGAATAGGGGAAATACTTCAGATAAGTAATTCAATCATTCATTGGCATAATTTCACAGTTTATTTAGGGGGAGGGGGTATTTGTGTCTTATTAAGGACAAGATAATATGGCATCAATGGACGGGGATAGCTGAATAGACTGAAAATAGTTTTGCCAGCAAATGCGCGGCTCTCATTGTTTTGTTAATTTCATACTTTCAGCTCCATCCCAAAACACAAAAAATGATCAGTGCTTTACCCTCGATCAAAACATTTTACCTTTAAGCAGGACTTGTGCACATGCTCCATGGATCCTGAGCATTTACAAGGGGTTATCATAGACCCGGATGTCTCGTCATCTTGGCAAATTCTGCATTCAGCTTTGGTCTTATTATCCAGGGGGTTTGTCACCAGTACGGTATTTAATGCTTTATGGTCGATCTGATGACACGTATCTTTGTGAGTTTGAAAAGGGTTGACTAATATGACACATTGCTCCTTTTGAACCTTCATGTTGTTGAATTTCACAACGACGTGTACACACAAAGAATCTATTTTTAGGATGTTTCACCCAAAGTTTTATACGAGTTTTCCTCTTGACAAGTCTCTGGAGAGAGAACGGAGAATATGTATGAGTTATGTAAAAAATGATGATGTGCTGAAATCGGAGAAAGTGAAAATGCTCACCCCTTTCTCTAGAATAGGTAAAGACAAAGAAGTACACACACACACACACACACACACACACACACACACACACACACATATATATATATATATATATATATATATATATATATATATATATATATATATATATATATATATATATATATATATATATATATATGGTTGAACGGCACAACAACAAAAATCCTGGCTTTATAGTGCCGAGCAAAAGATTTTCAATTCAATGTAATAGTAACATCGATATTTATCGTGCTTGGCGTATCAATTTACAGCAGTTGACAGATGAAATCACCATTTGACTCTTTCTAACCACTGCAGAAGCTATATGCAGAAACCATGACTAGGTAATGTCTGTGAAGTCTACGTCATTGCCTAACTTCATACACTGAGTTTTGAAATTCTTTACCATACAAAAGTTTATCTGTTTTCCTCCGTGTTACCTATCTCTCTATCTGTAATTCTCTCCCCCTGTCTGTCTGTCTCTCTCTCTCTCTCACACACATTGTCCTGACATATGTGTTTTGTTATCGACTCCAAACCAAAGCAGCAATTATAATACAGCAATCTAAACACTAAACATTACAACTTTCTCATTATCGTTTGAAGCAGTCGGCTCAAATTTAAAAGTAAAAGGTTAAGTCATTGCAACCAGCTGCTTGCAACTAAATAGAGGTTGCATGTACATACTTAATTATCTTGAATTTAAGTTAGCGAGTACTTACCTGCAATATCCTTTTATCTTCCAACACCTGCTGTGTCACTTTTGATATTAACAGGTAGGATATGTAAAATCAGACCAGAGACATAAATGCTATATATGTCTCTGAGCAGGCAAATGACGTAACTCAGGATTTGTTATCTTCTAAAGTAATCAGAACCTGTTTTCTCTTGTTTAAACCGATTGCTATACAAATTAGTGGACCTGCTCTACTCGTACTACTTTGCACAGTCCAGAATGTAAAAGATTTGTGACACCAATTTTTTTTTATCAGCCTGTGGTTGTAGTTGATGACAATTCGTATGACTGTTCAAACAGGTATCATTCAAGGTACTTTCACTATCTGCCACACAATAAACATTCGGCTTCATTTATGTAGTTATGTGTTTCTAAATATGACACTTCACCGATTTCTCGCTGTAGTTTCCAGGGTTTTTCCATTCAGGCTATTACTGTCTCCGTTGCAAAATACTTCTGCGTAGTACCAATAATAATAATTATTATTATTATAAGCCTATGACCTCGTTCAAACTGAGTTATTTTAAGTGCTTTCACAATCGTTCCACTCGAAAGGCTGTGCTTTTATATCCGCGCTTACATGGGGATAATACATGATGACTTAAGCAACACATGCGATTCTTCTTCAAATTTCACTAGGCCTATATGAGTTGGTTGTCATTTTTTTCTTGCTCTCTCTCTCTCTCTCTAAAAATGAGCAAGCTGTTGTAATTTCTTTTGGATTGCTTTGAAGTTAAGACAGAACATTTACCAAAATATTCTCCCCAAAAGGGAATATATTATATATGTATATTGATTTTTTTCACCCAAACGACTTGTCTTTTTTTAGTGTATACACGGACAACAAGCATACCGTCGGTACTCGCGTATAGGTCGAATCCAAGTACAAACTTCATAGACCCAGATATGCAGACGCATACTGCGCCGGCAGATCTGGATCTATGCAGTTTGTTCGGAGTAATCAGTAGAACAAACAGTATGTGACGGCAGATCAGGGTTTATGTTGTTTGCAGTTGGGCACGACTTATAAGCGAGTCACGCTGTATATGCAATTATGCTTATCGTTCTTCATAAGTGTAAAGACAGGTTTGGTTTTATGGGTTCAACGCCATTTTTCAGCACATGATAGGCTATACACGGCGGCCAGTATATCTGGTGGAGGAAGAACCCGGGAAAATCCCGTGAGAACCACCGACCAATGGGAAGTTACTGGCAAGCTTTCTCACATAACCACATTGGCCGAGCCCAAGACTCGAACCCACGCGGACAGAGGTGAGATGGCAGTGATCGGTAAAGTCGAGCGCCATAAACCACTCGGCCAGCCGGGTCCCCCTGTAAAGACAGGAAATATCACTGCGCACAAGGCAGATACTTCATACTTTGTTAGTAGTTTCCGCAGTTTTCAACCGTTCCGTCGAACAACTCTAGAAATTGATTGGTAATTCAGTGCATGGCCTTCACCCAGCTATATCTATCTATCTATCTATCTATCTATCTATCTATCTATCTATCTATGTTTTATTAATCGGTGCAGAAATATATTCCAGATAAACCGAACAGAAACTATGTTAAGAAACTTTGATAGCTGTAAACGAGGTGTGTTGCATATGTGAAATATACTTTTACATACATACATACATACATACATACATACATACATACATACATACATACATACATACATACATACATACATACATACATACATACATATCATTTAGTGGTATTATCAAACAATAATTGGTGTGTTGACTTGAACTATACAAATCAGCATGCATTAACAATAAATAAAACAAAGAATTAGAGGTAAAAAGAATACAAGGTTATAAAAAAAGAAGTAAAAATTAATTTGATAACCTGCAGTGTATACAGGTAAATCACTTGCAGAGGATCAAAATCAGACCCCCCCCCCCCTACACACACAGACATATACACATGACTTGAGATTTCAACAGGACTTCTGGTTATTGACATAACGGATGTGATGGTGATAGCCTGACATCAAGGTCCACTAGCAACATGGGCCCGACTGTGTTGATGGATGTAACGAGTTTTATATTCAACCTAATGCCAAAGTCTGTCAGTGATTACTGTCTGAAAAAACCTATATTAATTATCTTTATCCAAACGGCTCCTGTAGTTTCATGTGTGTGTGTGGAGGGGGGGGGGGGGAAGGGGGGGGGGGGGGGCGCTAAAAACTGTTTGAAACCACCGTGTATTTTGGTTCAATGAAGTCGGACTTTCACCTTTATTATTTTCAGTTTTTCTCTCGACTGAAATTAAAGTTAAGAAGATAACTTTTCAACATTTTGTCGTAAGATGGTGTCTTTTTTTAAGGATAGGACAAAGTTCCAAATGGCGATACTTTTGAGCAGAAAATGTTTCTAAATCACTATGAAGTCATGAGTTTAGTTTGTACAAGTTTATTCGGCAGGAACGCAATTTTATTATATACCTACCAATTTTCTACCCAAGAAAGAGACAGAATGTAACCGTCATTTCCTACAAGCAGGAAAACGATACTTTCGTTTTCTAAACCCTGATCACCACACTCTCAAACGAGGCAAGGACTACTTTATCCTCGAGGTTTCCTGATGACAATACCCCTAGCGATGGAATGCCAATAATTGCAGTAAACAAAACCTTCACAGCTACGTTAGTTAAGATACCTTGCGTTATATGTAAAATATCTGAAAGGTCTAAACCATATTTTTGTCACAACAACAATAAAAAAGCATTTCTTCCTTTATTTTGAAGTAGCGAAATATTGCCAAAATGATCGTCTGAAACAAGATCATTTTCGGAATCGCGTACCAAAACATTACAGTTGTACAGTACAAGCCATTTACGGAAATTCATAAATGGTAACGTTAGTGAGTTTCACGCATCATGGATGAATTTGAAATTATAAATGAGTCATATTTTCTGCAACAAATCAGTACCATCAAGTTCCAACAATTTCTCCAATCCTGTTGTAAATATCTGTCAAAATAATGTTTTCATTCCCGTGTCAAAAAGTTCCCATCGGAGCCTCTCACAATGTCCCACCACAAACAGTTCAACCTCATTCAACCTGGCCTCTGAAAGAACTTTCCAGTCATTCAGCTGGTGAAAACTTCCGTGATGCAAAATTTCAGAACTGCACAATAACTGTAAATCACATATATGAGTAGTCTGCCCTCAAGGGTCGAAGAATTCGTGTTCTTGACAGTGATGGTAGTCAAACTGAGCGAGCGTTGTTTCACAAACTTCTTTCATAAATGATAAAACTAATATTCATGCGCATGTCAGCCTTTCAAAAAGTAATTCGGTTTATGCTTTAAGATGAAGTTCGTATTAAAGATGCTGAAATGTTTAGCAATTTCTTGTGTTTTTCAACTACATATAGTGATTTTATAAAATTATCTGAAAATTGATAGGTATATAACAAAAATATCATTATCACAGTAATGCGATTTTGATTGCTAGAGCACGTTTCGTTGTCAGCATAAAAATCCGGATCATGACTCGACGCTTCGCGTCTCGTCATGATCCGGATTTTCTAATGCGGACAACTCGACGTGATCTAGCAATCAAGATCGCGTTACTGTGATAATACTATATATATATTTTGTATCAGAATATCTCTTTATATTTGTATCAGAATGTCTCTTTATATTTGTATCAGAATTCAGAATGTCTCTTTATATTTGTATCAGAATGTCTCTTTATATTTTGTATCAGAATGTCTCTTTATATTTGAATAAGAATGTCTCTGTATATTTGTATCATAATGTCTCTTTATATTTGTATCAGAATGTCTCTATATATTTGTATCAAACTTTCTCTTTATATTGTATATCAGAATGTCTCTATATATTTGTTTGACTACCTTACATTTTTTTTCAACATATGTGTTGTTGTCTATATAAGGTTTTAAGCAGCTAACCTTTGATCTATGCGGGGGGGGGGGATTATGTAAAGAAAAGTAAGCAGCTAACCTTTGGTATATGCAGGGGGGGATTATGTAAAGAAAAGAAGAGAAACAGTAAAATAGTAAGAATAAAGAAGACAAGAGAGAGAGAGAGAGAGAGAGAGAGAGAGAGAGAGAGAGAGAGAGAGAGAGAGAGGTAGATCACAGGTAATTATATCTGATGTTATTGCTGTATATATAACTGTAGGAAATTGCTGTTATTGTTCGAGAGGTATACATATGATATATGTATAATACAGTATTTAGAAGTTCCAATGATGCGTAAGAAAGAAAAGGCAAAGAAAGAGAAAGAGATGTAGACCGAAGAGATTAACTAACAGAAGTTTTGTAAGTGAGAACATACTTATAAAATAGAGATATATGTGAATCTTATTAAACTAGTTTAAGATATTATGTACAACGTGACAAAGTGATAATTAAAGATTGTGGATGTATCAATCGAATTTCATGGATGTATCTAAGCAATTTCAGACAATAGTCAGAACTATAACTGTGCCATACTACTGGATTAATATATGCATGCCATTCCGATTCAAAACATTCCAGTTTATTCTTTCTTCTGGCTAATTCTATCTCACACATTTAGTATAATTTTACAAAGTTTTCTTCTTAAAAAAAAATGCTGATGAAGGCTTTCGTTCATGGCACATACTATGTATATATATTTTAGATATCATTAGTATAAAAGTAATGACATTGTCCCCTTGTAACAAACCTGCAATTATTTCTTTAAGTGAAAAGATGACACAGAAATTAGTGTTATTTCTGAACACTGGTTTAAATCATTCCAAAACAGTTTCACTCTCGCACAGTCCCCCAAAAGATGGGTTAATGTTTCAAGTGAATCTGTGCAAGAAAAAAACAACAACAACAAAAAAAACATTTATTAATATTCAAATTTTGTTTCTTAAAAAAGGTGTTAGTTGCAGGAATTCTCTCTTTCTATATATAAAAACATATTAGATTAGAATCTTTTGTAATTTCGGTATGTTAAAGCAAATGCTTTGTGCAATTCAATAGATTTGGCAGATTAAGTTGCATTTTGCATTTGGTTAGTGCTTTAGTTTCTAATATTTCTGTATCGTTCACCAAGATACTATACATATCCGGGCAACCTTTCCTAATTTTTAGGAGAAGTAATACCTTTTTTGCAATTCAAGTTCTTTTTTCTTCAAATATTTCTGGTTGGGACTCAATAGAAAATCTTTTTATATATAATTTTACAGAGTTAACGACCTCTGCACATTGTAAAAAGTTTGTGCCAACATTTACATATTTCGGTTAAAGTTTGCCATGAAAGGAATTCTCCATTACTCTGGACAATATAATTTACGAATAGTATACATTTTGCGGACAATTTTGTGTTTAAAAAGTATAGACCCTCCAACCTTAATATTGTTGTTATACATCAGCAAGAAAATCTGAAAAAGTCTTTTGAATAAACTTTTAGAATATATGTTATAAGAAATTTAAAAAAGTCTTTCCAAAATTTATTATCAACATCTTGTATGGTCAACAATATTTTGATTTAATTTAATTTATCATTATAATTAAAATTTATTATGTGACTTAAATCTGTACAAAAGATAATGCCTAATATTGTGAAACAGTCATCCACCCAGCATAAATTTGTATTCTTAACACTAACGGCTATTGCTATTCTCTATGCTTCCTGTCAATATTACTTTCTGTTCTCTCGTTTTACATTGAGGCCGGAGATCTTTGCATACAATTTTCATGTGAAAATTGTATTTTTAACAGTTTTTTTCTGATCAATCCAGAAACAATGTTGTATCGTCAACATACTAAGATATTATAAATTCATTTCCATCTATATTGATATCATTCATACCGTTGTTATTTTTAATCATTAATGACATTATCTCAGCACAGAGTAAAAACAAGAAAGGTGAAAGTGGGTTGCCCTGTAAGCATTATATATATATATATATATATATATATATATATATATATATATATATATATATATATATGCAACCAAGAGGAAATATGTCCATTGACAGTTACACAAAATTTTATATTGTGATAAACTGTTTCAGTATATTTTATAATTGTATTTTAAATACAAAATTCCATTTCACAGAATCAAAAGCTTTTTCAAAGTCAATCTGTAGTATCAATCCTGGCATGATGTGCTTTTCAGTGTAAAACATTACATCGTATACTGCTATGCTATTTTCAGAAATGGATATAACAGTCAAAACTCTAGTTTGATCATCAGTAATTAAGTATGGGAATTTATTTTTTAAAAATCCTATTAGCAAGAGATGATGAGACAACTTTATAGGTAGTATTAAGGAGATATAATGGTTTCCAACTCTTTAAATAATTTTTGTCTTTATCGCCTTTAGAAATACAAGTAATACCTCCTTCCTTTTGACGTGCTGAGACTATTTATTTTATAACTATAGTTAATTTACCTAACTAGAACATATCCTAAATCATTTCAAAAAAGCTTATAAAACTGTAGAAAACCTGTCTGAATCTGGACTTTTTAAAATTGTTCATGTTTTTGAGGGCATCTAAAGCTTCCGGCTATGATATTTTTCCCCATAAATCTTGACTCTGTTTTCTATTTAATTTGAGAATATCAAAGTCATCAATTATGAAGTTAAGATCAATGTGCTTTCAACATCTCTTGAGACCTATAGACTTTCATAATAGGATTGTGTGTTCTCAAGAATTTCTTATTGTTTTGCAAGGATAGTGTTGTCACTTTTATAATACTTTTCTTATATCTGCTGAGATATTTCCAATTTTTGAAATTACAAAAATATTCCGTAATTTTCTCTCCTTCTTCAATCCATATAACTCTAGACCTTATCATATGACACTGAAGTTTTCGCTGACTCAACTCTTGTAAATCGTTTTGTTTTTCACTAATCAAATTAGTAACAATTATATCATTATCATTTGATAAAACATTAATCTCTTGAATCAAATTTTTTTCTCTAATTTCTCTTTGCCTTTTCTTGAATGAAGAAGAAGATATTGTTTTTTCTTTAATCTCCATTAAAGAACTTCAAAAAGTAATGGATAGTCTATCTTAAATTGTATTTCATCATTTGGAATATGACTGACATCATTTTTGGACATGAATATCAGACATATATCGTAACTTAATATCTGTCATTATTTAATTTATATTATCCATATATATCCTGCCTTTCGGTAATGAGTTATTGAACCTCCAAAAATATTTTCCCTTCTTAAAGCTCCCTATTTTGAAGAATAATATTAAAAGAGAATGATCAGTTCTATAAAAAAATGTTTATTATACACATTTTCAGTATCTGTACGTGAGTTCTCAGAAATTAGGAAAAATCAAGCCATGCTCGTTTGTTTCTACCTCTCAAGTGTAGCTATTAATTTCTCCATGAATTTCTCTCCAGACATCAATGAACCCAAATTCTTTAGTGATATTTATCAGGTTCTCTCTTGATCTTGGATCGTTCAATCTGACATAATTATATGTATCATGTTGATGATTCATAACTAAATTAAAATCGGCCCCTGTGATAATCAAGATATCACCAAGGTCATTTAAATCAGCTTTCAACTGTTCATAAAATTTAAGCGAGTCTTTGTTTAGACCATAAATAATAAATAATGTTATGTTTTTTTTTCTATTTGCATATATAAAATAATCTAATTTCCCTCTGTATCTTTTAGTATTTGTTTTACTTTAAATTCAAGCTATTGGTAAGAAGGACTGGCACTCCTCTAGACTGCCTTGAAAAACTACTTAAAAAACAGTCATATCCCCATTGACTACGTATATAATAGTCTTCTTTTTGTAGAAAATTCGTATCTTGTAAAAACAAATTGAAAACTGTTTTTGTTATATATAAAAAGTTAAGACATCCCTCTTTTTGGATTTGTCACCTAAACCCCGAGAATTCATGCATGCAAGATTAATTTTTATCAGTCATTGGATAAAAGACACGAAGTTACTTCTGTCCGGAAAACTACTCTGGGCTGATATGTCTTGCGGTTCAAAATATCAAGCTTTAATAAAATTGCAAATACAATCTTAAGACGAAAATGCAATATATTGATACGTTTACCTTTCACATAGCAAATGACACAATAAAAGAGAGGATAAAGGAGATAGAGAAGAGACAGAAATAAGAAAAAGCAGAACGACATAAGAAGTTTTTACCTTCCTCTTGGTTTAAGTGAACCTTTGTAAACACATTACAAATTCATACAGATATAATATATTTACATTTTCTGCAAATACTTCTGTAAGTATACTTAGGCTGGCATTAGAGACAAAACGGTTAGAAAAGTAAATAAAGACGCAAAGCCTATAGACCAAAATACATTCGCAACAAAATAAATCCTACATACATAAATAACTTTGCAACAAAGAAAGCAAATAAAATATCATGCAAATCACATATAGCACGAAAACAATATACAGAAACATATGTTGTTTCTGTAAAGAACAAAAATCTAACAAAATATTTACTTTAAACAAAGACCAGGCTGGCAATAAAGACAAGGGGTTGCAAGAGATCACAAAAAAGGCATTCACAACAAAAGAAAGCAAGCAAAGATCGCACAAATCGCATGACACGAGTATGTCAATCAAAACAAAAAAATGAACACGATATACACGTACAGGACTCACGGTACTAATTATATGGACCAACTGTGAACCAGTCTAGATAAAATAGAGTATATAAGGGTTTGGTAGTCCATAATTGGTTAATAATGAAAAGTAAAATTTTAGTATAAAATTCTTTTGAGAGCTAATCCTATCTGTACCTAAAAAATAGAGACAAGATTCTATTGATGCAATTTTAGTATTTTTATAGACTTGACTTAGGAACAATCAATAACAACAGTAGCATCTGATTCATTAAGTGCAGAATGGATAACACATGTTTCTCTCACATGTAGATCCAAAATATGCCGCGGTTCATGTGGTTTTCTTAACACAGAAGCTTGCATCAAGAATGGGTCTATACTGATAAATATAGATCATGAGCATTTAGCAATTTAAAGTTATTGAATATGTAATATCATGGTGTTTCCATAGGTTTGCTATGGGAGTTGAATTAGTACCGTGAATCCTACAGGGGACAGCAGATGAATAGCAATAAGACAAAGACCAGAGCCCCAATTTACTGTTGAACAGATTTTCATAGTACAGAGTTAGAAAGATGTCATAATCTATTTTAGATTTTTTTTAAAAATCTCATAGATAATGTATTATAATATACTTTAAACTCATAAAGGAATTTGAGACTAAATAAATTTGATTGTTGTTGCTTTTTTAAAAAAAATAAAAATTAAAAGATAAAAGGAACAGAAGCCAACCAAACATTTATTTTAAAAAAATTTTCTCAGTAAAATGGGGCACCTTATGCAAATAAAATAAAGCAAATGATATTGGACGGGATTAACATATTCAACAATATATTTACCACAGTTTCTCCTAAAAAGAAAAAGAAGAAGCATTAGATGAATATATAGAATATTTGCGTTGGCATGTTATTCATTTCCTAAAAGGAGTCATGTCAGTACATTTATTCATGTTAACATATTCATTAATTTACATTTCTTCCTCCTTCATGTTCCCAGTAAAAGCCTCGGATCTATACCAGAATCTAATATTAGTGTGTATCACGTAGCTTACTATATTTTCAAGTTTGTTGGAGAATATTTAAAAAATATATTTTCCAATTTGTTTCAGAATATTATCCCATTCTTTAAACATTTTGTACACATATTTATTGATAAAAGGGTTATAAATTTTACAATTCTGCCAGCCCTACACTGACTTGACCTTGACTTATCCACAAGACGAAACGATTCCTTTAACTTTTGGACGACGTGTCGTGTGTGTGTGTGTGTGTGTGTGTGTGTGTGTGTGTGTGTGTTAGTAACCACGTTTCTTGGATTTCGTTCAGCCGTTGTGGCAAATTAATGAACAGGAAATGGCAACCAAAACTTTATCTGCGCAAGAAAACTGATTGTGTTAGATTTCTTGATTCTCGTTTAGCCTTTGTGGCAAATTGATGAACATGACATGCGAAGACGTGACAACCAAAACTGTATCTGCGCAAGAAAACTGATTATGTTAAAAGTGCTAAGAATGGCGATGAATACGACGTCTAAACTAGCGTGTGAGGAAGACATTCGTTGCACTTTATCTACTCTTCATACTTACCAAGAAGCGTGTTAAGTTAGTTGAATACACCAACAGATTTTACGACTGGAGGGATGTACGTGACTGGAAAGATCTTGAATTCGACGTTGGGAAGCGAGAGGTGACTGATTGTCCATATATATATATATATATATATATATATATATATATATATATATATATATATATATATATATATATATATATCTGTGAAAATGGAAGAGGCAACAACAGATGACACTTTTGGTTAGAGTTTTACAGAGAGTCATTCAAAAATACACTTACAACAAGACTTCTGGAGAACTCCAGACTTCTCCTCTCAAGATAAGAGTCAATATACTTATTATGTCTGTCAAGAGAACGGCCGTTTAGCTCCAGAATGTCCACAATGTCAAAAAAAAGGAACCTCTAAGACAGGACAAAAGAGAAACAAACGTACCTGTTATAATTGTCCAGAAAAAGACATTGATCTACAGAATGGCCCAATAAAGTGAAGCATTAGAAAAAGGAGGAAATTTCAGAAAAAGAAGAAGAAAAAGAAGAAGAAGAACCCATTCCAGGAAAGAAATTTAAAACAAAACAAACCGAATAAATTGAAGAAGAACCCATTCCAGTGAAGAAATTCAAACAATAAAGACAGTTAATGAAGAAAACAAAATGGCTTTTTAAAAGTGTTTTGAAATTTATTGCGATTCTTATTCATGAGAATGTACCAAAACTTAAGTGTCACTATGTCTTGATTGTTTTTTTTTTAAGTATGTATAAGATATTGGAGAAATTGCAAACGTTGTAGCAAAAAATTTAACAACCTAATCTAGCACACATCAAATTCTGCCTGACAGACAAAAAAGAAAGAAAACATACCTCTGGTCTCTACAGCAATATTTTCACGCCAAGCAAGTTCAGGTCAGTGCTAGGGTTGGCACATTTGTAACATTTTTCACAAGCTGATCAATGAACATTTGCCTGACTTAACACTGGAAAATAGAAGAAATACAGTATTACAGTTGTATCCACTCACTTCAATCATGTGAGATTACAATGAGGGTATAATTTTAATAGTGTATGGATCAAATTCTGTATATTTTCCTAATCAACGCAGTTTTGGATTCCTATTAGAACATATACTGACGCAGAAGAAGAACCCAAGCTTGCAAAGAAATTCAGAAAAAAAGAAATATACCCACAAGAATCTAAGTGTATCTATGTCTTGATTTGTTTTTTTTAAAGTATGGATAAGATATTAAAACACACAGACACACACGTACACACACACTGAATATTTTTGAAATGCAACAGGCTAACAGTAAGTAACCTTTTAGTTATTGTGTGTATTGTCTTCATCAACACGGTCTTGGGTTCCTATTAGAACCTGTACTGATGCAGAAGAAGAACCCATGCCTGTAAAGAAATTCAAAAAAGAAAGACAGTTAAAAAGAAGGAAAAAAGTGTCTCTATGTCTTGATTGTTTTAAAGTATGGCTAAGATATTCATACACACACACACACACAGTTTGTAATGAACGAATTTGGTTTTTGCTTCATTTGGAAACATTGAGTAGCATATCTTTTCCAAGAGATATAAGCGGGCTGTGATAAAGGCTATTTGGGTTTCGCAACGAATTATGGACTTGATCTCTCTCTCTCTCTCTCTCTCTCTCTCTCTCTCTCTCTCTCTCTCTCTCATTTTGTTATACCCTTCTTTCACCACATCATACCCTGTGTGGTCAGTAGATGAATGGATGATGGTCACTCCTAATGGCGTGTTGAATTTCTCTCTATCTCTCTCTCTCCAATTTCTATTATACCCTTCTCGTACACCCCACCACACAGTCGGGTCAGTAGATGAGTGGGTGATGGTCACTCCTAATGGCGCGTTGAATAGTAGGTCTAGTTTTAACATTATATTTTCCGTTAGAAGATACAGAGACCCGCACATGTTAAACGTATGGCGCAATGTTAATCCTGTTCCAGGTCATAGGGTTCCATTTGAGGTCAACCACTTTTACCAATTATGTGCAGTCGACGGCATAACTGGTTTCTGGTTTGGATTTAATGCCATTTTTCAGCATATGATAGGCTATACATGGCGGCCAGTGTATTTGGTGGCGGAAGACCCCGGGAAGAATCAAAGACCCAGAGAAAGCTACTGACAAGCTTTCTCACATACCCACGTTGGCAGAGCCGAGACTCGAACCCACGCGGAAAGAGTTAAAATGTCAATGACCTGTAAAGACAAATACCTTAGACCACTCGACCACCTGGATGCTACTGTCGTCGACATAAATGTCAGCTAGAGATCCACAATGTTAAACCTATGAACATTGTTTAATATAGGATTTCCATTTTGACACCAAAGTGCTACATCATCTTTAACGTATGGACATTTTTAACATACGATTTCCCCTTGTCCCCAGAATCCCCAAAAAATGGAGCCCCAATTTCAAATTCCTATTGTCCTTAAAATAAAATATGTTAAACCTATGGACATTTGTAGCATTACATTTCAACTTGTCCCCAGAATCCCACAAAAACGGAGGCTTAATGTTAATTTCCTATGGTCCTTCAAGTGCCGGAAAAAATCGCGGCTTAATATTAAATTCTTCTTATGCCACAGAATCCCAGGACCCACTTTCGCATCTGATTCCCGCATACATCAGACCTTTAAATGCCCACTATACTACTTAAAAACCACACATGCAATTCTTCTTCAAATTTCAGTTAGCGAGTTGGATGTCATTATTCTTACTATAAATGAGCAAGATGTGTGTGTGTGTGTGTGTGTATGTGTGCGAGTGTGTTAAAAAAATAAGTAAAAATGATACAATGGATTTGAGAACTCGCATTGTATAGAGGTAGACCACTTGCAGAGGGATCAAAATCAGACTACCTCACACCGATGTAGCTTCACATTTTAACGGGACTTTACCACGGTGGTGGGTGGTAGTGGTAGCCTGACAAACAATGTCAGTTAACAACATGGGGCCGACTGTGTTGATGGATACAAACGAGTTTTGTATTCACCCTGATGCCAACACCTATCATTGATCACTGTCTGAAATACATTATATTAATTAACTTTATCCAAACGATCTCTGCAGTTTAATTAAACAAATACACAAACAAACAAAATTGCTAAAAACAGTTTGAACTGACCGCGTTTTATATATTTTTTATTTTTTTATTTTTTCATTGAAGTCGGACTTTAATATGTGTATCATTTTCAGTTTTTATCTTTGCTGAAATTAAACTTAATAGGATAATGTTTCAATGGTTTTTTTTTCATAAGTTGATGTCATTATTGCACACACACACACACACACACACACACACACATATATATATATATATATATATATATATATATATATATATATATATATATATATATATATATATATATATATATATATGCCAAATTTCCAAGCAGAAAACTATCAAGTCAAATGATTAATTCCTTTTCACGAGTTTGTTTGGTAGGAACACGATAATGTTTTGTATCAGAATTTCTTTTATATTTCTGTAACAATATTATAGATACAAAATCAGACCTTGTAGATTTTTTTTTCAGGCTGGAACACCCTATTGTTTGTATTATCGTTGAGTCGTTCGACTGAATCACAATGAAGTAGTTTATCCCCACCCCCCATGACCCCACTTCAATCCCATCGTGTAACGCGCCTGTAGGGTTTGTTTACATACGTGACGTCGTCATAAAACCATAAGTCTATTACCGGGGGCAGTAACAAATGGATCACCGCCAGGGTTACGTTGATTGACTAGTATATCCTCCTGGATTGCTTTCAAGGGTAATAATAGTAGTGTCCTTTTGATCGAGATAATTATTAACAGGTGTAATATTGTTTCAAACTTTGATTTCACAAACTAGACACGACTCCATCTTTATAGAGGAACGGCTGAAAGTGTGTTAATTGCATTTATAACTCATGCTTTGAATTTTGAGTCCCATCACCTTTCTTTTAATGTAGCCAACCTATTGACAGTTTATTGCGTACAAAGTCGAATTTCTAACTTTGCGATTAATGCTGACACTGATCACATTATGGCTATAAACATTTTGTATCAGAAAAAAATCTGTAATTCTTACTATAATGCATTGTCGTGTATTTCTAGGTTGACCAAAGTTCAAAATATACACAACTGGTATCATTTAGATATGTTTTGTGATTGAAATTTTCATCCTACCTTAAAGGATACAGGGAAAAAAATAATTCTACATTATGTTGGCTATGTGACTACTACCTTTTATCCTCTAATATTCGGTGAAGAGAGCTATAGCCTTATTAAAATTTCGCAAATTGCTGGTACCAAAGAAAATAATAAAATTCTCTTTACTTATAATTATTTGTACACCTTAGACAAAAATTAATGAAAAGTGTACATTACAGTACAGTTGCTGCAAAATTACACGAAGGCCAGCAAGAAATTTTTCCACCTGTATTTATTTACAGGTCTGCACTGCATGTATCAAACTAAATCTACTTCCATGGCTTTTGCCAAGGCAAATCCCCACGCCTTCTATTATTTGTCCCCGACCTCCCACACCTACTCTCCCTCTGAAACGTGACCCTGGGGTCGTAACCACAAATCCGTCAATTATAGAGTGTGGCCTTCTCGTATGAATGCATGTATAAAGTTTGGTTAAATAAAATAAAAAAATGTCACTACATTTTTATATATTCTTTTCTTATTTACAATTGACCCCAATCCCAGAGCAGGAGCTAAAAAGTCATACCCCTTTTGTAGATGATCACTACAAAGGCAACCAATGAACAATGTTTGTCAAATTAATATCTCACCGCTATTAACAGTGGCAGCGCGAGGGTTAGTGGCGCTCCTATTGAGGCGCCCGGGGGCAATGCTTTTTAGTGGCGCCCCTATTTTGCTACAGACAACAGTATTTATGTCAATTGCCAACCTCAATCCTCCACCCTCTCCCCTCTAAATTTAAGTTTTGTAAAGAATTGCCCCCCCCCGTTGCATTAAGGTGAAATGAAATACTATGAAACTTTCAGCAGCAAAAAAAAAAACAAAACAAAAAAAAACAAAAACAAACAAACTTGTCTTGATGAGATATGTGAGGGTAGCTCCAATATTTCCACTGGAAATGACACAATAAAGCTGATCTCAATGTGAGACAAATACAACCTTTATTTGAGCAAATCTCTCTTTCTCTCTCTCCATTTCAATGTTTGTGTTTCTCTGATGCCATCAGAAATACTGAATAGAATCAATTATATGCCTTAAAATATATTTTGTACCAAAAGCTTGTTTCTTTGGACAACTGTTGCAAGTTACATACCACTGTTATGATAATCAACCACCAGCAAGTGTGACTCTTGCTTCAAACTAGATTCAGATATTTTGTTCAGTGTAGGGTAGGTCAATAAATCTGTCCCCATAACGATTTTGTTTTTATTCTGATGGTCATTATTGGGAACAGATATGGGTACATAGGTTTGTCCTTGGAGAGGTAGGGCAAATCTAGCCTACAAAGTGTTTGGAGCGATTTCATACGTGTATCGTTCAGAGAGAGAGAGAGAGAGGTGTTTGTGGTTGATGTTGCCCCTATTCGGATATCGCTCCCACTGTGTCAGTGTTCTTCCTCCCTGTCCCTGTCGTCTTTGGGGGCTCCATCTAAAGTCATTGGATTTATCCTCCCAAATCAACAGAAGCGTAGTTTTTTTCTGGATTGAGCCCTAAGGCTCCACCCTGATGCAATACTAAGTCCTAATCCTTTGATTGCATTCAGGACCTGGGAGGTATCATCACTTCCATCTCTAGCATTCTTCTTTATTATACGTGCTGCTCTCTGCTCTGTTTGCTGAAGACTATGGCGTTATTTATATCATTTTGTCTCACTGAATGCCCGTGTAAAATGCTTTGCACTCTTGGCTCAATGAAAGTAATCTCACCTTACAATGCAGGGGCGCCCTCTGTTCTTTTGATAAAGTTGATTATTTGACTATCATGTTTCGTTCATTTGTCAATAGTGTTTCTGTATCGGTGATATACAGGTTTGTGTTTCTATAAATTTTCTGTTGTTACTTTGTTTCATTTTATGTTAGTTGAACCAGCTTGATTTTTGTTTGTTTCATTAAAATACTGTTTATTTCGTTTGACGTTTGATTGTTTCATTTGTATTTTGCTTGTTTCTTTTGACATTTGTGTTCGATTAACATTTGCTTTTGTGTGTGGTTATTTCATTTTCTTTATTTCATTGTATTCATTTCATTTGGCATTTGTTTGCCTTGCACGAGTGTTGCTTGGTTCATTGTATGTTATTACGTTTCATTTGACTTTAGTCTGTTTCCATCGTCAACAGCTTGTTCTTGCTTTGCTTTATTCCGCTATTTACATCATACAGCGCTTGTCCGTTTCGTTTGTGCCTCATTTATTTTATTTGAGTATTGATCTTATTGGATGAGCTTTAATCTTTTTATTTTACAAGAATGTTTGTTTTAATTTAGCATTTCTTGCTTTATTTGAATCTTACTTATTTTTGTTTTATTTTCACATCTTTGGCGGCGATGGCCTTCCATACATTTTCTTTTAAATTATCCACAAATTATAATTTACCAGACAGGTGAAATCAGATTACATATTATGCAAATATTCAAATATGTTTCAAATGTACAATTTGCACACGAATGGTAAACATCAGATATGAATGCAAAATATCGAATATGAATGGAAATTATTGGATACGAATGAATATCATTCAATGTGAAATTCAATTATTGCGTACAAAGATAAATATGAAATACGAATGAGAAATATCGCATCTTAAACGGTAAATTTTGAATATGGACATAAACTATCGAATATGAATGGAATGTTATTGTATATGAATGAGAAACAATGGAAATGAAAACTATCGCATACAAAAGATAATTATCGCATTCGAACAGTAAATATTTAATATGAATTTAGAAATTATGCAATATGAATACAAATTATATTAATTGAATTGATTTTTTTTAATTTTGCAAAGTTTGACACACCGTACCCGTCATTCCCGGAATTTGTTTATATTTTAGTATAACGTTTGGGTGCTTCTTGTAAAGGTGATTCAAAAGGTCTCTTAAATGATTTCCCCACTTACAATGGTAATATTCGTATTTCGTGGATTTTCTTCCAACAATGAGAATACGTAATACGTTTTCTTGCTATTTATCATCGTCAACAGCAAATCATGGTACAATATTTGAAATGGAAACGGTAAATATCAGAATTCAGGGAATAACAACACATCAAGAAATCATGTTAGTCTTTTCCAATGGGATACAATGAAGCACCGATCATTTCATTTACATTAAGGACTTAGTAGCTGAAACTGGATTAAATATACTTAGATGTCTCGATCTTTATTTTATTCCAAGCAAGACATACAGACAGAAAGGCTTGTAATGAAGTCACAAACATTGCATTCCCAACAAATTCGTAAATCATGACTTATTTTCACCACAAGTTGTATGGAATTTCCTAGTAAAACTTTTCCAGAGGCGATGACACTAAATGACAGTTACTGTAGAAAAGAATTCTGCACATTTCAACCTAAAATTCTGAGGAAAAGGAAACACTATATATCGTGAAAGCTCAATGTTGCAGGGAAAGCACAGTACACAGTCAAGAGAATTGACATAATACCGAGGACACCTTTCTATCAGTGTCCATATCAAATAATGCTCTTGTCAAAAACGCCATTTTGCAACTAATACCTTTGAAAATGCTTCAAACGCGTTAGAATATGTTGTAAATACTTTAACGCATTCAAACATACTTATCGTATTATATTTTGTAAGATGGTCTCATATATATTTGATCTCTTGTAACATGTGTACAACATACAATTGATTCGTACATGTGCCGTCTTAAGCATAATGTCATAATTGTCTCTTGTGCTATTCACAACATGCATTGATTCCATCTTTCTACATATATTTCCAATCATTCCTTTTGCGTTACTGTAAATTGTTCCGTTGCTGAAGTTGTTGGTGTCCAGTAACTGAAATGGCCAGAAGTGTAACTATTCGATGTATCGATAATCACGACATTTTAACCACGATACAATACGCGATTCATTTGTCCCGTTTCGCGATACTTCTAAAACTGGAGCAAGCTTTTAAAATGTACATTTTTCGACGTCTTTAATCCGTACTTGTCTCACTGCCATGTTCATATTGATAGCAATATCCGTCATCAAACGACATAAGAAAGAAGAGTTTTTATTAGTTGACGAAGGCGTGTACTAAAATCCGATTTCATGTCTTAGCGCCTGGGGTCAAATGTGAAGGTGTCACGGAATTGTATGGTTTATATCAATATGTATATGTGATCAAAAATGTATTCGGGTTTCGTTTCCGACTAGAGCGTTACTCGGGGGTTGTTTATTTTTTTCGGCTCTAGTTATTTTGAAATACTGAGCGCGATTCACCCCATGCTGCACGTGCAAATTGCCTGCAGTGAAAACTCACGTACCTAGCTGCTGCGCATATCTGTCACAGCTAGAGTACATATAGAGCGAATTCTCTATAAACAAATTACACTACGACGAGTCTTGTCAGAAAGCTTACCTCTTTACGGGAGCAAAACTTCAGCTGTAGAGGTATGTGAAATTTAAGATTGTATTCTTTATCACTATTCGTTTTATATGACATAATTGTTTCATATATTAGATGTTTTAGAATTTATTCCAAATTCTACAGAGAGTCAATACCTAGGTCATACAACGCCATGATATTAGAAATACTATAGGCTGGTTCAAGTTAGCTATTTGTTGTAACTGAACAGACGGGTATTATTTAATTATACGCAGCATGCATTGAATGATTAATGTAATGTGTAACGAGATGTAATTCATGTGCGCGCATGCGCAACATCTATCAATACAAAAGTACTAACCGTGTCATATGTACTACACGGTTTAGTTGTTATACTTTTAGCTGTTCCTTATGTATGGTTTGGTGATGAGAAGTCACAGAACTCTGTGTGGTTTCGTGTGACGTGTACGCTGTGTCTGGTGACGTTGTTTCGGAAGAGTGTACTGGTTTTCTCGATGCGAGGGACCAAGGCTTCTCGACCAACGGGTCTGTGTTAATGTGAAGGCTCTCGAGGGATCCTTCAACAGACTGGGAGGGGTGGACCATGCGTGGTGGCTCCTTGACCATGGACTAAAGCGGGTGGAACCGTAGATACATCTTGGTCGTCAAACGGGCGCCACGATAGTTATATTTATTGCGTGTTCCATTTTATTGTTATCTCAATATTGCTATCTGTGCAAAATTACATTCATTCCCATTTCAATATCGCTATATGTGTGATAGATTCATAATTTCATGCATTCCCATTTCATTTTCGTTGTATGAACGATATATTCAGAAATTCATACATATTCCAATATCGCTTGATGAATTGATAAATTGATGAGTATCATATTGATAAGCGCATAAATCACATGCTTTGGTCACCCTTGGTACTTAATAAGACCTTGTTTATATTGGGGTGTAGATCATATACTCTTATTTGTTGATTGGTGATAGGATGCTATTCACGTTTGTTTAAAATTCCATTCGTTAAATTCATCTTTGATTTTTTCTCGTTGAGTTACTTGTTGTTGATAGTTCCATGTTAGGAACTTTATAATTTTCCTCATCTTTTTGTTATAATGGTGTCAGATTTGTTCATCTTTAAATTGCGTTTATAAATAAACATCTTATTAACGCAATTGCTTTCGGTGTCTTCACTAATCCAGTCCTCATCCTGTGACAGAAGGTTGGCATGCACCATTAAGCCTTTCTCATACATACAAGCGAATCTGAACATGTAACATCGTGCAGATGCAAGCGTGTTTCGACGTCACATTTACATTGTAAATGGCTGACGCTACCTGATGGGAATATCCCCTTTAGTAAAACAGGCTTTTCGGAAGTTTATATGACGTCATTGCACGTGCTTGTGTATAGATTCTAAATGAACAATCGGAGATAAGAGGACATCAGATATTCCCCCAAAATGCAAATGGCTGACGCTCTCTTTGCAGGTAGAATCACGAAATCGATGCTATCAAATCAATTTTTGAGTTTTAAATTTGTCTAGAGACAGTATGTGAGTAATGACGAAAAACTGCTGTATAATCTAAACAGAACAATATAAGGACATAAATGGCGATATATATATATATATATATATATATATATATATATATATATATATATATATATATATATATATATGTATATATATATGTATATATATGTGTATATATATATATATATATATATATATATGTTGGTTCTGTATGTGATAGACATGCTAACCCGCTAGTTTATTTTATTATTGTTACACAACGTGTTTTTTTTATATCTCTTGTTGTAAATTTACCCTAGTGGTTCTAACATGTACAAGTCCAGAATTTTTCTTAGATTTTGTGTTCAGTGTTTGTTTTGTATATGTAAGCTGTTTATTCTCCTGACGAAGAGCTTGTTTAGCTCGAAACGTTGGAAGACCGTTTTGAATTTGCGCACTTATAAATGTGTACATTAATAAATATATATATATATATATATATATATATATATATATATATATATATATATATATATATATATATAAAACTTAAGACGCATTATTCCGGGTGAACATGGTAGATGGGGTGGAAATGAAAGGTAATACACTTGGTAGATGTAAATAAATAAAATAAAACAAATAAAGACAGACAGACAGACAAAAACAGAAAAATAAGGGTTTATGAGGGCAAGATTGATTGAATGGAACTGGAAATGTAATTACTTTATTCAAAAGAAAAAGTATAAATTCTTATTTTATTAACATATGAATGAAGAGGTTTAAGTATGAAAGGCATGCTATCAAAATAAATACGTATCACAGGTAACTGAGCAAGATTGAGTACTATCATTATATACTGAATAAATGGAAATAATAACATGTCTTCCATTCTCAAAAGGCAGTTAGATTCCCTATCTCGTGCACGAGTGAAGGATTTCTGATGCAGCTGGTTTATTACTTTGCTACAAGAAGACATGGTCACGCAATTTTAATACGTAATAAGAAAATGACATTGAACAATATAAACACAACTGTATATATATATATATATATATATATATATATATATATATATATATATATATATATATATATATATATCCAAAAACGAGGAAATGTTTACATACACTGTGTGCAAGTCAATATTACACGCACGTCTCTACCTGGGAATTTCTCAGAAAGATAGGAGACAAAAAATGGAATCTTCATCACAGAAACATAATTCTCTTCACGAAAATAATAATAATAATAATAATAATAATAATAATAATAATAATAATAATAAAAATAATAATAATAATATGAAGTCCGTAAATTAGACCTAAATATGGAACAAATGAGTTACACACTAAAAGCTGTTGACCAAATGCGGATACATAACTTAGAAAAAAGTATTGACACCTTCATGACAAACTCAAAATGCTGTTTAAAAAAATAAAATAAAAAAAATAAGTGTCTAAATCAAATGTCATTATGGAATAGATTAGATGAGTTCAGAGCTAACACTCTTTGACTCAGTGCGGAAATACGAAAGAAATAAAATATGGTCCTAATTGCAATAAATTCCCAAAATCTTCTTCCAAATTAAGATACTACTCTATCTTTTATATCATCCAGTGTTTTGACGATAATGGCATGTTTGTCAGATTTAGATAAAGCTGAGAAAACGGAAATAAACATTTGAAAGGTTTTTTTTCGGGAGTTATTTTCTTCTCCAAAAAGAGATTACACTTCTTTAAACTTTTATAAGAAGTTTAATAATTCCTCCAATTTAATGGCTCCTACAAAACATCTCCAGGGAATAAAAATAGGGTACTTTTTTAAAAAAAAAAATATTGTATAGGGTCTTTAATGGACTCCTCAATAAGTTTTGAATGCTCGGTGGGTATATCATTATGGTAGGATGAACAAGACTGATGCACAGTGTCTTATTAGAAGAAAGAAACTTCGAGATGTTAAGTAATTTACAGACCTAGTTTGGACTGAAAGCTTCTAAATCATTTATTAAGTACATTCATCCGAGAACTTTAACGAAGGTCCAGATTTGTTAAGAATCGAAAAAGAGGGGTGAAATTTGTCCTTTTTTCCTCTCTCTCTTTGACTGTTTTCTTCAAAAACTTGGAAATCCTGCATTAGTAGTAAGTCCACATGCGACTGGATATAAGCACAAAGAACTCTTTGTACACAAGCAGGGTTAACTAAGCAGCGATCTACAACTTATGCCATATATTATGGTCGATAATACAAAGAGCTAAATATGTACAACATATATTATAATTTACACAATTTAAGCCCAATTGACTGGGACACTCGTGCAACAGTGACTTTAATTATAAATCATGAGAATGATCATTCACCTTATATAGTGAAAACCATAAACATTTACGTAATTTTTGTTTTTGGGGTAGATAAGCATTAATTGGTTAGATGAGGTAATCTATCTACGTCTTACAAAGTAAAGCCATTTAACACATTCGCTCTCTCCTACACAGACATATACACAAATCAACCAATCAACCAACCACTAGCCAAGCAGTAAACATAAACACAGAACTATGGTGTGCCAGACAACACAAGAGACCATTCGGATTTAGAACAAAGCGCAGCGCTCTGCCATATTACACCATTATATTGCACCACGCAGTTTCAACATACGGCTAGTGTATGACTGCTACTTCTTTTTTTGGAAATGTAAATTACACTTTATACCATTTCCATCATACTGCCTTGCTGAAAGAATTTTTTAACATAAAAAATGTAAACTTTCTTGCGCGATTTGCGGATTGAATAACATACTGCACAACAGTACGTCAGCTGCACCTACTCATTAACTGTAGTTTATGTGCACCATCCTTGACCACGAGGGTATGCATTAGCATGCACAGCTCCTGCATCATAATCAAACAACCTCCCCGGTGGTCACATCACAAGGTTTGTCAATGGAGGTAAATGTCCACTCTTCAGAATTCCTGAAGAATTTCTGAGCAACTTCACAGATTGAAAGGTTTGCGTGTCTCTGAGACATCAATGCCACGAAGAAAGCTACAAAGGTTGCCACTCCGAAAACAACAAGCAAGATGTCATCTGTAATATAATCTGTACTGTTGTTAAATTTTTCATCCCGGTCTAGCATCCTTGCAAAAGCAAGGAATACGATGCTTAAACACAAGAGCATGAAGATGATACTGATGCAGAATATAACATGTCGCCTCTTGTCTTGCGCAGTCATTTCAGGACATCTGGAAATCCTCAGCTTAAAATAGAAAAACATTGGAAAATGTATAGAAAGCAACCAGACTAGTTCTTTTCTGAAGGTTTTGTACTCCTAACACCTGGTACACCTAGAAAAATTCTTTCAAAATGTAATAAAATAGAAGTCTTTTGTGTGTTTTCTCCCGTTGACAATAATTTGACTTGGTAAATACCGAATTTTGCGACACTTTTAGTGGTACAGTTATTTCTCCAGGATTTTCACACAGAAGGAATCCCTCCTCTGGCATTTTCGTAAAGGGGGGTAGTTGGGAAATGTTTTGTTGGGGGAGGGGCAGTTTTTGAATGAGAAAGAGTATCTTTGCAAAGACCCCTTTTAATATCTTTGAACAAACGTGCGTGATATATAACTTTAAATGAATGAAGAAAAAAAAAACTTAGTTGTTCCTCTTTATTATCAGCAGAGCGGTAGGAATCGTGTATTATGAAAATGGCTCTACGTCTTTTTCATTGGAACTGGATGTAACAGCAAAGACATTACCACCAAATACCAAAAAAATGCATGGCCGCCATTGTACAACCATGCACAGTACAGTTGGTAAAAACTCTTTTAATAACTAGATAATCAATGAAAGCGTTTTTTTGTTCAATTACAAAAAGTCACTTAGTAAGGGTTTGATTATGGCGGTTGATCTGAAAGTCAAGTGCTTAGAAGATCAGATTTAGCTTCCTTACGCTCACGGTAATTCGCGTGCTCGTTCATTTTTAAATGGGTGGGTGGGTGGGAATTCATTAATTTAGGGGATATTCATGGAATCGCGAACCCTCCAGAAAATACCACTGACACACACACACACACACACACACACACACACACACACACACACATATATATATATATATATATATATATATATATATATATATATATATATATATATATAGCTCTGCAGTATGTATAGAACATTGTATTATAGGTGACCAAATATCAACATAGAATATTTGTTTTAGGTGTTATTTATGTCTACTTTTACTTGACGTGCTCTCGACCTTATGATAATATATCTATGAAACAACACACTTTCTTTCTGCAAGGCAGCTTCCAGAGAAAGATAAGATGTCAAAGGCATTGGCATCCAGTCTTTACTTTTTCCTGGTGTTGTTACTCTGGCTAAAATGTCTGTATTACTAGAAGCAATATTCAATTTGTAATGCGTAAATTAACGCGCCAACACGCAATTATATGGTCGGCCTTCACGGCCATAATTATTGTAAGCAATTATCTCATAATTTACGCATCCAAAGAAGTTCCTAAAATAGTCGTTTTTATATGTTTTCTTTCTTAAACATGCAATGTCGATTCATTTATGTGAACAACGACTTATTTTGATCCGTGATTGCTCATTGCCATTACGCGTACACGTTTACTCGTCATGGTTCTATTGATAAATGATAAATTCAAATCAGTCTTAATTTCAAAGCTGTTTGGTCATGGTTCCTATCAGCTCACCGCTTGCACATACCGAATTCACATGCGTTCTCATAAATAGATAGATAGATAGATAGATAGATAGATAGATAGATAGATAATCCAAGGTACGAATGCCTGATATTGACTAGTATGCAATTTATACTGCAGTCTGTGCTAGAGAAAAGTACCTTTAATTTCTGGCGCATTATAAATTTGTTATGGCAGACTTCGCAATCTGGTGGCCCACTAGGCGAAAATTGAGTGAGCGTCTAATCATTCAAACTTTTTAAAAAACAGAGCCAAATAACTTCTGCATGGAACGTCTTTGGATTGAATTATTGGTATAAGGAGTATTCAAACATCATGATAAAAAGTACATAAAATATGACATCAAGAGATAGCGATGACTCAGCAACAAGATTAAGCTTATTTCAAATTCTCTTCTCATTAACAATAACTGTTACTTAGGTGAAAAATAACACGCGGAATGAAAGACAATAAACAGAAAAATGCAAAATTTGATATTAGATAATGTAATATTCAATGAAAAGTGCATACAATGTCGTAATAGTATCTGATAGTAATTAACTAGTATTGATTGCAGAGACATTTTGTTACATACTAATAGACAAGACACGAAAGTTGGTGCTGACTAGGGGCTAAAAAGTGCACTGAATTTTAGTTCAGATGATGTATGTGTTCTACATAAACAGGCGCACTAGGGTTCATATCAGGCAAGTGCGAGGGCATAACAAACACTAGACAAATTTCTTAGTATATGTTAGGAATATTTAGACTGCGCTGAATACCTTCTTGTTTGCCTCGTGTGATTGCAAGGGGAATTATATTCCAGGGTGTGACAGGTAGCACTGTATTGTATACACGCAGACTCAGAATGTTTGGCATGTACAGTATATAAAATTTGATAAATTCCCTTCAATATCACGTTGACTTCATGACATTTAATGCAACAACTATTCTCTTTTCATTTATTTTTAAATGCACTGTGTGAAATGTGGGTGTACGGTTTAGTAAACCCAGTGTGTATGATTTGATTTTTGGATCCGCTCAATTAAGTGTGCGGTTTGGTCACATGTTTTGAATCGATATGTATGTGTTTTTGCTGGTTTCGTTAAGAATTTGATTAAGCTATACACAGTTTTCAGGTTGATACAAATTTATTTCATTACAATTGTTATCCCCAAGCACATGAAAATGAGTGAGAGCTTTCGTTCCTGCTCGAAATGTTCGTTCCATCGTAATTTATAGATTAATTTCAGCCCATAGCTGCAACCACACCGGTCCTGAAATATTGAAACTTTGCATGTAAAGTGTTTTAAAAAATACCACTCTACTATGTCTTGTTGATGCAGGTTACATATTGTGACATTTATTAATATTAAAAAAATGTCTCAGAAAAAAATATGACATGAGACTATTATATTGTCTATAAATTAAAATTATGCAACGCATAAAATGTCCTTCATTTACAACAAAATGATGTGTTGAATAACTTGATATTCAGCCAAAACAGTTTAGCCTACGAAAATTGATCAAAATATGCACAATGTGAACTGCAAATTTTGGGAGATGAAACCGAACAACGTGTAAGAAGCAAAACACTAGTGCACATTAGTACGAAACAGATGCACGTTTTATTACGTCTTCGTTCAATAAAACTGTTCAGCCATAGATATGTGTGTGTCCAATTGTCAACTATGCACTAATATGGTTAAAAGATTGCAAAATATATTGTACAAGCTAAAATTTCTGCTTTCCTCCAGCTTCTTCTCTGGTGACGTACAACACCGGAAGCGATGCCAAACATTCGGAGTCAAATTAGATACAATACAGTGGGTAAGCGATATCAGGCCCACTTGTGGTTATTTTTTTCCCTAGTGGACAAAACAGAGAGCAAAAGTGTATCAAAGATCGAGCCCAAAATCAGATCCCTGTATAAATAAATAAATAAATAAATAAATCAATCAATCAATCTTTTCACTTAAGAGGTTTTAGTGCGATAAATCAGGCCCCAAACTTTTGTATCAGACGTTGGTACTAACATAATTTATCATACAAAGGTTTCCTGTCAAATTTATCGGGCAAGACAAGATTTAATGACGGATTTAAACGTCTGCGGGTTTATTTTACAAATTCTTATTGAATATATATACCCAAACGAGATAAGCTCTTTTGGAGTATATCAAAGATATTCATTGTACTGTTAAGTTGGTATCTGATCATGCAATGTATCTTTAATGGAAAATCACCACTTCTATGGTAAGTGACCCTAATTTAACTTTGGATGAGTGACCTTCTGAGATCACAATTTTGTCTACCGAGTTTTACGCTCTTCATTGCCAGCCAAAAATTATATATATACTACGACGTCCTATTACCGCGTCATGCCTATTACCGCGGCATTTGAGCATTTCCTATAATCTCTGTCATCACGCGTCAAGAGGTTTTAGTGCGATAAATCAGGCCTCAAACTTTTGTATGAGACGTTGGTAGTAACATCATTTATCATACAAAGGTTTCCTGTCAAATTTATCGGACAAGACAAGATTTAATAACGTATTTAAACGTCTGCGGCTTTGTCAAGTTTAACAGTTGAAAGAAATACTTTATTCATAGTAAAAAAAAAATATTAGATTTCCCTTACATGTACACATTTAAGTAAGTGATCAAATTACATTCATACCATATCCAGATCTAATTCCTTTGTTGTACTTTTCATTTATAAAATAGTGGCGAGCATAATGTCAATAAATCGTCTGCTTCACAGTTTTGACAATACAAGCGGAAATGGTGATATGAAACAAGTTCTTCGATTAAAAAAAAAAAAAATTTGTGGGGGTGCAGTAAGGGTACTTTGTCAAACTCGTGTGTTTTGTTTCAGTGTGGGTTCTTAGATCAGTAGTATAAAGACAAGTTAATGAACTCTCTCATACCTTTGAATGCATACAAGATGATTTCGAGATATGGGACATACAAATTTTACATGGATGGGGTGAACTTCAAATATGTAATATAACATATTATATCATAAATCATAATTATTTACTGGATCTACTACAACTCAGGAATACAAAGATCTTAATTAAATTTATGAATTTAATTTTGAACATTTTCATTAAATGTGTTGCCTATAGAGAACATTTCCCGAATTTTTGTTTTATTTTTTACTTTACTACCGACGGTCACTGTATTTCTCAATTTGCCGCTGTAATAGGACGTTCTCTTTAGAACGCCTCCCGTCAGAGGTCACCTCGAAATACCCAGCACTTTGACAGACCCGTTGATCGGAAATGAAAATCATTCACCGTGACCAATGCCTCACATGTTGATTACTGATGCATTAGAATAAAAATGAAAAAAGTTCTTTTATATATATATATATATATATATATATATATATATATATATATATATATATATATATATATATATATATATATATATATATTGAGCGTGATATAAATAACCTGGGAATGTTAAGCTAGAACAGGGGAGATACCTCCAATAAGTGTTTCAATTTATTCATGGGCACAATTTCTCAGTTTATTTATTTAGGGGGGGGGGGTATCTTTAAAGCGGAATATTTATTAGACGGGGTTTGCTGAATAGAGAAAAAATAGTTTTGCAGCAAAGGAGCGGCTCTCATTGTTTTGTTAATTTCATCCCCATCCCAAAACAAAAAAATGATCAGTACTTTACCCTCGATCAAAATATTTTACCTTTAAGCAGGACTTGTGCACATGCGCCATGGATCCTGAGCATTGACAAGGGGTTATCATAGACCCGGATGTCTCGCTATCCTGGCAAATTCTGCATTCAGCTTTGGTCTCGCTATCCGGCGGGTTTGTCACCAGCAAGGTATTTAATTCTTTATGGTCGATCTGCCGTTTGCAACTTCGAAAAGGGTTGATGATCCATTGCCCTTTTTGAACCTCCATGTTGTTGAATTTCACAACGATTTGTAGACAAACTAAATCTGGTTTAAAAATTAGGGGAACTGCTCTACTCGTACTACCTGGCACAATCCAGAATGTAAAAGATTTTTGACACTATTCTATTTCATATGTCTATGACTGTAATTGATGTCAGCTCGTATCGACTGTTCAGGAGTACTGAAAGTACTTTCACTCTCTGCCATGCTATAAAAACTCTACTTCAGGGTTTTTCCATTCAGGCTATTTGTGTTTCCGTTGTGAAATAGTTCTGCGTAGTAGCAATAATTATAACGAGTTATTTTTAGTGCTTTCGCAGTAGTTCCACTCAATAGACCTTCATATTATATCTGCGCTCACATCGGGATAAACATGATAATATAAGCAACACATGCAATTCTTCTTCAAATTTCACTTTGTGAATTGGTTGAACTTTTTTTTTTGTAATGATGAGAAAGCTGTAATTTCCTTTGGATTCCTTTGAATTTTAAGAACAGACAGAAAATGTACCAAAATATTCTCCCCAAAAGGGAATACATATATGTATAAGTATTGATTTTTTCACCCGGATGACTTTTTTTTTATAAGTCTATACACGGATAACAAGCATACCGTCGATACGTGTATAGGTCGAATCCAAGTACAAACTACATAGACCCAGATCTGCAGACGCATCATGCACCGGCATATCTGGATCTATGCAGTTTGTTATGAGTAATTAATAGAACATACAGCATTGACCTGATCTGGCGGCGCATTATGTGACGGCAGATCCGGGTTTATGTTGTTTGCAGTTGGACACGACTTATAAGCGAGTCACGCTGTATATGCAATTATGCATACTGTTCTTCACAAAGACTGGAAATATCACTGTGCCCGAGGCACAGATTTCAGACTTTGTTAGTAGTTTCCGTAAGAAAAATCACTGTAATCGTTTGCAACCGTTCCGTTAAACAACTCGAGAATGTGCCTGGCCTTCACCCAGCTCATATACAAATAAGAGATTATATATATTATTAAACAGTGCCGGGTGGAATATATGCCAGATAAACCGAACAGAAATTGTGTTAAGAAATTTTTACAGATATAAACGAGGTGTGTTGCATATGTGAAATATACTTTTACATACAGACATTTTTAGTGGTATTATCAAAATATAATTAGTTTAATTACTTGAACTATACAAATCAGCATGCATTAAAATAATTAAAACAAAGAACGATAAGTAAAAAGAATACAAGGATAAACGTAGAAATGAATTTGATAATCTGCAGTGTATACAGGTAAATCAATTGCAGAGGATCAAATTCAGATCCCCC
The DNA here is from genome assembly GCA_029931535.1 of Margaritifera margaritifera. Lineage (NCBI taxonomy): Eukaryota > Metazoa > Mollusca > Bivalvia > Unionida > Margaritiferidae > Margaritifera > Margaritifera margaritifera. Next base: position 212,081 of record JAQPZY010001416.1, on the reverse strand, counting down.
TCCCCATACACACACAGACACACATGGCTTGAGATTTAAACAGGACTTCTGGTTATAATGACATCATGGATGCGATGGTGACAGCCTGACAGCGATGTCCAGTAGCAGCATGGGCCTGACTGTCTTGATGAATGTAACGAGTTTTATATTCAACCTGATGCCAAAACCAAACCATTCATCGAGTACTGTCTGAAATACCCTATATTAAGGGCTATTGGTAATGCACAATTCATTACAGGTGGGTGGGGGATGGTACTCTGAATGTGAAGAAATGACTAAAAATTATGGTAATTGTGATGTCTCATTTTTTTTAAAATTAAGTATCCTGTAACATTTAGCAGTGAGTGTGTGAAAAAATAACTTAGAATAAAAAAATGCCATACCTTTTTGTCCACGGACTTTGATGCAGTGTACTGCAATATGGAGTCTGTATGTAGTAAAAAAGAAATGTCACTGACTCTTATGAATAATCCATTTAAAGTCAAGAAGAAGTGGATTTTGTATAAAACTTGAATATATTGAACAGGAGCTGTTTTTCTACACATACTGTTTGCAAATAAAATGAATTCTTGTCAGTCATGAACATCCTTGACAGTAGTTCCTAAAAAAAAGGGAGGCCTGTACAGGCATTAGGCAACATTAAATGATGAAGACAATGACACAATTATACATGTATATTGGTAATGATAATAATGACACAATTTTCAGTGACAAACATTATGACGATCCCAAAATGAACATTCTGGAATATTTTCATATTTTCTGCTCACATGTCTTTCTGTACATGGTGTACATCTATTTATTCTACCACAATTGGTAATTTAGTTTTCTATACTGTAATAATTATTGAGTCGTGAGTTTAAATCTCTGACCACTTTCTTGGTATCCTTGTAATTGGTTCAAGACAAAATGTACAAAATGTAAGACATTTGTCTAATATTTCCCCTTTATGTAGCCCACCAGCCACATTAAGCCACCTCCTGTTATACTGCTTTTCTAAAGCATATCATGTTTTGCAAATGACTACACTATACAACGATAAAAACTAATTTATCCAGTGTTCAAACGTCACACACAAAACAATATCAATAACAATATATCAAAATACCGAAAAATGTCACTAAATCACCACTAATATGTATATAATTAATAATATAAGTAAGTGTTACTTCTTTCCCTACAATTGGCGTATTCGACACACCGTAGAATCCACTGTACAAAAGCACATGGATATATACATGCATACATGTCATATTCACCGTCACTAAGCAAATTGCGCTACACTTAGTTTAACATTCACGATTAGTAACAATCGTAACATCCAACAGAACTGAGCGAATACTTTCTTCTAAAGTATGCAACTGCTCATATATATATTACCTAATCAGTTTGTAATTTTGTTTTTAATTTGTCTTTTTCGTAATTTGAACCACTCTTGCTTTGGGGGTGGGAAAGTACCGACTCACACACTAGCGGAAACACGTACCACAACTGCAACAGTTCTCGTACATACAAGCAATATATATCCAATTTATGCATACATATAATGTTTATTTTTTATAATTAACTAATGTCAAGTATTTTTAATTATCTTTAGACGGGTATTAAAAAGGAAGGACTGAAAATACCCGAAGATATACACTTAGGCGGATTAATATTTGTAGAACTACATGCGGTGAAAGAAGTGAGGAAAAGAAGTAACATGTAAACAAGCAAATAAGCATTTCATAGTATGTATTTCAGGAAAGTTTCGGAATTGTCTTCGCTATTGACAGTACCGACCACAACTGTACTTTCTATATGGAAAGTTTGATAGCCGTCGGGTTACAGGTATGCGAGTACTATGACTGTCAATCATGGGACTAGCTCGACTGGAAAAAGACCAATATGGCAGCCCCCATTAAATGGCATCGTGATGTTTGCTACATGCCGTGTCCTCAAGGCAAATATGTATATGAAAAATGTAACGCTCGTTGCATCTTGCTTAGTCTCCATGTAACACAATAATTACAATGCAATAGCTCATTTCTATCTCAGTGTCAGGATCTATTGCGCTTAAATTGCAATATCAAATTGTCTATTGTAGTTGTTATAAATACCTTTTCCTCAAAACAAATTGTACATGCACATTTAAATGACAGTTTTTGAAATTACTAGTTTTTAAGTCTCCACTTATCATGTGCTATAAGTGATTTTTGGCTATACCACACTCATCCACCCTATGAAGCCTATTCGCACTACCAAACCCTTTATTATCTTTATTCAAACGGCCCCTGTAGTTGAATTTGTGTGTGTGCGTGCGCGCGCGCTAAAAACTGTTTGAAACCACCTTGTATTTGGTTCAATGAAGTCGGACTTTCATCTGTATTATTTTCAGTTTTTCTCTCGACTGAAATTAAAGTTAAGATGATAACTTTTCAACATTTTGTCATAAGATGGTGTCCTTTTTTAAGGATAGGACAAAGTTACAATTGGCGATACTTTTGAGCAGAAAATGTTTCTTCATGACTATGAAGTCTTGAGTTCAGTTTGTACAAGTTTATTCGGCAGGAACGCAATCATATTTTGTATCAGAATGTCTCTTTATATTTGTTTAACAACATTATGAATATGAAATAAAATTTTATGGACTTTATTTAAGTCTTGAACGTCCCATACTTTGTATTATCGTTTAGTGGTTCGACTGAATCACAATGGAGAAGTGTGAATCCCCATTCTCCTTCAACTCCGTCATGCAACGCGCTTGTAGGTTTATTTTTACATGCGTAACTTCGTAGAGAGATAGTTCTACTAGTCTGACACTCTGGTTGTTAGTTGCTTTGTAGCAGCCTAAACTGACAAGCCAATAGCGGAGGCGCTCTATAGATATTATGTACTTCTGAGAGACTGACAGGTGTAAGGTGAAGTTGTTCGAATTTGCAACATGCACAATGAAGAGAATGTTGGCATACCTCTATGCTAAATTTCTTTACACATTGTACTTGTGGAAACTGTACATGATCTAAGCACACAGCTGACAAAAATGGCCGCTCCAATGTGCTCGAAAAATCAGCCTGAATTAGTCAAAAGTACAGAATTTTTAGCAGTTATTAAAATAGGAAACACGAATTTTGCCAGTAGGCAATTCTAGCTTCTGAAAGTACAATGAATGCATTACAAAATATATTAAAAGGAAAAAAAAAGGTATAGAATCTTTTGTAATTTGGTATGTTACAGTAAAATGCGTTGTCCAGTCCAATTGATTTGGTAGATTAAGTTGTATTTTCCATTTGGTTAGTGCTTTAATTTCTAATATTTCTGTATCTTTCACCAAGATACTATAAATATTTCTGCAAACTTTCCTAGTTTTTAGGAGAAGTAATGTCTTTTTGCAATCCATGATTTTTTTCCTAAATTTTCTGGTTCGGACTCGATCGATAATCTATTCATATATAATTTCACAGAGATAAGGACCCCTGCGTATTGGAACAAGTTGGTCCCAACATTATATATTTCATTTACTTTTTGCCATGAAAGGAATTCTCTATTACTCTTGACAGTATAATTTATGAGTATACCATTTTCAGACCATTTTATGCTAAACAAAATGTAGACCCTCTGACCTTAACATTTTCGTTATAAATTAAGGGTTCAGCAAAAAAATCTGAAAAAGTCTTTGGAATAAACTTTTTAGAATATACGTTATAAGAAATAAAAGCATCTTACCAAAATTTATTATCAAGATTTCGTTTGTTCCTACCTATATAATTGATAACAAAGTTATTAAATTACTCAAAAATTAAAACATTGAAACATTAGTTTACTCCATTTTGTAGTTTTGGTAAGTATTCTTCTGACCTAAGATATTTGAACAGAAAATATGAACTTTATTAAGTAAATCATTGCAAGCCCTCCGTCTTCATAACTTTTTTATTACTTTTTTTAATCTTGTCAACTGACCATTTCCACAAGTACTTGTAGATTCAACTATTAAAGTTTTTAATTAACCATTCTGGAGGATTTGGCAAACTTAATAATATGTGATTTAATTTGATAAAGCAAGTGATTTTATCACAATTAATGTTCACAATGGAGCAAGAATTCTCTTTGACCATTGGGTCAATAATATTTTGATTACATTTAATTTATCATAATAATTAAGATTTATTATGTGACTTAAATCTGTACAAAAGATAATGCCTAATATTGCGAAACAGTCATCCACCCAGCATAAATTTGTTTTCTTAACAGTAACGCCTATTGCTGTTTTCATGCTTCCTATCCATATTACTTTGTGTTCTCTCATTTTACATTAAAGCCGGAGATCTTTGCATACAATTTTCATGTGAAAATTGTATTTTTAAGAGTTTTTTCGGATCAATCCAGAAACAATGTTGTATCGTCAACATACTAAGATATTATAAATTCATTTCCATCTATATTGATACCATTCATGCCGTTGTTCTTTTTAATCATTAATGACATTATCTCAGCACAGAGTAAAAACAAGAAAGGTGAAATTGGGTTGCCCTGTCTGCATCATTTATATATATATATATATATATATATATATATATATATATATATATATATATATATATATATATATATGCAATCAAGAGGAAATATTTCCATTATCTCTGCACAGAGTAAAAACAAGAAAGGTGAAAGTGGGTTGCCCTGTCTGCATCATTTATATATATATATATATATATATATATATATATATATATATATATATATATATATATATATATATATATATGCAACCAAGAGGAAATATGCTCTGTTATTTTCAGAAATGGATCTAACAGCCAAAAATCCAGTTAATAAGTATAGCAATGTCTTTTTGTTTTTAGATTATGTGAGCAATACATGGTGTGACCACTTTATAGGTAGTATCAAGGAGACATATTGATCTCTAATTCTTTAAATAATTCTTATCTTTATCATCTTTAGAAATACAAGTAATACCTCCTTCATTTTTGAGTTGCTGAGAGACTATTGTATTTGATAAGTATAGTTAATTGACCTAACTAGAACATATCCTAAATCCTTTTTAAAAAGCTTATAAAACTGTAGAAAACCTGTCTGAATCTGGACTTCTAAAATTGTTCATGTTTTTGAGGGCAGCTAAAGCTTCTGGCTATGATATCTTTCCCTCTAAATCTTGACTCTTTTCTCTATTTAATTTGAGAATATCAAAGTCATCAATTATTAAGTTAAGATCAATGTGCTTTCAACATCTCTTGAGACCTCAAGACTTTCATAATAGGACTGTGTCTTCTCAAGAATTTCTTTTTGTTTTGAAAAGATAGTGTTGTCACTGTTTGTTGGCGCAACTCTTGTAAATCGGTTTGTTTTTCACCAATCAAATTAGTAACAATTATTTCGTTATCACTTGATAAGACATTACTCTTTTGAATCAAATCTTCTATATAATCTCTCTTTGTCTTTGCTTGAATGAAGAAAGAAATATTGTTTTAGCTATAATATCTCCATTAATGAACTTAAAAAAATCATTGATCATTTATCTTAAATTGTATTGCATCATTTGAAATATCACTGACATCTTTTTGGACAAGAATATAATGAGTTATTGAGCGACTAAAATGATTTTCCCTTCTTAAAGCTGCCTATTTTGTATACTAATGTTAAACGAGAATGATCAGTTCCATATAATGGTTCCATATTTGCAGTTTTAGTATCTATAACTAATTTCTCAGAAATTATAACAACAATCAAACCTTGCTCTTTTGTTTCTACCTCTCCATGTGTATCTTTTCTTTTCTCCATGAATTTCTCTCTAAACATCAATGACCCAAATTCTTTAGTGATATCTATCAGGTTCTCTCTGGATTTCGGATTGTTCAATCTGACATAATTATGTGTATCATGTCGTTGATTCATAACAAAATTAAAACCTCCCCATATGATTATCAAGTTATGAAGTTAGTTACTTAAATCAGCGTTCAAAACTGGGTGAGTCTTTGTTTGAACCATAAATCATAAATAATATTATGTTTTTATTTTCAATTTGCATATATAAAATAATCTTATTTCCATCTGTATCTCCGAGTATTCGGTTTACTTTATATTGGAAATTATTGTTAAGAAGGACTGCCACTTCTCTAGATTGGTTTGAAAAACTATTTAAAAAGCAGTCATATCCCCACTGACTACATATACAATATTCTTCTTTTTGTAGTAAATGTTTGTAAAAAAATTTAAAACTGTTTTTGTTCTAATACATTTAAGATATCTCTCCTTTTGGAGTTGTCATCCAGACCCCGAGAATTCAAGCATGCACGATTAATTTGATCAGTTATTGGATAAAAGACCCGAAGTTACTTCTATCCGGAAAACTGCTATGGGCTGATATGTCTGGCATTTCAATACATCAAACCTTAATAAAATTGCACGTATAATATTAAGACGAAAATACAATATATATTGATAAGTTTATCTTTCATATAGCAAAAGACACCATTAAAGAGAGGGTAAAGAAAATAGAGAAGAGACAGAAATAAGAAGAACCAGAAAGGCATACAATTTTTTACCTTCCTCTGGGTTTAAGAGAGCCTATTTAAACACAGCACAAATTCATACAGATATGATATATTTACATTTTCTGCAAATACTTCTATAAATATACTCAGGCTGGCATTAGAGACAAAACGGTTGGGAAAGTAAGCAAAGAGACACAGCCTATAGACCAAAATACATTCGCAACAAAAGTAAGCCTACATACACAATTAACTTTGCAACAAAGAAAGCAAACAAACGATTATACCAATCACATAGCATGAAAACAATACACAGGAACATACGTTGTTTCTATAAAAAAAACGCAAAGAAACAAATTCTAACAAAATATTTATTTTAAACAAAAGTCAGGATAGCAATAAAGACAAAGGGGTTGGAAGAGAATACAAAAAAAGGCATTCACAACAAAAGAAAGCAAGTAAAAATCATACACATCACATGACACGAGCATGTAAATAAAGATTTTTAAAAATCCAATGCACATCCATGGAGCAGCAGATAGCAATAAGACAAAGAGCAGGGCCCCAATTTACTATTAAACATATTCTTATAGTACAGACTTAGAAAGATGTCATAATCTGTTTTAGGATTGGTTTTATTCTTTCATTAATATATTTTAACTGATTAAGGATTCTGAGACTAAATAAACATGATTGATGTTGTTTGTAAACAAGAATAAAGTTAAGATAAAAGGAACAGAGCCAACCAAATATTTATTTTAAACAAATTTTACAGTAAAATTGGACACCTTATGCAAATAAAATAAAGCAAATGATACTATAAGGGTATAACATATTCAACAATATACGTACCACATTTTCTCCCGTTCCTAAAGAGAAAAAGAAGAAACATTGGGTAAATATATAACGTATTTGCGTTGGCATATTATTCATTTCCTAAAATGAGTTATATTAATATATTTATTCATGTTAAAATATTCATTAATATATATTCCTTCATCCTTCATGTCCACAGTAAAGGCCTGTGATCTGTCTAATATAGAGAGGATATTTTCTTTCACAGCGTAAATACCGGACATATTTCATCGTGTGGTACAAAATACGTGATATTTTAACGAGTGGCGAAGATGAAATATATTCGGTATTTACGCAGGAAAAGATAATTCTCTTTTTATTATACACCTAATTTGCTCCTGAATCGAAGCTTAGAAGATTAAACTCACTTTTCAGTACACCACCCCACTTTTCGTAAATTCACCTCACCTCTCATATCTGATCATATAAATATCAGTGACTTAAGACAGCATTAGGATTGGAATGACCTAATCTGTCGCAGTAAATTACAGTTTTTACATTTTGTAAACTATCTGATCTTATCAGACCACAAAGCAAGTCCGATTCAGCAATGCATCACAGCGGGTTTATCATTGTTCTCAAGGAAGTAAGGGGAAATAACTTCATACAGACGCGAACGGCGTCGAGTCAAACTTCTTCAGCAAAAATAATTTCTATGTCTGAAATGTAACGCAGTTTCTATTTATTTGTTCTAGGTCACAAGGTGCTCGTTTTTCTTGCTGCAAGTATAACTTCTGTAGGGACACACAATCAAGCGTCGCATGACATGATGGGAAATCTTATATTTTCACATGTGAAAATATAAGGATATATTTTTCACATGTGAAAATATAGGAATGAAAAAAATATATAAATTATTTCGCCAATAAGTTTCTTTATTTCACACTTAAGTATCACGCAACTTATTATATTTTCCAATTTGTTTGAGAATATTCAGGAAATATATCTTCCAATTTGTTTGAGCATATTCAGAAAACCAATTCCGAAATAAAACAAGAAATAAATCCCATTCATTTTTTAAAATTATTTTTATGCATATTTCTTGATGAAAGGAAAAAGTCTGAGGGTTTGTATGTGAATTGTGTGTTGTAGTATATTGTCAATACTGTCAGTACTATTAAATCTAATTGTGACTGTTCCAGTTTAACTACTCAAATACTAAATAACTCTTTTCGCCCAACTATCTTTGGAATCCTTCTTTTGTTTCCAACAACACATCTAGATTTATTTCCCTGATTTTCTGGTTCAGAGGCTCTCATTTTTGCGAACGACATACAGTACATTTTGCCAATCTCCCTATTTTCATCACAACTGGCAGATCAGTTAGAATTCGCTTCTTTGAACATCGCAAGTGTTTAGCGCAAGACAACACTAATCCCCTATCTATCCAACAATTGAATCTAATTATAATGGACCCTGGACAAATCACATGTCATGAACTCGTTGTTTATTAGTGCCCTATTCTTTCTCTAGAACTTCCTTGACCACTCGGTAAATGTTTTCACCAGGATTGTCCTGTCTCACCACATGCAAGAGAAGGTTATATTTTCGTTCCTGCTTTTGCATGAGAGGAATTTTTTTCTGTTATCGATTCTTTTATCTTTTTGTCTAGGATCAGGAGGTCCTGCTTACTTTCATTCTACCGTTTTGTCACCCTTTCATTACTGAAGTTCAGACGGTCTTCAAATATTGGCGATTCTAAGTTTCAATGTTTTAGTTTCCTCCTTAGCAACTCGAGGTTCTGACCTCAAAGTGCCTACGCTACTTTAAATGTCATTAAGAACGGAATATATCTTCCTGTCTATAACCTGATATCTTTCCTCACCATTCTTATTTAGTCATCGAACATTTTCTGTAATACCAACTTATCGACGGACATTTCTGTGTCAGTTTCAGTTGCACATTCAGCCCCGCCATTAGACTCACCCCTTACATTTGCCAGGGACACTTCCGACCCCGAATACTTGCCTGATTTATCTTTAACTGTAGTTTTATGTGATTTGTTTTCAACAGGGCTAAGATTAACAGAAGCAGATATGGGAGTACCCTACTCATCAAATTAGGTTTGAATGCCATTTTCTCTTGAAGGTAAAGAAGTTTCTTCGTAAACGGAGGGTGGTGAGTTTCATTAATGGGATAGAATACAGCAGTTTTTCATTGCATACTCACTTTCGTGCGCTTCATTGCGAAACATTACCTATACCATTTTAGTTCTCAGTCGACAGCTAACTTTTCGATATATAAATGAACTACAATAAGGTTCTTTTTTAAGAGATACCTTGCCAGGCGAGCCAAGAACAAATACTTCCCGCCAAACCGAAACTGGAAGTCCCATTCTTATGAAACTTTAGCCCAATTTAGGTACAAAAGAAAATTATTATTTTTATTACGTATAATTATTTTCACACCTAAAGAATATTTAATGAAAATTGTACTGAAAATTACAAACATTACAGTACAGTTGCTGCAACATTACAAAAAGGCAATCAAGAACTTTTTCCCATCTGTGCTTATTTTTAGGTCTGCAATCATTATCCAAATTTACAGCATTTATCAAATTACTACTTCAATAGCTTGGTAAGACAAATCCCTACGCTTCTTATTATATGTCTCTACCCCCACCCCCACCGCAGATCTCCCACCCCTACTCTTCCCTCTGAATCGTGAACCCAGGAGTCGTAACCCCAAATCCGTCAATTATATCATATGAATTCCTAAATAAAGTTTGGCTAAATAAAATAGTCGAAAATGTCACTATAACTGAACTTTTTAATTTTAATTTTTACAGTTGTCTAAATTCACAGGAACCCCATAAAAGGGGCTAAAAGGTCAAGATTGCGTCCGGTATTTGTATTTCTTATACGTAAAGATAAATTTTAAAATAACAGTATGTGCTTACAAGTTCTACAATTAGCCACCCTTCTTAGAGTTTGATGGGCCGTGGTACCTATAAGCTTTTCATATGCAGATACAGAATCCACATACGGAGAGAGAGGAAATATTGACACCAATGCATATTATAGACAAGTAAACAGTTAATTTTGCAGTCTGTGGTAGAGAAAAGTACCTTTTGTTTCTGACGCATTACAAATTTGGCATTGCAAAATTCGCAATTTGGTGACATGTTAAGTGTTTCTTTGGATGGAAACTTTATCCAGGTATGAAAGACATGGATATATATTTAACGTAAAACATAAAAAAACAACTACACATACGCACAATAACATTTAAAGCAAAACATTTGATTTGAAATACATTCGACATAAGATAGATCTTACTACATTAGTTTCAGAGGAGAAAAATTCAAGACGGGACATACTCTCTATTGATGATCAATAACTATTCAATGAATATGTCAAATGGCTTTAGAACTATACTTACAAAACGAACTCGAAAATATGAACACTGACCGGTGAAAGAACAGAGTTCGGAATGAAGTGGATCGATGACTCTTGACAAACAAAAGTGCACTATCGTATGAATTGACCGTATTCTAAAACAATAAAGGCAAATAATTTATACCAATCAGTATTTATCAACACTAAAGATCATACACACTCTAAAATTAGTGCAATACCAATAACAGAAACACTCTTTTGAAATTAAGGAAATTTAGCATGTTAATAGTCCAGAAATATTGTACGTAATTGTATGTTTAGTATTATCTTTTGGTCCGTTTGTTTGTCTTCATCTTTCCATAAATGATCTCCTGCAATGTACTTCACTCTAACATTATTTACTCCATTTAGAACAGCAACGTACTTTACTCTAACATTATTTACTCCATTTAGAACAGCAACGTACTTTACTCTAACATTATTTACTCCATTTAGAACAGCAACGTACTTCACTCTAACATTATTTACTCCATTTAGACCAGCAACGTACTTTACTCTAACATTATTTACTCCATTTAGAACAGCAACGTACTTTACTCTAACATTATTTACTCATCTGGAACAGCAACGTACTTCACTCTAACATTATTTACTCCATCTGGACCAGCAACGTATTTTACTATGACATTATTTACTCCATTTCGAACAGCAACGAACTTTACTCTAACATTATTTACTCATCTGGAACAGCAACGTACTTCACTTTAACATTATTTACTCCATCTGGACCAGCGACGCATTTTACTATGACATTATTTACTCCATTTAGAACTACAACGTACTTTACTCTAACATTATTTACTCATCTGGAACAGCAACGTACTTTACTCTAACATTATTTACTCCATTTGGAACAACAACGTACTTTACTCTGACATTATTTACTCCATCTGGAACAGCAACGCACTTTACTCTAACATTATTTACTCCATCTGGATCAGCAATATTCAACTCAAAGATGGTATGTTGTGCTCACACATCCTTTATAAGATCCTTGAGTAGCTATTGATGAATCTTAAAATCTTAAAAAGAAGTTCAGATTTTATTAGGTTCAAAACGTCAAAATCATAATTTTGGTTCTCTTTTGGAAATAAACCTGCTTTACCTATCATTTCAAGTGTTTAAAATAATGCAACGCATGAACACGAAGAAGAATTATTTGAGCCCTAAATCACTTTATTTTTTGTTGAGATAGGTGAGAATATAAACTTGGTCACATTTGTTGTTGGTGGGAGTTGCATACCTTCTGTCTTTGTCTGTCTATGTGTTTCTCTTGCATTTACTTACTATAAATATCAATTAAAATTGTTACAAGTGCCATTGAGACCCTCAGATGATTGATAAATAAGTACTTGTTGTGTATTTCAAGACAGTAATTTCATAGTCAAGTGCCGTTAAATTGGTATTTGATACAAGGTATCTTTCGTGGAAAATCATCATTTCCATGCCAAGTGACTGCTATTCAACCTTGATAAGTGAAAATAATTGATTAAAATAATAGATTACAATAGCATTAAGATTCATTTAGAATGAGTAAATAATTGTGATAAGGTTTTTGGTCATTCTTAGGCTTCATATAATTTTGTTTGATTTACTTGGGAGGTATGTGTCTTTAGAGCGGTACTATTCCGATTATTTTATTTGTGTTTCATTAAGTGCAGGATTTTGTTCCATCTGATAATGGCAAACAGGATAAGATATCAGAGCGAAAATATTTCTGCCATCAAAAGAAGGAGCAGATTTGCTTTTTTAATCCCAGCCCATCTACAGAAAAAAGTTGATCAGTTCCTTAACCGAATGGCGCGATCAAGACTTGTTACCTTTAAGCATGACTTGTGCACATGCGCCATGTAGCGTAGACATTAACAAGGGGATGTTTGGGAATCAGAGTTTTCGTCATGTTGGCAAATTCTGCATTAAAGGTTGGGTTAAGCGGGTTCGTTGCCAGCACAGTATTCAGTGCTGAAATACTTCTTTGGAACTTCGAAAAGGGTTTACTGTGACCCCTTTTCCTTTTCGAACAAGCATTCTGGTCAGTTTTGCAGCAACCATGCAGTCACTCGTCTTATATTCGAACCCTCACGAAAGAGATGGATTAGACTTGAACGTTTTCAAGACGTCCATGCAAAATTCAATATCAGTTACATTCCTGATATTTCTCTGGAAAAGAATTGAAACTCAGAGGTTAATTTTGTATGTCAGGAATTTTAATAAACCTAAGCAGTCTGTAAACATAGAATGCTCTTAACATTGTTGTTGTTCACCTCATCTTATAATCGGGGAACTAGGTTTTCTCCACTATAGGACAGAGACAAGGTTTGGTTTGGTTCGATGTTTTGCGACACAGTAACACAGGAAGGTTATATTCTGCCAAGCTAACTGGAGAAAAGTACCTTGCCCAGGACATACCATGATAACGGACTCGGACACAGTAACACAGGAAGGTTATATTCTGCCAAGCTAACTGGACTAAAGTGCCTTGCCCAGGACATACCATGATAACGGACTCAGACACAGTAACACAGGAAGGTTATATTCTGCCAAGCTAACTGGACTAAAGTGCCTTGCCCAGGATATACCATGATAACGGACTCAGACACAGTAACACAGGAAGGTTATATTCTGCCAAGCTAACTGGAGTAAAGTACCTTGCCCAGGACATACCATGATAACGGACTCAGACACAGTAACACAGGAAGGTTATATTCTGCCAAGCTAACTGAAGTAAAGTACCTTGCCCAGGACATACCATGATAACGGACTCAGACACAGTAACACAGGAAGGTTATATTCTGCCAAGCTAACGACTAAAGTGCCTTGCCCAGGACATACCATGATAACGGACTCAGACACAGTAACACAGGAAGGTTATATTCTGCCAAGCTAACTGGACTAAAGTGCCTTGCCCAGGACATACCATGATAACGGACTCAGACACAGTAACACAAGAAGGTTATATTCTGCCAAGCTAACTGGACTAAAGTGCCTTGCCCAGGACATACCATGATAACGGACTCAGACACAGTAACACAAGAAGGTTATATTCTGCCAAGCTAACTGGACTAAAGTGCCTTGCCCAGGACATACCATGATAACGGACTCAGACACAGTAACACAGGAAGGTTATATTCTGCCAAGCTAACTGGACTAAAGTACCTTGCCCAGGACACACCATGATAACGGACTCTGATCCGATAGTAGGATGTAAAGTCCCACCCTTCTGATCGCGAACCAGGCACGTTAACAATTGAGCCCCACGGCTTCGGTCAGAGACGCAAAATGTGACGAGCGGAGAGTAAAATGTAAAGGTTATTATTGAAACAATCATGAGGAAATATGCCCTGGAAGATTATTCAATTGCTGAACCTCCTTCTTAGCGTAGGAGTTCTCTCTCTCTCTCTCTCTCTCTCTCTCTCTCTCTCTCAACCAAAAGGCTGCTCTACTGACAGAGATGTTTCAGTCATAATCCAACCAAAGTAGCAATACTACAACAACATAAACAATGTGGCTACAACTGACGAGTACTTGCCTGCCACCGTGTTTTAGTGGAACAAGATTTTCTGTCTTTTTTTATACGCACCCAATGACTACGGAACATTGTAAGTAAATCTGTGTTTGTGGGCATCCAAAGTTCTTTGTACCCTCTTCAGCTGTTCAAACGCACTGCAGTGCGAAAATTGGGAGAATTTCACTCTAATTTATGCAGTCACAATGTAAACAAGATGTCCCTTTGGCATATTCATAGTTCATGTGTTTTGTACAAATGACACATCATATGCTTGCGGAATAATATTTCACTTCAAGTACTTTCAATATCTACCTTACACAAAAGTTTTAATGATTCACATATGAATGGTTGTCAAATGGGCTATTAATAGCACCAGCTCAGGTAAAATTCAGTTTCGTTTATATTAAAAGTATGTCATACCAGCATGGTATTGCGCAGTGATAATAACAAATTTATTCTCTCTCTCTCTCTCTCTCTCTCTCTCTCTGGTGGTCTTACAACACAGGGATTTATGTACACCCAAACGATTGACACAATTAGACATTACCGTATCTCTAAGTTCGTTACGCATGCCATATTGTTGTTTGACATATTAACAGGTTACAATTTAGTATTTAACTTTTTATTCAGGGTAATCATGTTTTTTTTTTTTTTTTTTTTTTTTTTTTACAAAAAAGTAAATTATCTGTAAGTTTGGCACAAGTACGGCTCGAAGTGTATGAACCAAAGTTTCTGGATAATAGCTTTCTTCATACAACAAGAAAACAACGAGAAAACAAATTCAGGGTGAGACATTGTGGCAATGGCAATACATTAATTTGACTACACTGAAAAGAGTATCAGAGACTGAATGATAGGTTCATGGTCGTGTTAAAACGCTGACCAGCCTGCTGACGTCAGTACTTTGCTGACCACACAGACATGCTGACCAGGGACGATTTCTTTTTAATGTTACCTTCCTCGCAATACAGTCAAATATAGAAAAATATGAGAAATATTTTTAAAATATTGGAAAGGTTTTACTTCATGAAATAGTTATGTAATGTTTTAAACCACGTCACGTTTTTTTGTTGTTCAAATTGACCAGAGAAACGTGTACCTTATATGTGTGGTGCGTTCAACACGCATTTGCTGATTAACTTTGAGTGAAAACATAATGACTGATCACATTGAGAGAGAGAGAGAGAGAGAGAGAGAGAGAGAGAGAGAGAGAGAGAGAGAGAGAGATATGTATCTTTTATTCACTGCGGCCACGCACACTTTAAAATTACTCGTCTGAAAAGGACTCAATCCCAAATTTAGTACGTTTACAGTATACGGCATACTCCGGATAAGCGAGTGGTTGGTTTTTCCCTTACGCAAACTACGTGACATTTGTATAAACAAAGTCTATATTGTCACTAGATTCAAAGGCGCAGAAAAGCTTAAGTGAAGATTACATGAGAAATTTCAAAAACACGATTGAATCATTTTTTCCTTCACATTAATTCATATGAGGATTATTTTCTTTATTTGTACCCCAATCCTTTTTTTTAACTTAGCATATAACAGTTCCAGAACCTTCGTTGGTTGAAAGATTCTTTCGAGATTGAGGGATACACATTTTTTTTCTTTAATATGAAAGGTGCATTGCGAAGAAAAAACATAAGCAAAGGCCAGTTAATCAAATAGTCAGTCAATCGCTCAGTCAATAAATAAATCAACTAACCAATCAACCAACCAACCAACTAACCAACCAATCAGATAATCAGTTTGTTATGATACAAATTGATATAATGATCCTCCATGATGTGAGAAAAATAATGAAATTATACTTATAACATCCTAAATAGAAGTAGTTTCGTGACTAATAACATAATAGATATATTGCAGAATACACAAGGTATTCATTTAACGTTAACATATCACATCTTTCAACAGCATTGGGAAATATGTTCGACTGATATATATATATATATATATATATATATATATATATATATATATATATAGAGAGAGAGAGAGAGAGAGAGAGAGAGAGAGAGAGAGAGAGAGAGAGAGAGAGAGAGGGATTGGATGGGCTGGTGGACGGATGGATGAATGGAGTTCCTTCGATACATTCGTATGTACACACATACATACATCGCCATCTTACACTGAGAGACGTTAAATACTAACACAACAAAAGCGTATCGACTGACAGCATCGGTGACAAAATCAACAGAATAAGAAGCCGAAAGGACTGCCCGCTGTTAGTCTGGCTTAACTGTCTGTACCTTTCAAGAATATTTAACGTGTAATACATGGATTAATTCGCCAACCCACAATCTATGATATAGCTGACATCTTGCCTGGCGCTGAGCAATGTACTTGACATACAATGTATGGCCGGTCGTTATCTCCATACACATTTTACACAATCATCTCATAATCTCCGTGTCCATAGAAGTCCATGAAATAGACGTTTTTATATGCTTTTTGCAATTTAATTTATTTATATGAACAAAACTTATTTTGATCCGTGTGTGTTCTTTGCCATTACGCGTACACGTTTATACTTGATCCGTGTGTGTTCTTTGCCATTACGCGTATACGTTTATATGTTATGGCTTTATTGATCAATCATAACTTCCAAGATCACTCTTAATTTCAAAGCAGCCATGGTTCCTATCAGCTCGCCGTTTGCACATACAGAATGTACGTGCGTAGATAGATAGATAGATAGATAGATAGATAGATAGATAGACAGACAAACACATAATCCTGTGCATTAATGCCTGATATTTACTAGTCAATCAATTAATGCTGCAGTTTGTGCTAGAAAAAGTACATTTCGTGTCTGGCTCATTACAAATGTGTTAAGGCAAATTTTGCATTCTGGTGGTGGCCCACTAGGATTTCGTTGAATGAAAACTTTACCTGCAACCAGGTCTACAAGACGCACATATGCAATTAATTTGTAAAAGAATCAGTCACACATACACATTAAATGCAAGTTATTTAATTTCAAATGCATTGGATGTGAGATAAAATACATCTTACCATACGAGCTTCAGTGTTAGAGAGAGGAGAAGAATTCATCTTTATCAGTAACATTATTCTTGAAGACAGAACAATCTCAATATTGATGATTACTATTCTATGGTTATGTCAAACGGCTATCACAACTGACGGATGGACGAATAGATGAAAGAACACATGGGCGTGCCAATATTTTACCTCCTATCATGAAATATTGGGTTTGAGGGGTAGTTGAAAATATGATTATTTACAACAAACTCTGAGTAGAATTATGTATAATAAGCTTTAGTGGACAACAACATTCACAAAAAGTAATACATATGGGTTGTACATATTTAGCATAAAATAATCTCAATTATTTTCCTGATTAATGTGATGCAATACAATTATTTCTTTGGTTTGTTGTGGCTTGGATGAAATGTAATCATGGTCAATTCGGTGTCACACTAATAGCAGAAGTCGTGGCGTCGAGAACCTTATATTTACGTAGAGTTTCCCGTCTGTCGTAGTCTCTCCCTGTCAGTTTCTTCACTAAATTGTGCGCTACTGCAACAGAAGAAGCGTTTCTTCAATAAATTGTATGCTACTGCAACAGTAAAAGTCAGTTTCTTCACTAAAATGGATGACATGGCTATAGTAAAGACTTAGTTTCTTCACTAAAATGGATGACATGGCTATAGTAAAGACTTAGTTTCTTCACTAAAATGGATGACATGGCTATAGTAAAGACTTAGTTTCTTCACTAAAATGGATGACATGGCTATAGTAAAAAGTTAGTTTCTTCACTAAAATGGATGACATGGCTATAGTAAAGAGTCAGTTTCTTCACTAAAATGGATGACATGGCTATAGTAAAAAGTCAGTTTCTTCACTAAAATGGATGACATGGCTATAGTAAAAAGTCAGTTTCTTCACTAAAATGGATGACATGGCTATAGTAAAGAGTCAGTTTCTTCACTAAAATGGATGACATGGCTATAGTAAAAAGTCAGTTTCTTCACTAAAATGGATGACATGGCTATAGTAAAGAGTCAGTTTCTTCACTAAAATGGATGACATGGCTATAGTAAAAAGTTAGTTACCTAAAATGCGTTTAACGGCAGATTATTTGTGGCAAATTTATGAACAGTCCATACAAAAGACATGACAACAAAAACATTATCTCTGCACGATAACTCATTGTCTTAAAAGTGCTAAGAATAGTGATGAATATGATTTATTTAGCCCCGTGTGAGGAAGATATCGTCGAACGTTATCTATTCTTTATACTTACCAAGATGTGTGTACAACTAGTTGGATACACCAACAGATTTAAGACTGGAAGGATGTACGAGAGTGGAAAAGTCTTGGATTCCACACTTGGAAACAAGAGGTGAATGATCATGCCAAAGACATTGTGTGTGGTTGATAAAGAAAGAAAAAAGGAATTTTGTTTTTTTCGAAATGTGAATTTGTTGCACCATGAAAGAACAATGATGAACTGTGTGTTTTGAAATAAGAACTTTTTTCACCATGAAAAAAACAAACATGAACTTTCTCTTCTGAAATGTAAATATGTTGTACCATGAGAGAAAAACACGAACAAAATCTCTGTCCCTATATATAAGAGAATACACACTCATGCAGTTTCAATCTGTGAAGATGGAAGAGCCACAATAGATGACACTTTTGGTTAGAGATTTACAGAGTCACTCGAAAATACACTTTCAGCAAGATTTCTGGAGAAACTCCAAACTACTCCTCTCAAGATAAAAATCAAGATACTTCTTATGTCTGTCAAGAGAAAGGACGTTGGGCTCCAGAAGGTCCACGAAGTCAAAAAAGGAACCTCTAAGAAAGTAGAAAAGAGAGACAAACGTAAAGATACCTGTTATTATTTTCAAGAAAAATGACATTGCTCCACAGAGTGTCCAGTGAAAGTGAAAAAAAAGAGAAAAAGGAGGAATTCTGTTAAAAGCAGAAGAAGAGGAAGAAATAGAAGAAGAACCCATTCCAGCAAGAAATTTACAACAAGACAAGTAGAAGAAACAGCAGAAGAACCCATTCCAATGAGTAAATTGAAAAACGTTCAGCCCGTTGTCCCAACAAATAATTCAGCATGACGTTAGCAAACAATCGTCTTAATACGTTCTGTAATTCTGAGTTCTAATGAAATCATTTATATGTTGTCATTAGGTTTGTTGTAGCAGCGAAGCTGCTGCAACCGCTGTAAAATATTTGTATTTTACTCTCTTTTTTTTGGGGGGGGGGGTAAAATTCAAAAAGTAGTAATAAAATCAATAGCAAAAGTGTCAGAATTCACCAAATACATCTAATTTTACTGGCTTGATGACTTTTTGGGGGGTGGGGGAGGGGGAGGTTGTTGCTATTTATGTACTATTTAATCTAGAACCATGAAATGTCTAGGCGAGCCCTGAAAAGGACCATTGATCTCTCTCTTGTGTATGTCATAATGACTTGCTGTTCTATATATAAAATGTTGCAGCCTTACAAAACACAACTTTTACCCTCACACAGGCCAAATTTTTTGTTTGAAAATGTACCAAAATAACGCTAGTCTCAAAAACAGTTCATAGGTAATATTTTCACTCCTCGTATCAAATCTAGGCCACAAACACACTATTTTTAACAATGAGTAAGCAATGGTCAAATCAGTGTAGGTCTGGCAGAATTGTACAATTTTTAATAAAAAATGTATGAACCAAATCTGGCACACGCCAAAATTCTCCTTGACAATGTAGAAAAAATAATTCTGGTCTCAACTGCAATATTTTCACGCCGCGTATTGAGCAAGTTAAAAGGTCAAGTCAGTGCTAGGGTTGGCAAATTTGTAACATTTATCACAAACTAATGAGTGAAAATTTGCCTGACTTAACACTGAATATTTTTGAAATACAACTTGCTGAGAGTAACTAGTCTTTTAGTGAGAGAATTACATCGACGACTGGAAAATAGAAGAAATACAGCATTAGAGTTGTATTCACTCAATTCAATCATTTGAGATTACAAGGAGGAGAGGATTTAAATAGTGTATAGATAATATTGTGTGTATTTTCTTCATCAACGCAGTCTTGGATTACAATTAGAACATGTACTGATGACGCAGAAGAAAAACCAATGCCTGTAAAGAAATTAAAAAATAAAATTAAAATTTAGAAAAAAATGAAAGAAAAGAAAGAAAGACAGATATAGAGAAGGTATAAAAGGACTTTTGTGATGTATTTCTGAAATTTCATTGTGATTCTCATTTACGATAATATACCCCTCCCCCCCTCCAAAAAAAAAAAAAAAGCGTAAGTGTCTCTATGTCTTGACTTGCGTTTTGAAGTATTGATAAGATTGTCAAACACTCACATTTTATAATGAAGGGATTTGGTTTTTGTTTCATTTAGGAGTGGTGAATAGTATCCATTTTCCAAGAGATCTAGACGGGTTGTATAAAGGGCCATTTTGGTTTTGAAAAAAATATGGACTCTCTCTCTCTCTCTCTCTCTCTCTCTCTCTCTCTCTCTCTCTCTCTCTCTCTCTCTCCTATGATTGTCGCTCCTAATGGCGCGTTGAATTATAGGTGTAGTTTAAACATTACTTTTCCCGTTAGAAGCTATAGAGACCCACACATGTAATGTTAATCCTGTTAAAGGTCATGGGTTCCCTTTGAGGTCAACCACTTCTAACAATGGTCTGCTCTCGACGGCATAAATGTCAGATCGGGATTCATAATGTTACACCTATAAAAAATTTTTAAACACATGATTTCCCATCTTGACACCCAAGTGCTGCATACCCAGAATCCCACAAAAATGGAGGCTTAATGTTAATTTACCATTGTCTTTATAATCATCCATCGCGTTATACCTGTTGATATTTTTAACATTACATTTCCCCTTGTTTCCCAGAATCCCACAAAACAAGGAGGCTTAATGTGAATTTCCATTGTCCCTCAAGTGCCGGGGAAAAAACACCAAAAACCATGTCGGTCTAATGTTAAATTGCCCTTATGCCCCATAATTCGCAGACCCTCTTTAACATAGGATCCACCACCCACCCGCGGCCCTGAAGTGTTGCACTATACTTCTCCTAAGCCGCAAATTCAATTCTTCTTCAAATTTCACATTGTGAGTTGGCTGTCATAACGGTTTCTTATATAAATGCCTTGTATTTATCGGCCACGTGCTTTCCGCAATCAGCGGCCAGGTGTTTCCTTAACATAACACTAGTTTCACCTGCCTTAAGCGGTCACTAGAGCGTATCAGCAGTGACCGCTCCATGCTGACTTTACCACGGTTGATGGGTGGTAGTGGTAGTCTGACACCAATGTCAGTTAGCAACATGGGCCCAATTGTGTTGATGGATGAAAACGAGTTTTATATTCAACCTGATACCAAAACCTGTCATTAATTACTGTCTTAAATAATTTATATTAATTATCTTTATCCGAATGACCCCTGCAGTTTAATTAAACAAGCAAGAAGACAAAAAAAAAAAAAAAAAAAAAAGTGATTAAAGCTTTTCGAACTGACCGTGTGTGTGTGTGGTTTTGAAAACGTTCAAACATTCGGACTTTCATATATATCATTTTCACTTTTTCTCTATACATAAATTAAGGTTAATAGGATAACGTTTAAATATTTTTTTCTTCAAAAGTTGATGTCATTATTGAAGTATACGACAAATTTCCCAATGCAGATGCTTTTGAGCAGAAAACTATCAAGTCAAATGTTGAATTCCAATTTACGAGTTTATTCGGTACAAACACAATAATATTTTATATATAAATTTCTCTTTATATTTCTTTAATAATAATATTGATACAAGACCAGATCTGGTGGACTTCTTTCCAGTCTTGAACACCCAAATCTCTGTATTATAGTTCAGTGGTTCGACTGAATCATAATGGATTAGTTTTAGCCACCACCACCCTTTCAATCGCATCATGCACAGCACCGGTAGGGTTTGTTTACATACGTGACGTCAAAAGAACACAAATCTATTACCCGAGTCAGTAACGATTGGATCACCCTGGCTGTTACAGTGATTTACTAGTATATCCACCTGGATTGCTTTCAAGGGTGATAATAGTAGTGTCCTTTTGATCGAGATAATTATTAACAGGTGTAATATTGTTTCAAACTTTGGTTTCACAAACTAGACACGACTCCATCTTTATAGAGGAACGGCTAAAAGTGTGTTAATTGCATTTAGTTCATGTTTTTAATTTTGAGTCACATCACCTCTGCTTCATGCAGTCAACTTATTGACAGTTTATTGCGTACAAAGTCGAATTTCTAACTTTGCGATTAATGCTGACACTGATCACATTATGACTATAAACATTTTGTATGTTTGAAGCTAAATTAACATTTCTGTATTCTGTAATTTTAAAAAAAATCTGTAATGCTTACTATAAATGCATTTTCGTGCATATCTATACACAAACTGGTATCATTTATATACGGTTTGTGATTGAAATTTTCATCCTACATTAATGGATACAGGGGAAAAAATAATTCTACATTATGTTCGGTATGTGACAACTATATTTTATCCTCTAATATTTGGTGAAGAGAGCTACAATCTTATTAAAATTTCGCAAATTGCTGGTACCAAAGAAAATAATAAAATTCTTTTTACCTATAATTATTTGTACACCTTAGACAAAAATAAATGAAAAAATTACAGACATTACAGTACGGTTGCTACAAAATTACACGAAGGCCAGCAAGAACTTTTTTTCACCTGTGCTTATTTCCAGGTCTGCACTCATTATCCAGATTTTTTTGTATTTATCAAACTACATCTACATGTACTTCCATGGCTTGCAAAGGCAAATTCCCACGCCTTTTATTATATGTTTCCGACCTCCCACACCTACTCTCCCATCTGAAGTGTGACTCAGGGGTCGTAACTACAAATCCGTGAATTATATTATGTGGCCTTCTGCTATGAATGCATGTATACAGTTTGGTTAAATCAAATAGTAAAAAAAATGTCACTTCAATTCTTTTTTTTTTAATTAATTTTTTTTACAATTGAACGCAATCCCAGGGATCCCAGAGCAAAAGCTAAAATGTCATTCCCCTCTTGTAGATGATCACTGCAAGGGCAACCATTGTACCATGTTTGTCAATTTCATATCTCACCACTATTAATTAAAATCTGTTAGAAAATCAATTTGGAGCAAAGAAGAGAAAAACAACCTCTTCCAAAGACTAAAGTTTCCATTTATGAAATTGGTTTGGTCTCTACACATTATCATCTGTATCAACGTCCACATAGGGTCCAACTACCATTCTTTGTTTTTACCTCTGAATCTTTTATATACCTTAGTCGCAGAGTGTTTAAGCATTCCATTCCACTCCACCAGGCGACACAAAAGTGTTGAGAATAAGAAAAAATTGCACATGAAATGGTGATGATGTCATTTGATCTTATTTCTTTTGGCACTGCAACTGACAGCACCACTACCACTAGTGGATTTGCATTATTTTCTATTTCCAGCAGAGTTTTCTTCCCTTAACCTATCTGGTTGGACTCCCATCCTTACGATTTTTCTGTGTATCAAAATTCATTACAGGGTTAGTGATACCACACCCCCAAAGATAACAAAAATGGAAGAGCACATAGGTGGCACAAAGAACCTTGTCTCCATGAGACATACGAAGGCAGCTCCAATATTTCCACTGGAAATGATACAGTAAAGCTCATCTTAATAAGAGACAATATCAACCAGCATTTGAAGTAAATCTCTCTCTCTCTCTCTCTCTCTCTCTCTCTCTCTCTCTCTCTCTCTCTCTCTCTCTCTCCATTTCAATGTTTATGTTTCTCCGATGCCATCAAAAATACTGAATATAATCAATTATATGTATTAAAATATGTATTGTGCAACAGCTTGTTTCGTTGGACAACTGCTTCAAGTTACATACCAGTGTTATGATATTCAACCACCAGCAAGCACGGCATTTGCCATTAAGAGATTTTATTTAGTGTATGGTTAGACCGCTAAATCTGTCCCCACAATGACTTTTTTTTTATTCTGATGGTCATCATTGGGGACTGATATGTGTACATAGGGTTGTTCTTTGGGAGGTAGGCCAAATATGCCATACAGTTTTTGGAGCGATTTCACACGTGTATCGTTCAAACATCATACTCATAGCGTAGTCTTAAAGAAGAACATATTTGTTATTTTCGTCCGTCTCGGTTTCGAGTCGAAAAAATGTCTTACTTACGCTCTGCAAGATTTTATTTCCAAAACCCGTTGATCAAACTGACTACGTTGATTAATTCTCAATTTCGGCTGTTACATTTAGTGTTCATTCTTGTGTACATTACCCGAGCTCCATTCTCAAAGATGTATATATGTAATTAACCGAAATAAAGACGCATTCTTCGGGTGTAAAAAGGGTGGAAGGGGTTAATGTCATACTTACACCGATATATAGATTTTCGACACTGGTGAAACCAAACAAAACGGAAGAAGGTTGCTATTTGAAGTACCAAAGAGAACAGAAGAATTTGTCAAAATTGGTACATGTTTGCAATCAAATGAAAACATACATAAAAAGAGAGTTTTTATGACGGTAAATCTGATTGAGTCGGACAGGAAGATTTAGTTTTTTGTAATTCAAAATATAAAAATAAAAAGTTTTACCCGCAAACCTTACCTATGTGAAATCAGGTAGGTACATCATGCGTTTTATACTACTACAATACTATTACTACTGCTACTACTACTACTAATAATAATAATAATAAATACGCAACCTAGCAATATGAAGTTTTTCAAATGCAGTTGTATGTAGAACTACCGCGTCTTCCCTATCTCATGCTGTGACTTTTGCCCAGGTGTGAGAATTTCTTTGACGCAGTTTGCATATTTGTTTGCGATAGAAGACACGGTCATCAAACGTTTTAATATTGATACAAAAATACATATACCAATAGAATATAAACTATTTTATTTCTTTTAATAAATAGCAAATATCAGTGTACAAAAGCTAATAACAAACGGTTACTATTATAATAGACATTTTGTAGTAGCAAATATTATATAACACTGCTACCTGAGAATTTGGCAGAAAATTTGAAAAAAAGGCTGAAAGCACCATTGCAATCTTCATAACATCTTAGGGTTGCTCTTCATAGACATCCCCCAAAAAGAAATAACAATATGAATATAAAGTGTGACTCAGACATCAACATGGAATAGATGAGTTGAAACGTACCGTTTATACTCGCGTGTACCCCAAAACCAACTGCAAACTGCATAGACTCAGATCTGCCGGCGCATAATGCGCCGGCAGATCTGGATCCATGCAGTTTGTAAGGACTAATCAGTAGAACAAACAACATAGACCCTGATATGCAGGCGCATTATGCGGCGGCAGATCAGGGTCTATATTGTTTGCATTTGGACCCAACTTACACGCGAGTACAGACGGTAACAGATTTTGACTACACGGGAAGCTACAAAGGGAATTAGACATGATCCCAGTTTTACTAAATACAAACAATAGCCTTCTAACCGAAGGTTTTACGTTATCCTTTACATGATCCATGCATTTAACAAGATTGGCCTATTTGACGAAGTTAGATAAACCAGAAAGAACGGATATAAACATTTGAAGGTTTAATTTTAAGGAGTCATTCATTTCTCAAGAAAGAGATTCCACTCTTTATACTCCTTCAAGAAGTACCATCCATACTCGCATATAATCCGATACCAACTGCTAACTGCATAGACTCAGATCTGCCGTCGCATAATGCGCCAACAGATCTGGGTCTATGCAGTTGTAAGGACTAACCAGTAAAACAAACAACATAGACCCTGATCTGCCGGCGCATTATGCAACGGCAGATCAGGGTCTATGTTGTTTGCATTTGATTTTATACGCGAGTATAAACGGTATATACATTTTTCCAATTTACTTTAAAAAAAGAAGGTGTACAGGGAATAAAAATACGCTACACTTTAACAAGGAATTTATTGTAGAGAGTCTTTACTGTGTTTTGAAGCATATATTATAACATACACGACTTGAGCTCAATTGCAACGGGTATTTGACCACCTGAGTACGAGTCTGGTAAATCAAAATACTAAGAATCCTAAAGTAGAAAAGTAAAGAATGATCAGAAGAAGGAGACTTATGTCTTAGAAAAAAAACCTGTACACACACACACTCTCTCTCTCTCTCTCTCTCTCTCTCTCTCTCTCTCTCTCTCTCTCTCTCTCATAATTACACACACACCGTCCACAAGCACCAACCAACCAATAAATCAATCAATAAACCAAGCAACCAGTAAACACAAACAGAGAAGTACGTACCAGAAAACATTTGAGAGAGTTCGGATTTCTTACAGCAC
Organism: Margaritifera margaritifera; assembly: GCA_029931535.1. NCBI lineage: Eukaryota > Metazoa > Mollusca > Bivalvia > Unionida > Margaritiferidae > Margaritifera > Margaritifera margaritifera. Next base: position 185,472 of record JAQPZY010001416.1, on the reverse strand, counting down.
TCTATTGCACCAAGCAGCTCCAACATGTACGGCCGCTACTTTTCTCCTTAAAAATGTCAGTTCAACTTGATACCATCAAATTGTCCACGAGAGCAAGACATTTTTTTGTGCGCGAAACGCTATTTGAATAACACGCCAGACTATGTCAGCGGAAACTACTCTTAGATAGTAGTTGTAGCGTTGTCCCAGAAAACAAAGTTACGCACTAGCAAACTCCTATGTGATACTCATACAACGTCCCCTACGGTCACATCACCAGGTGTATCGTTGGAGGTAAATGTCAACTCTACGGAATTCCTGTAAACTATGCCAGCAGGTTCACAGATTGTAAGGCTTACGTTTCTCTGAGAAATGAAAGCAACATAGAGTGAGACGAAGAATGTGACTCCGAAAACTTGCAGCAAGATGTCGTCGGTATTAAAATTGGTACTGTTGTCAGGTTTTAAATCTTCGTTATGTGCTCTTGCTAAAGCATACAATGATAATACACAAGAGCATGATAAAAATGCTGACGCAAAATGTCACGTGTCTCAGCTTGTCTTGCGCAGTTAATTGGGGACAGCTGAAAAGAGAAAACCATTCAGTATATATATATGCCTCCATTTCTAATGAGCTCCTCAAGGGCGCATTACAAGGAACAGACTGTTGATTGACCAAATCAAAATCAGTTGGGATGTTACTACGTCATGACCACAATACAAGTTATAACAATTAGCAGTTGTCTCGACATTCTATGCTATTTAGGTAGATTAGAATCGGTTGCATCGTATGAAAGTTGTTAAAAATCTGCGGAGACACTTGAAATGCTCCCTTCGTATGTAAGGCTGGGACTTTCTCTGTATGAAAGTAATTACATACTTATATGAATATGTGCTTACAGTTTTGGCTGGACAATGTATGAATGAAACTTCACACTCCTGAAATTACCGTTGAGCCGAAACAAGCTTAAAACTGTCAAATGAAGAAAAGCAAACGTTGACATTCTTTGACTCTTATCTCCTTCGAGATATAATGCATTAAGCTGTGTAGTTCGTTGAAAAATAGAAATAGTTCCACATTAAAACCCAGAAAAACACTATATCATAAACGCGAATGCCGTTAACAAATCGAGAGCTATGAGCAATTTCTTCAGTCACTAACGTATCCGCTTAATATATATTTATAGACGGGTCCGTGTATTTGAGAGGTCTAAAACCAGCTGTCTACACTCTATACATACTATCTTCATCACTTCAACCCGTTCAGTATCAAGATTGTGTCCGGTATTTGCATTTCTTATAGGTCGCGCTCTACAGTAATTAAGTACTTCTGAAAGTGGGACAGGTATAAGGTGAAGTTGGGACAGGTATAAGGTGAAGTTGTCTGCATTTACAACAAGCACAATGGAGAGAATGGTGGCATACTTCTATGCTACTTTCATATACTGTGACTGAAATTTCTTTTTATGTGGTATTAGGTAAACAACGCGCTGCCTATAAAGCAGACAGCTGTTCCCATGTGTTCGAAAAATTAATTTTAACTAGTCCAAAGTACATGAATTTTGCCTGAGTAGAAAATACTAACTTCTGAAAGAGCAATAAATGAATTATAAATATATAAAAAAAAAAAAAAAAATGCTATCTGCCATTTTTTTCTCTCAAAAATACATCTGAAGTCCAGGAAGTGAAAAGACCAAGCGGAACTAGTAGTCTTTTGAAAGGTGTATGTATCTATACTCTATAACCTAATTTACACCCATCAATCATACACCAAAATAAAGGTAATTAAAAGTTATTTTAACAATGCTTAAGATATACAAGGTCTTATTTTTTATTAACCAGGATAACTAGTGGTGAATACATCGGAAAATATTGTTCTTTAAAAATAAAACTCTGTGCAAAGGACGAAATTGTTGAGTGGAACCGTAAAAAAAGAAATTTGAAAATAAAGGTATGTGCTTATAAGTTTTACAAGTATCCATCCTTATTAGAGTGCGATGGATCATGGTTCCTGTAAGCTTGTCATCTGCATGTACAGAATTCATATGCACATACATACATACATACATACATACATACATACATACATACATACATACATACATACATACATACATACATACATACATACATACATATTCTACAATTTAGCCAGCCTTCTTACAGTTCGATGGGTCATGGTTCCTATAAACTTGTCAGATGTACATGCAGAATTCTCTTACAGATAGATAGATAGATAGATAGATGTGGACATTAATGCATATTATAGACAAGTAAGCAGTTAATTTTGCAGTCTGTGCTAGAGAAAAGTACATTTCGTATTTGATGCATTACAAATTTGGTATTGCAAACTTCGCAGTTTCGTGGCCTGCTAGGTGCTTCTTTGGATGAAAACTGTATCCATATCTGAAAGACACAGATATATGATTGATGCGAAATACACACAGCTACATATGCACATAATGACATTAAACGCAAAATATTTGATTTTAAATACATTCGTCGTGAGACACATCATACTACATTAGTTTCAGACTTCGAGAGAGGAGAAAAATTCAAGACGGGACATATTCTCTATTGATGATCATTTACTATTCCATGTTTATGTCAAATGGCTTTAGAACTAAACTTACAAAGTGAACACGAATCTATGACGACTGACGGGTGGAAGAACAGATCCCTTGGACGTGCAAATATTTTATCCTCTTCTCATAAAATATGGGGGTGGGTGTAATTTATAGTAAGAGCATTTCAAAACGGAACTCCAAGTAAACTCATGTACAATAAACTTTAATAGGCATCAACATTCACAAAAGTACTACCTACAGATTGTTCGTAGCTAGCATAAAAAAAATTGCTTTAATTTTCAGATTAATATGGTGCAATTAAAGTATTTCTGTGATTTTTTGGCGTGGCTTGGATGAAATGCAACCATGGTCAATTTCTTATTGTAACCTTTTAAGTTCCATTTAGTCTTTCTGCACTAGTGAGTACAGAACTGGGTCAGTCTGATTAGAATAAAGATCTATTTATCAGTATGTATTTATAAGTAAATTTTAATCAGATTAAGAAATGGGTGAGCATCCAATCATTCAAAAGCTTTTATTGCTATTGTTATATTTTTTCATCAAGTAAAGCAATACAGAAAATATTAACTCGCTGTCACGAGTTGATCATAACAGATGATTCTTGATACGATAATATATATACTTACATACAAATTATCGCATAATAAATGATATATTACGATCAGCCCGTGACTGCGACTTCCTATCCTCTGTCCATTTTTCTTTCCATCTGTAGTGATAGATTTTATGGATAAACGAAGAAAATTTACATAAATTTTACGATGGTACAAATCACAGGTGTTGAAAGGGTTTACATTCACAGGACAGATTTTCGTAAAATGCTTTTAAATTGTAAAATCATAACATCGAAAGGCACGATACTTGAAAAGTTAGGTCGACTTCCCATTTGTTACTGTAAAACAAAGTGTTGTAAATTGGGGGAGGGGTGCAAACTAATGATTGGTGAAAGAAAAAAACATTCCAGCATATCGTAATAAACCCAGAGTATGTGATATTTCTATTTACGCCTCCGTTTAAAGTTTTGTTAGATTTTAGTGATTACTTGTTGATTATGGGGAGTCGGTGTTGGGAAGATAGTACTTAAGCCCTGGTATTAACCCATTACTAGGTTCGTGTGTGATCTTGAACCCTATTCACAAAACCTGATGGCAGCATAAATTAGTTTCGTAAAATGGCCCTTCAGATTTTTAACATAAAGATTTCGTAGGATATTCTCACTCATAAATGTTTAAGTAATTTAGAGATAGAATTAAGTAGGTGTATCAGGTGTTTGGGGCCTGTTGCGTGATAGGCGGTATGAAATATCGATCTACGGCTGAGAACTGTGTAGTGATAAATCATGCCAATTAGAACTAAGAAAATATACAAATATGAAATTGGTTTCGTGAATGTGCGGTCCTTAGTTTCATTAGAGGAAACTTATTTGTGACATTAGCGCCATTTAAAGAACCATTCAATGATAATGCAGTTCTTTGGAGGCCCTGGGAAATAGAGCGGTAACAACAAACTCAAGCCAAACTCACGCAGTGTATTCGATATTGTTGTTTTTTTTTCCGCTCGGTCTTGATGTGAATTTATATATTAAGTGATTTTAAACCCTGGTTTGTTGCAATATTTTATTGAACATTCTTTCACAATTATATAAATGGCACTTAGGAGTCTCCTTTGTTCCTTTGTGTTACAAATAATTAAAATGAGTTTGATAATCGAATCTAGTCGATTATCAAACCTTACACAACGTAAGATTCCTAAACTCAGCATAATAGCTTTAAAGATCAGTTTAACAGTATTGGTATGGCTCCAAACACAACAGCTCTAAATATTTTAACAATAGCAATTTTAAATCTGAGTTTAAGTTTGAAGATTACTTGACTATATTGCCATTTAAGTTAAGATTTTACTATTGTAACTTAAGAACAGCAAATCAATGACTATCAATAGAGCATGGATTGTATGGTATTGACGCTAATGCAGTGGCGTAGGAACCGCTCAAGTAACCACCGCAACTGCGGCTGGCGCGGGGGTGGGTGGGCAGGCCCAGTGGGGAACCAAAAGTCCCATCAAACAACTTTTTTAATTGGGAGGAGCTCCAGAATTAAGTTGGGGGGGGCAGAATTTCATGATATACAGTGCAAATTGTGCACTTTAAAAGAAGCTCGTGACGGAATTCACAATCTTCATCTTCTCTAAGCAAGGACCGAGGATCCAGTTCGTTCCATGTGCATGAAGTGGATCGACGACCCTTAGTTAGCTAAGATGCACTATCCTATGAATTGTCCATATCTTATCAATGAACGCAACTATTTTGTACTACGGAGTGTTTATAGACACTGATGAGCCTTCAAACGCTAAAAGTACTGCAGGATGAATCACATAAACATTCTTATGAAATAAAGATATTCAACATGTCAGCAGTTAAGAAATTTTGTACGCAATTGTATATTTAGCATTATGTGTAGGTCATTTGGTTTGCCTTCGCCTTTCCCTAAATGCTCTCCTTCAATATACTTTACTCCAACATTATTTACTCTGTCTAAAGCAGCAACTGAAAGATGTGATGTTGTACTAAAAAAAAAAAAAAAAAAAAAGATCTGATTTTGTTAGGTCGAAAGAGTCGTAATTAAAATTTCGGACCACTTTTGGAAAATAAACGTGCTCTATCTTCCACCTAGGGACATGTTTTAAAAAAATTCAACACATGAACATGAAGCAAAATTTTCTTCTTACGCTGGTATGTTTTTGGTTTTGGCCCTAAATCGCTTTATTTTCTGTTGGGATAGGTGACAATAAAACTCGGTCAAATTCATTTTTGGTGGGAGTTGCATACCTTCTCTCCCCCTCACCTCTCTCTCTCTCTCTCTCTCACTCTCCACGCAATAAATATTAATTAAAATTGCTCCAAGTGCCTGTGAGACCAAATAAGGACTTGTTGTTTATATCAAGACAGTCATTTCATATATATGTGCCATTGAGTTTCTATTTGATACGAAGTATCTTTCATGGAAATTCATCACTTCCATGTCAAGTGACCTTTCATCGACCTTGATAAGCAGTCTTCCACGATTAACATGTTATCTTCCGAGATTCACGTTCCTCACTCAGTGTCTCGTGTGTGCGTGTGCTGCTGTGTGTTTTGAAGGGTTTGAAATCATTACAATAGCATTACTATTAAAATAGAATGAGAGATATAATTGTGATAAGTGGTTAGGTAATTTTTAGGCTTCATATATTGTATTTATTCATTTACTTGGGAGGTAGGTGCCTTTAGAGTCGGGATATTCGGATTATTTTATTTGTGTCTTATTAAGTGCAGGATTTTTTCCCACCTGATAATGATGGGACGTATGGCAAACAAGGGTGCACATCAGAGCGAACATATTTATGATAGCAAAAGGAGCTAGATTTTTAAAAATATCAGCCTCGCTACAGAAGAAACGTTGATCAGTCCCTTAATCGAATGGTGCAATCAAGACTTCTTACCTTTAAGCATGACTTGTGCACATCGCCATGGAGCCTGAACATTTACAAGGAGACATCATGGACTCGGAATTACCCTCATCTTGGCAAATTCTGCATTCAAGTTTGACTTCTGGATCATGTGGGTTCGTTACCAGTACAGTATTCAACGCTTTTTGGTCATGCTTATGAAATACTTCTTTGGAACTTCGAAAAGGGTTTACTATGACCCCTTTTCCTTTTCGGGCATCCATTCTTTCCAATTTTACGTCAACTATTCAGTCACTCGTATTGTATACGAACTCTCACGAAAGAGATGGCTTGGATTTGAACGTTTTCAAGACATCCATGCAAAATTCAACATCAGTTATATTCCTGATAGTTCTCTGAAAAGAGAATTGAAATACAAATGTTCATTTTGTGTGTCAAGATGTTTAATAAAGCCAAGCAGTCCGTAAATGCTCGTAACAGTTTTGTTTTCCCCCTCATTTTGTAATCGGGAAAGTAGGTTTTCTGCGTTTTAGGTCAGAGACAAAGTTTGGTTTGGCTTGGTATTTTTGCAGCATAGAAACAAAGGAAGGTGATATTTTGCCAAGGCAACTGGACTAATGTGCATTGCCAAGGGGCACTTAATGGAGCCCGGGTTGACCTGATGGTAGGATTTGAAGTTGTACCCTACTGCTGTCGCACCCTTCTCAACGCGTGTCAGGCACTCTAACCACCTGAGTCACAGCGGCTCCCTTCAGAGAGAAATAGACAACACATTTATTTCACACAAGACGTGGCATCAAATGTCAGAATAGCGGAGAGTAATATCTAAATGTTATTCTTTAAGCAATAATGAGGAAAAATTCCATTGAAGACAACTTAATAGCCCAGACTCCCGCTGAGCGTCTCTCTCTCTCTCTCTCTCTCTCTCTCTCTCTCTCTCTCTCTCTCTCTCTCTCTCTCTCTACATTCCACCCCAACCCCTTTTCTGATCTTTGCAAGAAACAAAAACAATGTTCAACTTACAGAGATGCTTTGGTTATAATCCAACCAAAGTAGCAATAATACAACAATATAAACACCGTGACAACAGTTCAACAGTTCACGGGTACTTACCTGCATTCGTGTTTTACTCGAACAAGATGACAGATTAATCTTACAAATCTTTGTACAAATGACATCATATATGCTGATATACAAATCTTTGTACAAATGACATCATATATGCTGATATACAAATCTTTGTATAAATGACATCATATATGCTGATATACAAATCTTTGTACAAATGACATCATATATGCTGATATGCTTGGGGAATAATATTTTACTTCAAGTACTTTTAAAATCTACCTTACAAAACTGTAGCTTACTTACGGGGGTGTGCGGTTGCCCCGGGCGTCAGAGGTCTTGGGGCGCCAAAACAGCTTATAAAAATTCGGGCCTTGTATTCTGACCCTTTGGGCCATCATCGTCGCCGCGGGCACCAATTACCCTTAGTACGCCACTGCTTACAAAGAATTGTACTGATGATTAACATATGAACGGCTGTCAAACGGTTTTCGTTTGCTAATGCAGTAGTTCATCTCTAAAAATAGACACCTATGAATTTTTATTTTCGTTTAGCTTCTAATCTGGTGCTTTCCAGACAGGCTATTAATAGCACAGCTCAGAGAAGTTTCCGTCGCGTGTAATATCAGCATAGTATTGCGCATTGAAAATACAAATCCCCCCCCCCCCCCCTCTCTCTCTCTAGTTTGATCGATCGATTTCAACTCTCGTGGCCTTATAAAACAGAGATTTATATGCACACAGAAGATCTACACAAGCAGGACCTTACCGCATATGTTCATTATGCCTACCATATCACAGACAGAAGTATAATCATTTCATAAAGATTTTAACTTTCATTCTGGGTAATTATTTTGAACACAAATAAATTATCTAAGTTTGGCACAAGTACGGCTCGAAGCGCAGAGACTAAAGTTTTAATTATTAGTTTTCTTCATTTCATTCAACAAGAAAACAATGCGAAAACGGGTTCAGGGTCTGAGAATACATTAATTTCACTGCATACGAAAGTATGCAGGATGCTGGAGTGTGCCATGGCCGATAGCGGCCAACAGATTCCAACATCAGAGTGAGATAAATTTGTACATGTACACATTTTTCTTACTCACAACTAAAGCCAATTAACAACATTCCTTGCGCAATAATAAATTAGAAAGAACAATACAGCTTTCTGATAAGGACTTAACCTCTCGTGTTATTTATTTGTTCGTCTGAACCAGTTAAACTGGTCTATTTTTGTTTACATTGATACATCAAGGAAGAAAGCGAAGAAAACCTACACACCAGTTATATCAATTGTAGTTAGATCATCACAGTTCTAACAAAACATGCGAATACATCTCTCTCTCTCTCTCTCTCTCTCTCTCTCTCTCTCTCTCTCTCTCCATACATACATACATCATTTCATTTTATTTTACTGTATTTGTATACAGTAATTGGCCTTGATGATAGGAAATTGTTTTTGTTCATCCCCGATGTGTGCTATATTACCAGAGGGCGCTCTTGTGTTGCTGCAATATGGTAACGTTATGACCTTGGTAACCTCATTTTATTGCCATTAGACGTGATCAAGCAGAATACGTGACATACTTGTACTCTATACAAGAACACTTCATATTGAATAGCAGAGTACGTGACATACTTGTACTCTATACAAGAACACTTCATGTTGAATAGAATAAAAGAGAATAGTTTTATTTGGAAGACCAACATAGATACATTCTGCATGCAATACATAAATTATCATTACCCAGAGAAACGAGAAAACTATCCGTTCAACAAAGTTGTAATTTTGTGAAGTTGCAATCAGTTTTTGTACTTACAATCATGATTAAATTAATAACTTTGCATGAATGACTTATGTCTTTACAGTGTCGGCTTTCAGATCAGGAAAACTTATATTAAGTTTTGTGAATAGGTTTAATCTTCAATTTTTATGTTTCTTTAATAAAATAAAATAAAATAAAATAAAATGTGCATCATCTTCAACTGGATCACGTGCCAACCCTTTTTGATTTACATGGAGACTTATTGGCTTATAGCATCTTTCAATTATAAGTCATGTAATGTTGTTAACTTTATATTATTAGTAGATTTTATATTTTAGGCCGCACATACCAATACAAAATTCAGAAGAAAGAGACGACATGGTGATATACTTTCCCATCCCTAATGGAGAACTGTTATTGTGTACAGAAGTGTTTCCGTCTACTCCAAAGCAAATCAAGTTATTATACAGCAGTATAAACACTGAAGATGTACACACCTTGTTATCTGGGATTTTCAATTAACCAGTACTCACATGCAGCATCCTTTGATATTAAAACAACTACTGCGTCACTTTCGATACTTACACGTAGGACAAAGATCACCAGCTCACAGATGTAAGTGCTATATATGACCAGAAAAATCATGTAAATCAGCGTTTCTTTTGGCTTCCAAAGTACATGTACTCATAACCTGTTTTCTCTTGTTTAAACAGACGCCTATGAAAATTAGTTAGCTGCTCTACTCGCTCTATTTTGCACAATCCCTACTTATTTCCTATGTTATTAATGACAACTCATTTGATTGTTCAAGATTTCACTCAACGTACTTTATTCAGTACCTGCCGTACAGTGAATACTCGTGTCTACTTTATTCAGTACCTGCCGTACAATGAATACTCGTGTCTACTTCATTCAGTACCTGCCGTACAATGAATACTCGTGTCTACTTCATTCAGTACCTGCCGTACAATGAATACTCGTGTCTACTTCATTCAGTACCTGCCGTACAATGAATACTCGTGTCTGCTTTACGGATGAATGCACGTCTTATCTAGGTTTACGACTCTAAAAATAGACACATATCCACGTAACTTATTCTTGGCTTATCCAGGGTTTTTCCAATGAAGCTATGTATAGAACTAGTTCTGTATCTGTTGAGAAATAGTTTGTAATGAATGCTTAGGTTACATTCAAGTGTCTGTTAATTGAAATTGAGTTATTTTAAGTGCTTTCATAAATCTGTTCGACTCAAAAGGCTTTCTATTATCTCCACTTAAATGGGAATAAAAATGATGAGATAAGCCACACATGGAACTCTTCTTCAAATGTAACTTTATGAGTTGGTTGTCATCATGTGTTTCCCTAAAAATGATCAAGATGTAATAATATCCACAAAAGTGAATACGTGTATGCATATTGATTTTTTTCTCAGGCTACTTGTTTCTTTAGTCTATCTACATCAGGGGTGTTAAATTCATTTGCTATGGCGGGCCAGATTTGATATAAATAATAAACAATAATAATAAATAATGAGTCTAGCGGGCAGTATGTTTGACACCCCTGATCTATACGCACTCTAAGCAGATATGCACGTATGCATATCGTTCTTCATAAGCGTAAAGACAGGGAATATCACTCCGTACGAGGCACATACTTCAGACTTTGTTAGCAGTTTCCGTAAGAAAATTCACTGTAATTGTTTGCAACCATTCCGTTAGACAACTCGAGTGATTAGTAACAGCAGGAAATATACAAAATTAGCGTATGACTTTTTTTTATACAGAATTTAGAGTAAATCTAAGTAAAATTTCATGGGTAGTAAGAATTAAAGAACTTTTGGGAACACTTGGTTTCGGACACATGGTGTAGGTAATGTTGATGTACAAGCAGCGCCTGAAAGATAATTGTGTTCAAAATTGGAATTCAAGGCTTGAATCTTCCAGTAGAGCAAGGCTATATATTCATATTGCAATAGTGTTTCATATAAAGGATACCTTACTGTTATTACTATTAAGAAGTTTACAATAGCACTAACTAAACTGCAAACATCATCTCATCGACTCCATTGTTGAAACAGGTAGATGGATGCGCCACGATATCATATGAATATAGAATATATCGTTTTTGCTATGTGATAGAGGACGAATTTCATTTTGTATTAGAATGTCTGTGCTACATTGAATATAGACGGAAGTATATACCTCATCATCTTTATTTCCTTCCGTAGAAGATTGCATGATATAATAATTAAGTACAATAAATCATCTGAATGCAAGCATTAAACTTTCATAAAAATATATAAGTACCAAAATAAAGAAATGAATACAAACAAACACTAGTAAAAAAAAATTTTTTTTTTTTACACAAACTGTGAATCCGGGTCTCTTGTGCAGAAAGTCATTATTAGACCGTAGAAGCAACATCAGTTATTTCGTGCATACAATAATGTCAAGAGATATATAGTGCGACTATCATAACAATGTTAGTCTATCGTATAAAATAGAATATTAGACTCAAAATCCTTTTCTTTTTAATGTGATTGGTTGTATTTTTTCCTTCCTTCTTTCATTTTTCTGTCTTCTCCAGATTGTTAGTTAGTTCATTTGTAGTAATTAACACACATTCAAGAATCAAAATGATTTATATTTTGACTCATATGTCCAAAGTTTTTATTATGATCCATTCTATTGTAGTTTCAATTAGAGTGTGATTTGAAGATATTGATTTATATTGCATATTGTTAAATGTGTGTCTGCCATTACTTCATTTTGGTATTAATTCATTTTGTATATTTTTATTTTTGCAAAGGACCCATTAGCTAATATGTAATAACGATTCTATCTACCAGTAATTAAGTACATAGCCTTCACTTAAGTCTTATACAAGACATTACACTTACATTAAACGGACAGAAATTATGCAAAGAAAGAATTCACAGATGGAAAAGAGGTGTGTTGCATATGTGAATCATACATACATACATACATACATACATACATACATACATACATACATACATACATACATACATACATACATACATACATACATACATACATACATACTCAATGGTATTATGAAACAATAAACGGTTTATTGACTTGAACTATACAAAATCAGCATACATTAATAAATATAAATTATAAAAACCATAAGTAAAAATGATGCGAGGTCTAAGTGGGTTTGATAACTTCCATTGATACAGGTAAATCACGTGCATTGTATACAGGTAAATCACTTGCATTATATACAGGTACATCACGTGCAGAGGGATGAAAATCAGACTACACCCCATCCACATGGCTTGAGCTTGAACAGAACTTTTGGTTAATGATGTCACCGATATAAAAAAAAGGGTGGTAGGTGGTGGTGATAGCCTGAATACAATGTTCATTCACAGCAAGGGCTCGAGTGTGTTGATGAATGTAAACGAATTTTGTATTCAACCTGATGCCAAAATCTATCATTGGTTACTGTCCAAAATACCTTATATTAATTATCTTTATCGAAACGCCCCCTGCAGTGTAATTTAAAAAGAAAATGTTAAAAAAATTTATCTGAACTGACCGTGTGTGTTTGCCTATGTAAAGTCGGACTTTCGACTGTATTACTTTTTATCTCTACTGAAATTAAAGTTAATAGGATAACTTTCAATATATTTTTTACTGAGATGATGTCATTATTGAAGAATAAGACACATTTCCAAATGGCGATACATTTGAGCAGAAAAAATGTTTCTAAATGTACTATCAAGTCAAATACCCCCAACGCCCTTTTCAATTCCATTATGTAACGCGCCTGTAGTGTAGTGTTCGTTTACATACGAGACGTTATAACGGGATACATTGTTCTGTTACCCAGGGCAAAAAAATGTAGTACAATTGGTGCATGTTTGCAATATATATATATATATATATATATATATATATATATATATATATATATATATATATATATATAGAGAGAGAGAGAGAGAGAGAGAGAGAGAGAGAGAGAGAGAGAGAGTTTACGACGGTAAAATTGATTGAGTCAGACAGAATTTTTTTTCTTTTAAGTAAATATATAAATATTCTTCCCTAAAACCTACCTGGGTGAAATGAATGAGGTGTATCATGCCTGTAATACTAATACATATAGAAATATATATCCCAATAACCTTCCTGGGTGAAATGAATGAGGTGTATCATGCCTGTAATACTAATACATATAGAAATATATATCCCAATAACCTTCCTGGGTGAAATGAATGAGGTGTATCATGCCTGTAATACTAATACATATAGAAATATATATCCCAATAACCTTCCTGGGTGAAATGAATGAGGTGTATCATGCCTGTAATACTAATACATATAGAAATATATATCCCAATAACCTTCCTGGGTGAAATGAATGAGGTGTATCATGCCTGTAATACTAATACATATAGAAATATATATCCCAATAACCTTCCTGGGTGAAATGAATGAGGTGTATAATGCCTGTAATACTAATACATATAGAAATATATATCCCAATAACCTTCCTGGGTGAAATGAATGAGGTGTATCATGCCTGTAATACTAATACATATAGAAATATATATCCCAATAACCTTCCTGGGTGAAATGAATGAGGTGTATCATGCCTGTAATAAGAATAAATACGTAATATGAAGTTCTTCAGTTGTTTACTTGTAAGAGGAAACACGGTGTCTTCCCAGTCTCATGTTGTTTGAGGCATTTTGAATATTGTATTGAAGTAGAAGACACGTAAGTCATGGAATGTTTTAAACGTGATACGAAAATACACATAAGAATAGAATATAACGCATTTTATTTGTTTTAAAAATAACATAAAAGAGAGGATTTTTTTAAAGATATTAACAAATTATTATTATTATAGACCTTGTGCGCTAGGAAATGTTATACAACAAGTCGCTACGCTACCTGAGAATCTGTCAGTAAATCTGAGGGAAAAAACAAACTGGAAGTAAGTACCATTGGGATATTCATAGCATACTGGTAGTACCATTGTGATCTTCATATCATACTGGAAGTACCATTAGGATATTCATAGCATACTGGTAGTACCATTCTGATCTTCATATCATACTGGAAGTACCATTGGGATATTCATATCATACTGAGGATACTCTTCAGACATTAATAAAAATACAAATAAAAAATGAATATGAAGTGTGTGAATCAGACGTCAACATGGAAAAATGGGTTAAAAGATAATAGATTTTCACTAAATGAGAGTCACAGAGGTAATTACATCTGTTCCCAGTTTTACTAAATTAAAAAATATCCTTCCAAATGAAACGTTAACTCCTTGTTTTACATGATCCATGCATATAACAATAATGACATATTTGAAAAATCAGAAAGAACGGAAATCAACATTTGATGATTTTATTTGAAGGAGTCATCCATTTCTTTAATAAATAGATGACATTCTTTAAACTTCAGGAAGTTTAATAATTTCTCCAAATTACTTATTGATACAAATGTGTCCAGGGAATAACAATACAGCACACTTTTCATCCAAATTACTTACTGATACAAATGTGTCCAGGGAATAAAAGTATAACACACTATTCATCCAAATTACTTATTGATACAAATGTGTCCAGGGAATAAAAATACAGCACACTCTTCATCCAAATTACTTATTGATACAAATGTGTCCAGGTAATAAAAATACAGCACACTATGGCACGCCAAATCGTTCAAAAAAGGTCGAACTGAAGTAATCGTAGGGTGAGCTGGAGTAATTGCAGGGTGAGCTGGAGTAATCGTAGGGTGAGCTGAACTAATCGTAGGCTGAGCTGGAGTAAATTGTAGGGTGAGCTGGAGTAATTGTAGGGTGAGCAGGAGTAATCGTAGGGTGAGGTGAAGTAATGGTAGGGTGATCTGGAGAAGGCGAGCTGAAGTAATCGTAGGGTGAGCAGAAGTAATCGTGGGTCGAGCTGAAGTAATCGTAGGATGAGCTGGAGTAATCGTAGGGTCAGCTGGAGTAATCGTAAGGCGATCTGAAGTAATTGTAGGTGAGCTGGAGTAATCGTAGGGTGAGCTGAAGTAATCGTAGGGTGATCTGGAGAAGGCGAGCTGAAGTAATCGTAGAGTGAGCAGAAGTAATCGTAGGGTCAGTTGAAGTAATCGTAGGATGAGCTGGAGTAATCGTAGGGTCAGCTGGAGTAATCGTAAGGCGAGCTGAAGTAATCGTAGGGTGAGCTGGAGTAATCGTAGGGTGAGCTGAAGTAATCGTAGGATGAGCTGGAGTAATTGTAGGGTGAGCAGGAGTGATCGTAGGGTGAGCTGAAGTAATCGTTGGATGAGCTGGAGTAATTGTAGGGTGAGCAGGAGTAATTGTAGATAATATAGAACTCTCTATGATGCTAGATGATATAGAACTCTGTATGATGCTAGATAATATAGAACTCTGTATGATGCTAGATAATATAGAACTCGGTATGATGGTAGATAATATGGAACTCTGTATGATGCTAGATAATATAGAACTCTGTATGATGCTAGATAATATAGAACTCTGTAGTAGTAAACTACCGCCGGTGCAGCACCGCTCTAGGATGGAATGCGGTCAAACAAAGGTCATGCATTCCAGAGCGCACCGCCGGTGCGTGGGGTTAAACAAAGGTCACACTAGGTAAACTATCGTCATTGTAAGCAGCCATTTAGAGGGGTGAATGAATCCTAGATATTTTACATTAACATGTCAATTAAGTTCATTCACATGTGAAGAGGCGTTGCTATAGAGAATACCTATTAGTGAATTATACTAGTTACCAGAACAGAGAAACGTTTCTTGTATACTTAATGAGAAATATTCACAAATTAAGATCATGCAAGGTAAACTACTTGTACCACTGTTTGGAAGGATATGATGTACATTACCATTTATTTTTATTGCCTGTTAGATTTTTGCGACTAAATCAAAACCATACAAGGTAAACTTGTCTACCATCAAATCTACCAGTCAGGTCATTGTACTGAATTCTCTATTTTGTTGAAACACTGATAGATACCATTTATTTACACCTTAAATTCTCACCTCGCTCCGCATATGAAACCAAATGTACATTAATAGATATGATCTCCTACCCAGTCACTCGATCCATGGGAGCTTTAATAAAAATGTTCCATTCTCATCCCACTCAATCTTTCGCCATATGAAATCATTTATAGATAAAATCTACTTTTCATTAAGATAAAACATTAAGATCTACTTGAAATGGTGGGAATACATTTTTGGAAAATATTAGCATATCATTTACTATACTATACTCAGGATATGATGTACATTACCATTTTTTTTCTTGCCTGCTAGATTTTTGAGACTAAATCAAAACCATACAAGGTAAACTTGTCTACCATCAAAGAGAATCCAACATCAAAGTGTACCTGTCATCTGATTTTATTTATCCATAGGTGTATTTATTTTTTATTTAAAATTAATTGATCAATATGTGTACAAATTAATATGTAGACGTCGTTTAATTTCAGCATATGCAATGTTAGGCTGTATCTAATTGAAAATCCCTAAATGGTCACTTAAATTTAAAATGTAAGACTTTTATTACGAGTATAATACTACACATTCAGATAAAACTTTTAATATCAAAACGAAGATAAAATCACACGTCAAACGTACCCCCTTCCTAATTTTGATTTCAATCTATCGAAAAAAGATCACGGTCAAAGTTATATGCATATTATTACATCCCTTAAAAATTTTTTACAAAAGTTAAATGTGACTTGAGAACTAATCTACTCAACAAATAAAAGAAAAACACACACACATCCCTAATTTTGATTTCAATCTAAAGAAACAAAAAATAATTAAAAAAACCAATCCCTAATTTTGATTTCAATCTAAAGAAAAAAGATCACGATCAAATTTATAAACATATTATTATTACATCCCTTAAAAAAATTACCAAAAGTAAAATGTGACTTAAAAACTAATCTACTCAAATTTTAAAAATCACACACACACACACACACACACACACACACACACACACACACGAACACACGTGTATTTTGTAATGGCAAATAAAGGGAGAGAACAGAAAATGAAATATAATTCAGTTTATCACTGCTAAATTTTCAATCATAATAGCAAACTTAAATCATGAAAGAAAGAAAAGATACAAGCAAAGAGATATTAAACGAAAAAAGATAAAGTTGTAATATAAATTTTATTTCACACATTAAATAAACAAGATACATAGACTCATTATTTAGTATACACTTATAGCAATACATTGTCTCTTTCTTTTGCTTTAATTTTGTAATGTCCATAGGCTAAACTTTCAATACCATCATCTAGCAAATATCGTTTATCATCGAAGCAGGAAAGACCAGTTTTAACTATTTTTTCACAAAACAGTTGATGAGAATTACTTCTAATTAAGCACATGCTGGAGCGTACTTTAGATTCCTGAAACAATGTTTGTTTATATGTTTCGAATCGTAGATCCTTTTTTACTGTCACTTTAGCAATGCCTTTTGCTTTCTTTTCTTCTTTTCCATCACAGACAAAAGCATACATTTTTGGTCTCAGAGCACACATATAATGTATAGGCTTTCCATTCATTTCATCTTTCATTTTACCAAGAACTTTTTTGTTTTCATTGCTATGAAGAAAGTGATCTTTCGGATAGTCTGAAGTATCAAATAAATCCAGACGCTCCTTCATGTCATCATAAATATTCTCTATTTCACAGTAAAACAACAAACTATCTGTATCAGTCATTTGCAATTGAAGTTTGTCTCTGTATAATTGTTTCAGATAATTATAATAAAAATCATACATAGCAAGCTTGGAGATATCCAATATACACATTCCCGAGTAACTTGGCTTAAAAAGTTTCACTTTTGCAAGACTTAATTCCACTGCCACTAGATCTTCGCTAAATATTTTACAAGTTTTGAAAGTTGACTTTCTTGTGAGTTTCTGGAGTTTCTTCTTAGTCTGAACCAAGGTCACATCGACATGCTTTCGAACGTTCTCCATTGTCTTGCCTGTAATAAATCAATACTCATAATAAAGTTTGCAATACAAATTATTAAGAAGACTTTTTTTATAACTTACGTGAAAATGAAAAATTATAATAATTTAAATGATAATTTGCACCTTGTTAAAGATATCAATTTATAATATTATTGATAAAATCATATAATGGAATAAATTTCAAAAGTACTATAGAAAATCTAATTCAGTTACAATAGCTTCAAAATTATAGATTCATTGATTTTTTTTTTAATCACAAAAATATACTAACCAAATACTGAACAGTTCATCAACTTGTAGAAATTTTTCTCAAAGGTAGTCTTTGCTTTCTTTCTCATTTCTGTGTTATGAAGAACATAGCGTTTCATCCAACTTTCTTAAAAGAATTCCAACACTCTGTGGATCTGCTTTATTTCCATTCCTAGTTTTAAATACAGTTGAAGATTTCTGTAATGTACTATGTAATGATCCTTGTCCTCCAATGTTGCTACCAATTTTTCGATTTTATGCCTTACAGGAAATATATTATCTTCTTCGGATATTCCATGTAATATTTTCCAAACTCTCTTAGCATAAAGCGATAATTGATCGTCCGGAATGTGTTTTTTTTCTGGACATACTGGTAAACAATTATGATCATCATCTAAATGCTCTGGATACTTTAAGGAGACTTCAAAAATATAACCTTTATCACCATCCTTTGATACTGCTGAAATATCAAAGTCCTTTACTTCCTCATCACTTAAGAATTTGAATCAACTTGTAGGTAGTTTATGAAGCATTGCATAACCATAAAGATTATTGATATCTAAATATTGTAAATATGACGTCGGTTTTGATGGATTATAGTTTTGTTCTCCCAGTAAATGATTCTTTGTGCTTTTGTAACGATTAGAAATCTGGGAAACTCCACCTCTTATTCCTTTTTCTCTAAATAAAATTTTATCAATATCAGTCATTAATTCAAGACATACTCCACTCATTTTTAAACATGCTGACTAAGAAAGTCCAGGAGAACTATAAAAATGGCAAGGATCTAATTCATATTGGTTTAAGCACATGCTTCGAAACTTCTCGAAAACATCGCACAAAAGAATCACATCTGTTTTTAGATATAAATCATGGTAATCACCTAAATCGTTTAGCTTGAACGTTTGAAATACAGTACAAGCATGGTGATATTCCAAGTCAGAGATTGACTCTCTTTTTAGATCAGAATAAAATGCATTTTGGGGTGGTAGTTGAGTTTCTTGAAATTTACTCTCATCATCCATGTAGTCATATGGATATACGCCTTTACGTAATAGCAATTCAGCGTGAGATGGTAATGGTAATTCTTGCTGAAAATGTGTAAATGCTTTTATCACATCACAAGACAAATTTTCCACAAGTGCTTCTAATGATGAATTTAAGAATTGGAAACTGTCAATAAAACGAAGAGATCCCAATGAAAAACTGACATAACGCTCTAAATTTTGTGGAATGTACTTAATATCAGTATCTTTGAATTGCCCAATGCTCTGGCAGAGAATATGTCCATCGAAATTTTTTAAACCATGGAAAATGATTGGAATAAATTTAGACTATTGGCAATGTAAGTTACAATTATGATGTGCTAATCCAAAAACTTTACCACTTACATGACAATGATGTCTAACTGATTTATCTTTATCACTAAATGGCTTGCGACAAATGCAACACTCTTTTGCTAGCATGAAATTTTTTTCATCTTCTTTAGATATTTTCATTGGTTCTATCTTCTCTAAAATCTCTTCTATCTCTTGTTTTTCTTTCCATAGACATTCAATCAGCTTTTTAGCAGCATCTTCCCCTCGGTAAATGATTGTAGGTTTTGTATACTTTGAATCAATACAAATAACTTTGTATCCAAAACTGCAAGGTTCTAACAAAGTGGTTGGAGTTGTGTTTGATTCTGCTGGATTTGGAGAGCATGAAACGAGTTTTTTGTTTAAAGTTTCAGAATCTGCATAAATCACAAATGGCACTCTTAATTGTTTTTCAAATTCTTTAAACTCTAACATATTGTTTTTCCCAGGTTCTGGTAATTCAACGTTTTGAGCACCATGTACAGAGCAGTGTGGCAAGTGATCATCTAATAATATCTCTCGTGTAAATCCTTGTAAACAATAGGGACAAAAGAAATGTTTATGGCCGTATGATTTTAGTCTGAATAAAAATTTGTTTAAATCTTTACTATACACATGTGAGAATAAACTGCTAGTAAAACCGTCTATCTTTATATAGTTCACTCGAGTATAGTAGGCGTGTCCTTCATGCTACAATTACAATCTGGGTAGATGATGTGTGAGATATTCTCCAATGATACATTTCTCTAAATCATGTAATTGATCCATTTTGATTTCTTAGCTGATTTTTTCTTCAATAGTCTTCTTTTTTTCATATGTTGCTTTTTTTTTAAAACTAAAATCTCCATTTCTGATATGGGACGTTTTACATATAAAGTTGGTGTTTTATGAAAATTTTGCATATTATCCTTATTTAATGCTTTCTTTGTTATATCCTGTCTTTCCACTACATTATATTCAACCTTTTTATTTTCTCCTCCGACTTGATTTACTTCTTTATTTGTATTTTTCTTCTCCTCTAAAGCTTTTAACATACTTTCATATTTTGTTTTTAGTATAAGCATGAACTCCTTAGCCATAATTATAATTCTTTTTCAACAACTTTCCATAACAATATGAACTCTTTCCAATACATTTGTAGAATTCTGCTTCTCCTTTTAAGAGTTATACCCTTGCTAATAAAACGGCGAATGATTACTTTATACCGTTTTAATTTCTTTATATTTTTCTCTGATATTGTTCGATTTCCATGCAGCACATTAAATATGATTTGTACAACAGCTCTCATCTGTGATGGAGTTATTGATTTGATGAGAGCTTTGCGTTGCAAATCTGTCGTCATGATTAAAAGTTTCAAACAATTTTGTTCTTTCTTAAGCAAGGTATTCATATTATTTTACTACTTTCTGGAAGAAATACTATGATTAACTGATCTGGTAGGATATGTGTTCGAAGTTTATATTTTGGATTAGAATGAGGCGACAAATCAATCAGAAGATAGCCATATTTGTTTTGAATTGCCTTTTGATATGCGTCCATAAAATATTTCAATTGACCTGGAAACATCTGTCTACCTAAAGTTTGAACTTGAAACTGATCTCTTTGATTAGCAAACAATATAAAATAATGAGAATTTAAACTGATTGTACGGAATTGCTTTCCTCCTGCAAATAAATTTTGAACAATAAAAAAAGGTTGAAAAATTATAACGATGACTATATTGGCAGAAGAGGTCAACAATATTTATGTTTTGGGATGCTTTTTGAAGTAAATCATCAATAATCAATAATTTATGTTCTGAATCCATACCCCACGTTTCCAACTCTTGCCTGGATGGTAAACCCTCAAAGAACTCAATGCTTGGAATGGAATGGTTAATTTCTGAAAACAATTCTTGTTTCACACCATAGCAATAAAATATTTTCTTGGGAGGATCTGTAAACATGTACCGAGCATACTTTAAAATTTCATACAATAGACTCGTCTTCCCTGATCCTGTTGGACCTGCAATGATACAGGTACAGGGACTTTCAAATTTTATTGATGGATCTCTTTGTATAGAATTATCCATATTTTCATCCATCACAGTGTTAGCATGTCCAGCAACAAAACTCAACTGAATTGAAAGGAAAAGCATATACCTTATTTCAGATCTGCAGATGAAAAAGTAAGAAATAAATATAAAAAACACAATAATATGCATTTATATATTTTTATTCATTATAAACCTTTCAATGCTGCTTTGCATATTTGATTACAAGCTGATTCATTTTTTATACAATGAGGAAAAGAATATTGCACATATTCATACATAAATATATCATTTGCTTGAAGGTTTATAGAACTGAAACGTTTTACAATATCATTCATGGATATATTATTCAGTCTATGATGAAGATAAAATAGACAGTATAGTCCACATACACTTGAATAGTTGCTTTGTATCTGCTTTTCATTAACAAGAATGATAGTAGCATGTTTGTTCAGATACTTCTTAAAGTTGATAGTATAATAGTCTGGCCTTTTTCCATAACTATCAAAGAATTCTGCTTTCTCTGGTTTATCAAAATAAAATGCACACCAGTGTTTTCCTTCTTCAGAGAATGATTATCAGTGTTAGCAATAAATCCACATGGAAACTTTGGTAGAGTGTTTGGTAAACGATCTGCAGAATAAACTCCTTCCACATATTTTCTTAGAATGGGATCGCAATGAATGCACAACACTGAAGCTGAGATGTATTCATTCTGTTATGATGTCTCGTTCTTGGTTGATTTCAAAATATCCTGGAGACTCACTATATACGATACAGCTCATTGTTTCTGAAAAGGAAAAGAAAACAAGTGATATAAAATCATAATCATTGAAAAATTAGTATAATTATATATTTCAAATTCTTTTAGATATGAATTAAATATTATTTTGAAGCGAATTCTTACCGCTCAGAGCATTCTTGAACTGTACATCTAGTCTCACGTTCCCCATCTTTACCAGAGATAGATATTCTCCATGTTGAGAGAAGTATGGTTCAAGTTGAAATGCAAACAGAGTTGTTCCTTTGATAAAATCTAGTCTTGTGATATTATTTCTCAAATCATGATTCCACTTTCCAGTAAACTGAAATAATTCAGAGTATGCTCGCATAACCGTCGCATCATCTGATGTATCGAAATCTAGTTTTATTGGATTGCCTCCAACAGGTATTCCATCAGAATAGAGACAAATAGATTGGATGTTACAGTTAGAAAAATCAAAAGGATTTGAACTGTAATCTCCTGACACTGCCGTTGATTTAACAAATCCAACTATAACTCGACTAGGTTTTTGTCCTTGAAATAGGTTTTCCCAGTGAAATGAAGTACTTCCTGTTGCAATACTCTGCGTTCGACACTCTGCTCTGGTGAATGGATACTTAGCATTAGTGCTTTTAAGTATTTCAGAATGTCCATAGATCACAGCTGGATTGATTCTCACTTTTCTTGCTAGTAGATATATATCAGTTATATCTATCTTGTAATCAGGTTTGGTTTCTCCAGAGCAAAGACAAAAAGCTGGAGAGCTTCTGTAGAGTTTTAGCTTTACATCAACTTGATTTATCAAGTATCTAGATATGGAGAATAGATCATGAAAAATAGGTCCTTGTAGATCTAGACTGATTGACTTTTTAATGTACTGTGATCGTATGAAAAGACCATTGTTAGCGCCAGACGGGTCAGGATCTTCAGGGTGATCGCTATCATCTTTGATAAACAGTTGTGTAGATAACTGAGTAGATTTAGCATCTTGTCCATAGTTTAGCATTGTTTGTATCATAGCTCTATATGGATTGTTGTTACATGTGATGGTAGATTTATTTTGTAAGATAACGTCTGTGTCAGAAAACAGAGCTTGTAAAAATAAATTCACAGGTCCAACTTTTTCATTGTCAACTAAATTTGTATCATCTGCTTTTTTCACCTTCAATTTCACATAAAGCTGTGAACCTTTCAAATCTAAATAGTCCATAGAATTTTGACCACTGATTTTAAATTCAATAGGACTATCTCCAGACAATTGCGAGAGTGGTCGAATTTCTTGATAATAAATATCTGATACTGCTACCTGTGTTTGAGGACGATCAAAAAGGGATAGCTCGCTGGGAACACCCTAATTAAAAATTGAAAATGTCTTTTTTGATTGATGGTTTCCTAGTCTTCTTTTTAACAGTCTTTTTTCCACCTCTTTGATTCTTTGGGCTGATTTTGACGATTTTTCTTGTCTTTGAGACTGTCTTCTTTGTTGACTTCTTTCCTCTTCTATACCCTTTTCCTTTATGTTGCATTTTAGATGTACGTTGTGACTTAATAGAAATATTATTTTGATCACGTTTCAATTCAGATTTAGCTTGTTCAACAACTTGCTGTGCTGGAGCTACAAGTTTTACTGATGTTTGATGAGATGGTGAAGCAGATTCTTCAGACTGCTTAAGATATTTGTCTATTGGTGCTATAAAAGAGCGAATATACTTTGATCCACCGATTTGATTGCTTGGTTGTAAACGCTCTTTACCATTTGCAACATTTAAAAAAAAAATTCATCCACTTTTGTGGATTGGGTATGTATAATTTAAACGGATACTGTTTAAAATGAAGTAGCAATGACACTGGCGAGATCAGGAATGATGCAAAATTGCCGTCTTCTGACTTAATATAAAATTCAAATTCAATTAGTTCTTTTCTTTTTACTGGTAAATATATTGGTGAACCAAAGCTATAACTCCATCCATCTTGTGAGTTTTTTTGTAATCTTCTCAAAAGAGGCTGTTCTGATCCTTCCACAATGCTTTCCTTGCAAATGTTGGTATACACATATAATGCATTGCTGATTGAATTATCCTTTTTTCCTTTCATCTCTTTAAAGGCAGAATAAAATTCAACTAATCCAACTTTCCAAAATCCATTAAATGTAAGTGGTAATTTTAAGTGTAGTTTAAAGTTACAGACTTGATTTTCTGGAAAATAATGATTGCTATCAGCGCTTTTTATGTAAACATAACGATCCGTTATTTTATGCAGGATCAACAAATGTATCTTTTACTTGATCAACATCTATCCAACCATTGAATGATTTTGGAAAGCCTTCCCACTGAACAAAATATTGAAGCTTTCCGCTTTGTTTTCTTTGTTTCAATATTTTTTCTATAAACCAGAGACTATTTTCATCTTTGTCAACTTTTTGGAGTTCTGAATTATAAAATAATCGTTTTATAGCTTCATCTTTAAGATCTTTTATTTTATACGTGGGACTTGTCAGGTGTTATTTGTTTAGGCCAGTTCATAAAGCTAACAAGTCTATCTTCACTAAATATCATATCATCTCGCGTGAAATGGAAACATTTCATGCAATGCATAGTAGCATTAGCAGAATCAGCTTCTAAATCCATATTTCAACAGTCTAAATTTCCCTCTAAAAATGATTTAAGGAGTTGTATACTCACGTTCAAGTTACATACTGACTCAAATATGCCAAGTGGTAGCTTTATAAACTTCCTCCCCTCTAGAATCATAATAACAATTTCATTTTTCCATCTTTTTACAACTATCGAATACTTCTCATTCAGTATAGAAGAAATTTTTCTCCGTTCTGGTTGCCAGGGTAACTCACTAATATCATCAAAACTATCTTTAAAATTACAACTAAGCATGTCGATTTGTACTGATCACTGACATTTCACCTGTGGGTTCTAGTCTGTGACTCAACCAATGTGGATATGTGATAAAGGTCAATAGCTGCTCTGTGAGCCAATGGTCTTTCCCGGAGTTTTCCCAGGTTCTTCCTCCACCAGTTATACTAACTGTCATGTATAATCTATCTTGCGCTGACAAATGACGCTAAACTCCAAATCAACAACAATAACAATGAGGGAGCTATTATTATTGTTTATTTATAGATCAATCATGAAAACATGTTTAGAGTGAAATAACAGTTACTTTTATAGAAATCATATACAATGAATGTAAAGTCTAGTATTAAAAGGATGCAAATTGATGAATGAAATGTGCTCATAAAATGGAGAAGTTTCTTTTTTTCTTTTCAAAGTACTATAATTATACAATAACTGCTCCTTGAACAACAATGGAGAGTAAGATATAAGTTGTGATGCTGATAGTCTCTGTTTGTATAATGAATGCTTTATGTCAGCCGTATGATATACAAACATTATGCACTGCAGCTGATTCAGTCACATGTTCACTGTTTACGATCATATTCACAAGGTATAATTCTTTAAAAAGATTAAAAGGTATTATGCATATAAATTGGATTCTGATTTTTTCTATACATAGGAAATCAAAATTAGGAGTGTGTGTGTGTGTGTGTGTGTGTGTGTGTGTGTGTGTGTGTGTGTGTGTGTGTGTGTGATGTTTAAAATTTGAGTAGATTAGTTTTTAAGTCACATTTTACTTTTGGTAATTTTTTTATATTTTTTTCTTTAGATTGAAATTAAAATTAGGGATGTGTGTGTATTTGTCTGTGTGCGTCTTTTTCCTTTTATATAAGTAGATACATTTTAAAACAAGTTTGATATTTTGTGATCATATATTCAGAGTATAATAATATACATATAATTTTGAGTGTTTTTTTTTATTTATATTTTTTTTTATTTACATTGATATCAAAATTAAATATATATGTGCATTTGTGTGTTTGTATCTTCAATTTCTTTTTATCTAAGTGGATTTGTTTAGGTGTGTGTGTGTGTGTGATTTTTAAAATTTGAGTAGATTAAGTCACATTTTACTTTTGGTAATTTTTTAAAGGGATGTAATAATAATATGTTTATAACTTTGATCGTGATCTTTTTTCTTTAGATTAAAATCAAAATTAGGGATTGTTTTACATTTTAAATTTAAGTGACCATTTAGGGATTTTCAATTAGATACAGCCTAACATTGCATATGCTGAAATTAAACGACGTCTACATATTAATTTGTACACATATTGATCAATTAATTTTAAATAAAAAATAAATACACCTATGGATAATTATTATAATTTTTCATTTTCACATAAGTTATAAAAAAAGTCTTCTTAATAATTTGTATTGCAAACTTTATTATGAGTATTGATTTATTACAGGCAAGACAATGGAGAACGTTCGAAAGCATGTCGATGTGACCTTGGTTCAGACTAAGAAGAAACTCCAGAAACTCACAAGAAAGTCAACTTTCAAAACTTGTAAAATATTTAGCGAAGATCTAGTGGCAGTGGAATTAAGTCTTGCAAAAGTGAAACTTTTTAAGCCGAGTTACTCGGGAATGTGTATATTGGATATCTCCAAGCTTGCTATGTATGATTTTTATTATAATTACCTGAAACAATTATACAGAGACAAACTTCAATTGCAAATGACTGATACAGATAGTTTGTTGTTTTACTGTGAAATAGAGAATATTTATGATGACATGAACGAGCGTCTGGATTTATTTGATACTTCAGACTATCCGAAAGATCACTTTCTTCATAGCAATGAAAACAAAAAAGTTCTTGGTAAAATGAAAGATGACATGAATGGAAAGCCTATACATTAAACATATGCTCTGAGACCAAAAATGTATGCTTTTGTCTGTGATGGAAAAGAAGAAAAGAAAGCAAAAGGCATTGCTAAAGTGACAGTAAAAAAGGATCTACGATTCGAAACATATAAACAGACATTGTTTCAGGAATCTAAAGTACGCTCCAGCATGTGCTTAATTAGAAGTAATTCTCATCAACTGTTTTGTGAAAAAATAGTTAAAACTGGTCTTTCCTGCTTCGATGATAAACGATATTTGCTAGATGATGGTATTGAAAGTTTAGCCTATGGACATTACAAAATTAAAGCAAAAGAAAGAGACAATGTATTGCTATAAGTGTATACTAAATAATGAGTCTATGTATCTTGTTTATTTAATGTGTGAAATAAAATTTATATTACAACTTTATCTTTTTTCGTTTAATATCTCTTTGCTTGTATCTTTTCTTTCTTTCATGATTTAAGTTTGCTATTATGATTGAAAATTTAGCAGTGATAAACTGAATTATATTTCATTTTCTGTTCTCTCCTTTATTTGCCATTAAAAAATACACGTGTGTTCGTGTGTGTGTGTGTGTGTGTGTGTGTGTGTTTGTGTGATTTTTAAAATTTGAGTAGATGAGTTTTTAAGTCACATTTTACTTTTGGTAATTTTTTTAAGGGATGTAATAATAATATGTTTATAACTTTGATCGTGATCTTTTTTCTTTAGATTGAAATCAAAATTAGGGATTGGTTTTTTTAATTATTTTTTGTTTCTTTAGATTGAAATCAAAATTAGGGATGTGTGTGTGTTTTTCTTTTATTTGTTGAGTAGATTAGTTCTCAAGTCACATTTAACTTTTGTAAAAATTTTTTAAGGGATGTAATAATATGCATATAACTTTGACCGTGATCTTTTTTCGATAGATTGAAATCAAAATTAGGAAGGGGGTACGTTTGACGTGTGATTTTATCTTCGTTTTGATATTAAAAGTTTTATCTGAATGTGTAGTATTATACTCTTAATAAAAGTCTTACATTTTAAATTTAAGTGACCATTTAGGGATTTTCAATTAGATACAGCCTAACATTGCATATGCTGAAATTAAACGACGTCTACATATTAATTTGTACACATATTGATCAATTAATTTTAAATAAAAAATAAATACACCTATGGATAAATAAAATCAGATGACAGGTACACTTTGATGTTGGATTCTCTTTGATGGTAGACAAGTTTACCTTGTATGGTTTTGATTTAGTCTCAAAAATCTAGCAGGCAAGAAAAAAAATGGTAATGTACATCATATCCTGAGAATAGTATAGTAAATGATATGCTAATATTTTCCAAAAATGTATTCCCACCATTTCAAGTAGATCTTAATGTTTTATCTTAATGAAAAGTAGATTTTATCTATAAATGATTTCATATGGCGAAAGATTGAGTGGGATGAGAATGGAACATTTTTATTAAAGCTCCCATGGATCGAGTGACTGGGTAGGAGATCATATCTATTAATGTACATTTGGTTTCATATGCGGAGCGAGGTGAGAATTTAAGGTGTAAATAAATGATATCTATCAGTGTTTCAACAAAATAGAGAATTCAGTACAATGACCTGACTGGTAGATTTGATGGTAGACAAGTTTACCTTGTATGGCTTTGATTTAGTCGCAAAAATCTAACAGGCAATAAAAATAAATGGTAATGTACATCATATCCTTCCAAACAGTGGTACAAGTAGTTTACCTTGCATGATCTTAATTTGTGAATATTTCTCATTAAGTATACAAGAAACGTTTCTCTGTTCTGGTAACTAGTATAATTCACTAATAGGTATTCTCTATAGCAACGCCTCTTCACATGTGAATGAACTTAATTGACATGTTAATATAAAATATCTAGGATTCATTCACCCCTCTAAATGGTTGCTTACAAGGACGATAGTTTACCTAACCTGCGCTCTGGAATGCATGACCTTTGTTTGACCGCATTCCATCCTAGAGCGGTGCTGCACCGGCGGTAGTTTACTACTACTGATGCTAGATAGTATAGAACTCTGTATGATGACAGATAGTATAGAACTCTGTATGATACTAGATAATATAGAACTCTGCATGATGCCAGATAGTATAGAACTCTGTATGATGCCAGATAATATAGAACTCTATATGATGCTAGAGAATATAGAACTCTGTATGATGGTAGATACTATAGAACTCTGTATGATGGTAGATACTATAGAATTCTCTATGATGATGGAGAATATAGAACTCTCTATGATGGTAGATAGTATAGAACTCTGTATGATGGTAGATAATATAGAACTCTCTATGATGATAGAGAATATAGAACTCTCTATGATGGTAGATAGTATAGAACTCTGTATGATGGTAGATACTATAGAACTCTGTATGATGGTAGATAGTATAGAACTCTCGATGATGGTAGATAATATAGAACTCTGTATGATGGTAGATAATATAGAATTCTGTATGATGGTAGATAATATAGAATTCTGTATGATGGTAGATGCTATAGAACTCTGTATGATGGTAGATGCTATAGAACTCTGTATGATGGTAGATAATATAGAACTCTGTATGATGGTAGATAATATAGAACTCTGTATGATGGTAGATAATATAGAATTCTGTATGATGGTAGATAATATAGAATTCTGTATGATGGTAGATAATATAGAACTCTGTATGATGGTAGATAATATAGAACTCTGTATGATGGTAGATACTGTAGAACTCTCTATGATGGTAGATAGTATAGAACTCTCTATGATGGTAGATAATATAGAACTCTGTATGATGGTAGATAATATAGAATTCTGCATGATGGTAGATACTATAGAACTCTGTATGATGGTAGATAGTATAGAACTCTCTATGATGGTAGATAATATAGAATTCTCTATGATGGTAGATAGTATAGAACTCTGTATGATGGTAGATAATATAGAACTCTCTATGATGGTAGATAATATAGAACTTTGTATGATGGTAGATAATATAGAACTCTGTATGATGGTAGATAGTATAGAATTCTCTATGATGGTAGATAACATAGAACTCTCTATGATGGTAGATACTATAGAACTCTGTATGATGGTAGATACTATAGAACGTTGTATGATGGTAGATAATATAGAACTCTGTATAATGGTAGATAATATAGAATTCTGTATGATGGTAGATAATATAGAACTCTGTATGATGGTAGATAATATAGAATTCTGTATGGTGGTAGATACTATAAAATTCTGTATGATGGTAGATAGTATAGAACTCTCTATGATGGTAGATAATATAGAACTCTGTATGATGGTAGATACTATAGAACTTTGTATGATGGTAGATAATATAGAACTCTGTATGATGGTAGATAATATAGAATTCTTTATGATGGTAGATAATATAGAACTCTGTATGATGGTAGATAATATAGAATTCTGCATGATGGTAGATACTATAGAACTCTGTATGATGGTAGATAGTATAGAACTCTCTATAATGGTAGATAATATAGATTTCTCTATGATGGTAGATAGTATAGAACTCTGTATGATGGTAGATAATATAGAACTCTCTATGATGGTAGATAATATAGAACTCTGTATGATGGTAGATAATATAGAACTCCCTATGATGGTAGATAATATAGAACTCCCTATGATGGTAGATACTATAGAACTCCCTATGATGGTAGATAGTATAGAACTCCCTATGATGGTAGATAATATAGAACTCCCTATGATGGTAGATAATATAGAACTCCCTATGATGGTAGATACTATAGAACTCTGTATGATGGTAGATAATATAGAATTCTGCATGATGGTAGATACTGTAGAACTCTCTATGATGGTAGATAGTATAGAACTCTGTATGATGGTAGATAATATAGAACTTTGTATGATGGTGGATAATATAGAATTCTCTATGATGGTAGATAATATAGAACTCCCTATGATGGTAGATACTATAGAACTCTCTATGATGGTAGATAATATAGAACTTTGTATGATGGTGGATAATATAGAATTCTGCATGATGGTAGATACTATAGAACTCTGTATGATGGTAGATACTGTAGAACTCTCTATGATGGTAGATAGTATAGAACTCTCTATGATGGTAGATAATATAGAACTCTGTATGATGGTAGATAATATAGAATTCTGCATGATGGTAGATACTATAGAACTCTGTATGATGGTAGATAGTATAGAACTCTCTATGATGGTAGATAATATAGAATTCTCTATGATGGTAGATAATATAGAACTCTCTATGATGGTAGATAATATAGAACTCTCTATGATGGTAGATAATATAGAACTCTCTATGATGGTAGATAATATAGAACTCCCTATGATGGTAGATACTATGGAACTATCTATGATGGTAGATAATATAGAACTTTGTATGATGGTAGATAATATAGAACTCTGTATGATGGTAGATACTATAGAACTCTCTATGATGGTAGATACTATAGAACTCTCTATGATGGTAGATAATATAGAACTCCCTATGATGGTAGATACTATGGAACTATCTATGATGGTAGATAATATAGAACTCTGTATGATGGTAGATAATATAGAACTCTGTATGATGGTAGATAATATAGAACTCTGTATGATGGTAGATACTATAGAACTCTCTATGATGGTAGATACTATAGAACTCTCTATGATGGTAGATAATATAGAACTCTCTATGATGGTAGATAATATAGAATTCTGTATGATGGTAGATAGTATAGAATTCTCTATGATGGTAGATAATATAGAACTCTCTATGATGGTAGATAATATAGAAATCTGTATGATGGTAGATAGTATAGAACTCTGTATGATGGTAGATAATATAGAACTCCCTATGATGGTAGATACTATAGAACTGTGTATGATGGTGGATAATATAGAACTCTGTATGATGGTAGATAATATAGAACTCTGTATGATGGTAGATACTATAGAACTCTGTATGATGGTAGATAATATAGAACTCTGTATGATGGTAGATACTATAGAACTCTGTATGATGGTAGATAATATAGAATTCTGTATGATGGTAGATAATATAGAACTTTGTATGATGGTGAATAATATTGAATTCTGTATGATGGTAGATAATATAGAACTCTGTGTGATGGTAGATAATATAGAACTCTGTGTGATGGTAGATAATATAGAATTCTGTATGATGGTAGATAATATAGAACTCTCTATGATGGTAGATAATATAGAACTCCCTATGATGGTAGATACTATAGAACTCTGTATGATGGTAGATAGTATAGAACTCTGTATGATGGTAGATAGTATAGAATTCTGTATGATGGTAGATAGTATAGAACTCTGTATGATGGTAGATAGTATAGAATTCTCTGTGATGGTGGATAATATAGAACTCTGTATGATGGTAGATAATATAGAATTCTCTATGACGGTAGATAATATAGAACTCTCTATGATGGTGGATAATATAGAACTCCCTATGATGGTAGATACTATAGAACTCTGTATGATGGTGGATAATATAGAACTCTGTATGATGGTAGATAATATAGAACTCTGTATGATGGTAGATAATATAGAACTCTGTATGATGGTAGATACTGTAGAACTCCCTATGATGGTAGATAGTATAGAATTCTGTATGATGGTAGATAGTATAGAACTCTCTATGATGGTGGATAATATAGAACTCTGTATGATGGTAGATAATATAGAATTCTGTATGATGGTGGATAATATAGAACTCTTTATGATGGTAGATAATATAGAATTCTGTATGATGGTAGATAGTATAGAACTCTGTATGATGGTAGATAATATAGAATTCTGTATGATGGTGGATAATATAGAATTCTGTATGATGGTGGATAATATAGAACTCTCTATGATGGTGGATAATATAGAACTCTGTATGATGGTAGATACTATAGAACTCTGTATGATGGTAGATAATATAGAACTCTCTATGATGGTGGATAATATAGAACTCCCTATGATGGTAGATACTATAGAACTCTGTATGATGGTGGATAATATAGAACTCTGTATGATGGTAGATAATATAGAACTCTGTATGATGGTAGATACTATAGAACTCTGTATGATGGTAGATAATATAGAACTCCCTATGATGGTAGATACTATAGAACTCTGTATGATGGTAGATACTATAGAATTCTGTATGATGGTAGATAGTATAGAACTCTGTATGATGGTAGATACTATAGAATTCTATATGATGGTAGATAATATAGAACTCCCTATGATGGTAGATAATATAGAACTATCTATGATGGTAGATACTATAGAACTTTGTATGATGGTAGATAATATAGAACTCTGTATGATGGTAGATACTATAGAATTCTGTATGATGGTAGATAATATAGAACTTTGTATGATGGTAGATAATATAGAACTTTGTATGATGGTAGATAATATAGAACTCTGTATGATGGTAGATAATATAGAACTCTGTATGATGGTAGATAATATAGAATTCTGTATGATGGTAGATAATATAGAACTCTCTATGACGGTAGATAATATAGAACTCCCTATGATGGTAGATACTATAGAACTCTGTATGATGGTAGATAATATAGAATTCTGTATGATGGTAGATAATATAGAATTCTGTATGATGGTAGATAATATAGAATTCTGTATGATGGTAGATAATAAAGAACTTTGTATGATGGTAGATAATATAGAATTCTGTATGATGGTAGATAATATAGAACTCTGTATGATGGTAGATAATATAGAACTCTGTATGATGGTAGATACTGTAGAACTCTCTATGATGGTAGATAATATAGAACTCTGTATGATGGTAGATACTGTAGAACTCTCTATGATGGTAGATAATATAGAACTCTGTATGATGGTAGATACTGTAGAACTCTGCATGATGGTAGATAATATAGAACTCTGTATGATGGTAAATACTATAGAACTCTGCATGATGGTAGATAATATAGAATTCTGTATGATGGTAGATAATATAGAACTCTGTATGACGGTAGATACTGTAGAACACCCTATGATGGTAGATACTGTAGAACTCTGTATGATGGTAGATAATATAGAACTCTGTATGATGGTAGATAATATAGAATTCTGTATGACGGTAGATACTGTAGAACTCCCTATGATGGTAGATACTGTAGAACTCCCTATGATGGTAGATACTGTAGAACTCTGTATGATGGTAGATAGTATAGAACTCTGTATGATGGTAGAGAATATAGAACTCTGTATGATGGTTTATAGTATAGAACTCTGTATGATGATAGATAATATAGAACTCTGTATGATAGTAGATAATATAGAATTCTGTATGATGGTAGATAATATAGAACTCTCTATGATGGTAGATAGTATGGAACTCTCTATGATGGTAGATAATATAGAATTCTGTATGATAGTATATAGTATATAACTCTGTATGATGGTATATAGTATATAACTCTGTATGATGGTAGATAATATAGAACTCTGTATGATGGTAGAAAATATAGAACTCTCTATGATGGTAGATAATATAGAATTCTGTATGATAGTATATAGTATATAACTCTGCATGATGGTATATAGTATATAACTCTGTATGATGGTATATAGTATATAACTCTGTATGATGGTAGAAAATATAGAACTCTCTATGATGGTAGATAATATAGAATTCTGTATGATAGTATATAGTATATAACTCTGTATGATGGTATATAGTATATAACTCTGTATGATGGTATATAGTATATAACTCTGTATGATAGTATATAGTATATAACTCTGTATGATGGTAGATAATATAGAACTCCCTATGATGGTAGATAATATATAACTCTCTATGATGGTAGATAATATAGAATTCTCTATGATGGTAGATAATATAGAACTTTGTATGATGGTAGATAATATAGAATTTTGTATGATGGTAGATAATATAGAATTTTGTATGATGGTAGATAATATAGAATTTTGTATGATGGTAGATAATATAGAATTTTGTATGATGGTAGATAATATAGAATTTTGTATGATGGTAGATAATATAGAATTTTGTATGATGGTAGATAATATAGAATTTTGTATGATGGTAGATAATATAGAATTTTGTATGATGGTAGATAATATAGAATTTTTTATGATGGTAGATAATATAGAATTTTGTATGATGGTAGATAATATAGAACTCTCTATGATGGTAGATAGTATATAACTCCCTATGATGGTAGATAATATAGAACTCTGTATGATGGTAGATAATATATAACTCTCTATGATGGTAGATAGTATAGAGCTCTCTATGATGGTAGATAATATAGAACTCTCTATGATGGTAGATAATATAGAACTCTCTATGATGGTAGATAATATAGAATTCTGTATGATGATAGATAATATAGAACTCTGTATGATGGTAGATACTATAGAACTCTCTATGATGGTAGATAATATAGAACTCTCTATGATGGTAGATAATATAGAACTCTGTATGATGGTAGATAGTATATAACTCTGTATGATGGTAGATAATATAGAACTCTGTATGATGGTAGATAGTATATAACTCTGTATGATGGTAGATAATATAGAACTCTGTATGATGCTAGGTAGTATAGAACTCTGTATGATGGTAGATAATATAGTACTTTGTATGATGCTAGGTAGTATAGAACTCTGTATGATGGTAGATAATATAGAATTCTCTATTATGCGCGAAATGCAGTTTGAATAATATGTTACACTCGGTCAGCTGAAACTGTTCTTAAACAGTAGTTGTAGCTCTGTCCCAGACCACGAAGACACGCATACTCCTATGAGATACTCATACAACCTGCAGTCACACCACTAGGTTTATCCTTAGAGGCAAACGTCCACTCTACAGAATTCCTATAAAATTTCCAAGCGACTTCAAAGATTGTAAGGTTGACGTTTCGTTGAGAAATGAAAGCCACAAAGAGGAAAACAAGGAATGTGACTCCGAAAACTTGCAGCAAGATGGAGTCTGTGTTAAAATCTGTACTGTTGCCAGATTTGTCTCGCCTGTTAAGTGCTCTTGCCACAGAAACGAACACGATGATCACACTCAAGAGTATGATAAAAATACTGACGCAAAAGGTCACGTGTCGCAATTTTTCCTATGCAGTGATTTGGGGACATCTGGAAAATCTCAGCTGAAAAGAGAAACACATTCAGACACATTTTTCGCTTGTGTTTTCACACCTAGCACCTGGGATATCTTGAAGTTTTATTTGATAATTTAACACACAGTTTTGCTGATTTCTACTGGCACTATAATATGACGTTTATAATTACTGCAAGGATATATATATATATATATATACACACACATTCACACACACACACATACACTGTATAATACTTGTACTGCAGCGAAACATCCACTTCGAGAGAGAGAGATTGATAGGCGCATTTCAAGGGGCAGACTATTGATTGTCTAAAGCAACTGAAAGATCATTACGTCATGGCCTACATACAATTTTTACCAATCAGCTGTTGTCTCGACATTGTGTGCTGTTTAAGTGGATTACAAAATCGTGTATCGTACAACAGTTGGTAAAAATCTGTGGAGACACTTGAAATTCTCCTTTCATTTGTTAGGTACCGACTTCTTTCCTGTGAAAAATAACGACATACTTATAGAAATATTTGCTTACAGCTTCGGTTTGGCACGACAATGTATCATTAATGCTCACACTCCCGAAACTACCGTTGAACCGAGGCGAGTGTAGCAGTCAAGTCCAATAATAATAATAAAAAAATAAAAATAATATCCTCTGATTCCTATATCATTATAGGTGTAACGAATACAATTTTAATAGTTCGTTGAAAATGAACATATTTCCACATCAAAATGAGACAGTTAACGATAACCACCGAGTAAGAATAAGAAATCGAGGGCGTTAGTTATTAAACATGCCTTTTTTATGTATTTATTGAGGGGTCCATGTATCCCCTAATATGTTAATATTGAAACAATGAACGCAAATATTTTATACTAGTGAGTGTTTATTTACAACGACTAAAATTACTGCAATATGAATAACGGAAACAGTTTGTTTTGAAATGAGGAAAATTCCAGTTAAGAGGTTTTGTACGTAATGATATATTTAGTTTTATCTGTAGGTCTCTGTGTTTGAATTCGTCTTTCCATAAATCCTCTGCTTGAGCACACATTACTCTAACATTATTTACTTTGTTTAAAACAGCAATATTCAACTGAAAGGTTTTATGTTGTGCTCACATACCCAGTGGCGTACTAAGGGTAAATGGCGCCCGGGGCGAAGATGATGGCCCAAAGGGCCAGAGTAAGAGGCCCGAATTTTTATCAGCTGTTTTGACGCCCAAAGACCTCTTGCGCCCAGGGCAACCTGCCCCGTCCGCCCCCCCCTCCCCCCGTTAGTACGCTACAGCACATACCCAATTTAGGCTCGCTCAGTTTTTATCTAGAAATCTAGAAATCTTAAAATGGTTTGATTTTGTTACGTCCAAAACGTATTGACAATTTGGGCTTTGGACCTTAAATCACTTTATTTTCTGTTGGGATGGTTGAGAATAAAGCTTGGTCAGATTTGTTGGTGGTAGGAGTTGCAAACCTTATCTCTCTCTCTATATGCTATCAATTAAATTGTTTAAAGCGCCTGAACCCTCAAACGATTGGTAAATAAGCACTTGTACACAAGTGCCCTTAAATTGGTATTTTATAGAAAGTATCTTTCATGGAAAATCATCATTTCCATGCTAGTGACCTTTCATCGACCTTGACAAGTAATCTTCCGCGATCTACATTTTATCTTCAGAGTTTCACTTTCCTCTCTTAGTTCCTACAATGTGTGTGTGTTATTTTGGATCAAGCGGGTTCGTTACTAGCAGAGTATTGAAGGCTATTTGGGTCATTCTTATGAAATGCTTCTTTGGAACTTCGAAAAGGGTTTACTAAGACCCATTTTCCTTTTCGGGCAGCCATTTTGTCCAAGTTTACATTAACTATTCTTTCACTGCTCTTGTATCCGAATTTTCACGAAAGAGGTGGCTTGGATTTGAGCGTTTTCAAGACGTCCATGCAAAACACAACATCAGTTATCTCCCTGATAGTCCTCTGAGAAAAGCATTTAAATATAAATGTTAATTCGTGTGTCAGGATGTTCAACAAAGCCAACATGTCGGTAAATATATAATTTAAACTCGCGCCCATCTGATCGCGTGTCAAGCTCTCTAACCACTGAGTCACAGCGACTCCCTTCAGAGACAAATAGACACGACATTCATTTCACACAAAAAGTGGCATCAAATATCAGAGGAGTGGGAGTCATATTTGAAATTTATTCTTTAAACAGTCATGAGGAAAAATTACCTTGACGTATATTTAATTGTCCTGCCCCCTGCTTAGCGTTGCCATTCTCTCTCTCTCTCTCTCTCTCTCTCTCTCTCTCTCTCTCTCTCTCTCTCTCTCTCTCTCTCTCTCTCTCTCTCTCTCTCTCTCACACACACACACACTTCTGATCTTTGCGGGAAACAAAAACAGTGCGCTACCTACAGAGATGTTTTGGTTATAATCCAACATAAGTAGCAACAATACAACAATATAAACATTGTGACTACGCGTACTTACTTGCATTCGTGTTTTAATCGAACAAAATATGCTCTCTGTTATTTTTTTTATATTCATGTCTAATGACCAGTGGACAGTTTAAGTAAATCTTTGTTTGTGGGCATTCATAATTCTTAGCACCCTCTTCTGCTGTTCAAACGGACTGCAGTGCAAAAGTCAGAAGAATTTTACTGTAATTTCAGCGGTCTCATTGTAAGCAGGTTGGTGTGTTGGCAAAGTAATATTTTATGTTTTGTACAAATGACACATCATATGTTCATATGCTTGCGGAATAATATTTCACTTTAAGTCCATTGCAATATCTACCTTACAAAGAAATTTTGTGATGCTTCACACATGAACGGGTGTAAAATAGTTTTCTTTTTTAAATGCAGTGTTTCATCTCTAAAAACAGACACATATAAGAATTTTGTTTTCTTTTTTCGTTTGGCTTCTATTCCGGCGCTTTCCACACAGGCTTTTAATAGCACCAGCGCAGAGAAGTTTCAATCTCACATACGTTAACATGTCTGTAATATTAGCATGGTATTGTGCACTGAAAATACAAAATTAATCTCTCTCTCTCTCGATTTCAGCTCTCGTGGCCTTACAAAACGGTGATTTATATGCACACAGAAGATCTACACAAGCAGGACCTTACCGCATATGTTCATTATGCCTAGCATATCATTGACAGAAATATAATCATTGAATTCAGATTTTAACTTTCATTCTGGTAATCATTTTGAACATACAAAAATTATCTGTAAGTCTGGCACAAGTACGGCTCGAAGTGCAGAGACTAAAGTTTTAATTATTAGGTTTCTTCATTCAGAAAACAACGAGAAGACAGGTCCAGGGTCTTACCTTATTGAAATGGCAATACATTAATGTCACTGCATGGGAAAAGTAGGCAGGATGTTGGAGTAATAAGTTCAAGGTCGTGTTAAAAATATCAGCGCTTTGCTGACCACAAACACCTGCTGAGCAGGGATGCATTTCGTTTTAGGAATGATGATTTTGATTCAAACAGGAATAAACATATATGATTCACTCTATATAATACACACACTGTCCAAAGAACACACACACACACACACACATCTATCTATCTATCTATCTATCTATCTATCTATATATATATCCACAGAAGTGTTTCGAACTACTAAAAAGAATAGCAACAGTTATAACACGCAATCTAAACACCTTATTACCGGAGATTTAAAGTTAACCTGCAGTCTCCTTTGACATTACAACAACTATTGCGTCATTTTCAATATTTACACGTAAGACAAAGATCACCAGCTCAGGGACATAAGTGCTACATATGTATCTGGCCTAAAAAAAGGATGTAAATCAGCTTTTCCGTTGGCTTCAAAGGTACTCAACGTCTGTTTTATGTTGTTTAAACAGACGCCTATGAAAATTAGGTCAGCTGTTATACTTGCAATATTTCACACAATCCACACTATAAAGGATTTTGACACAGTCTTATTTCCTATGGTTGTAATTAATGACAACTCATAAGATTGTTCAAGAAGATTTCACTCAAAGCACTTCAGAACCTGCAATACAGTGAATACTTGTATCTACTTTACGGACGAAAGCACCTCTTATCAAATGTTTTACTCTAAAAATAGGCACATAACCTCATAACTTATTGTTTGCTTGGGTTTCGTTTCCAGGGTTTTTCCATTAAAGCTATTTATAGAACTGTTTCTGTCTTCGTTGCGAAATAGTTTGTCATCAATGCTTAGGTTACATTCAAGTGTCTGTTGATTGAAATTGAGTCATTTTAAGTGCTT
This sequence comes from Margaritifera margaritifera, assembly GCA_029931535.1. Classification (NCBI taxonomy): domain Eukaryota; kingdom Metazoa; phylum Mollusca; class Bivalvia; order Unionida; family Margaritiferidae; genus Margaritifera; species Margaritifera margaritifera. The sequence continues at coordinate 144,988 of JAQPZY010001416.1, read as the reverse complement.
TGATAACTCTGTTCGTCTCAAAAGGCTTTGTATTATCTCCACTTAAATGGGAATAAAAATTGATTTGATAAGCCACACATGCAACTCTTCTTCAAATTTAACTTTATGAGTTGGTTGTCATCTTGTGTTTCCCTAAAAATGAGCGAGCTGTATTTTCATCTGGTGTATGAATCATGAAAACAGACAGCATTTAATGTCTCTAAAAGCGAATACGTGTATGTATATTGATTTGTTCTCAGGCTACTTGTTTCTTTAGTCTATCTACACGCACAGTAAGCAGATTTGCACCTATGCATATCGTTCTTCATAAGTGTAAAGACAGGAAATATCACTCCGTACGAGGCACAGACTTCAAACTTTGTTAGCAGTTTCCGTAAGAAAACTCACTGTAATTGTTTGCAACCGTCCCGTTAAACAACTCGAATAATTATTAACAGCAGGAAATATACAAAAATAGTGTATGACTTTTTTTTTTTTTTTAAACAGAATTTATAGTAAACTTGGTTTCGGACACATGGTGTAGGTAATGTTGATGTACAAGCAGCGCCTGAAAGATAATTGTGTTCAAAATTAGAATTCAAGGCTTGAATCTTCCAGCAGAGCAAGGCTATTAATTCATATTGAAAATAGAGTTTCATATAAAGGATACCTTCCTGTTATTACTATTAAGAAGTTTACAATAGCACTAACTAAACTGCAAACATCATCTCATCGACTCCATGTTGAAACAGGTAGATGTCTGCGCCACGAGTGATATCATATGAAAATAGAATATGTCGTTTTTGTTATGTGATAGAGGACGAATTTCATTTTGTATTAGAATGTACGTGTTACAAAGAATATAGGCGCAAGTATATACCTAAAAATTATTGGAGGAGTTTGTTCAACATATAATAAAAAGTACACTTTCTCAACCAACATCTATCAGCTACTAGAATGGATGATAATTATATAATTTTACGTTTGTTGCTTTAACAGCTTCAGTTGCTGATAATTTACTCACTTTTTTCCTTTTCTTTGTAATGTGATTGGTTGTATTTTTCCTTCCTTCTTTCATTTTTCTGTCTTCTCCAGATTGTTAGTTAGTTCATTTGTAGTAATTAACACACATTCAAGAGTCATAATGATTTATATTTTGACTCATATGTCCAAAGTTTTTATTATGATCCATTCTATTGTAGTTTCAATTAGAGTGTGATTTGAAGATATTGATTTATATTGCATATTGTTAAATGTGTGTCTGCCTTTACTTCATTTTGGTATTAATTCATTCTGTATATTTATATATTTGCAAAGGACCCATTAGCTAATATGTAATAACGATTCTATCTACCAGTAAATAAGTACATAGCCTTCACTTAAGTCTTATACAAGAGATTACATTTACATTAAACGGACAGAAACTATGTAAAGAAAGAATTCACAGATGCAAAAGAGGTGTGTTGCATATGTGAATCATACATACATACATACATACATACATACATACATACATACATACATACATACATACTCAGTAGTATTATGAAACAATAAACGGTTTATTGACTTGAACTATACAAAATCAGCATGCATTACTAAATATAAATTATAAATACCATAAATAAAAATGATGCGAGGTCTAAGTGGGTTTGATAACTTGCATTGTATACAGGTAAATCACGTGCATTGTATACAGGTAAATCACTTGCATTGTATACAGGTAAATTACGTGCAGAGGGATGAAAATCAGGCTACACCAAACCCACATGGCTTGAGCTTGAACAGAAATTTTTGTTAATGACGTCATGGATATAAACAAGGAGGGTGGGGCTTACTGTGCGTGTAGATAGACTAAAGAAACAAGTAGCCTGAGAACAAATCAATATATATACACGTATTCGCTTTTAGGGACATTATTGCAGTAAATGCTCTGTCTGTTTTCACAATTCATACACCAGATGAAAATACAGCTTGCTCATTTTTAGGGAAACACATGATGACAACCAACTCATAAAGTTAAATTTGAAGAAGAGTTGCATGTGTGGCTTATCTCATCATTTTTTATTCCCATTTAAGTGGAGATAATACAAAGCCTTTTGAGACGAACAGAGTTATCAAAGCACTTAAAATAACTCAATTTCAATCAACAGACACTTGAATGTAACCTAAGCATTGATGACAAACTATTTCGCAACGAAGACAGAAACAGTTCTATAATTAGCTTTAATGGAAAAACCCTGGAAACGAAACCCAAGCAAACAATAAGTTATGAGGTTATGTGTCTATTTTTAGAGTAAAACATTTGATAAGAGGTGCTTTCGTCCGTAAAGTAGATACAAGTATTCACTGCAATTCCATTATGTAAGGCGCCTGTAGTGTTTGTTTACATACGTGACGTCATAGGGACATAGATCTATTACCCGGGGCAGAATAATGTAATACAATAGATGCATTTAGCAATATATATATATATATATATATATATATATATATATATATATATATATATATATATATATATATATATAAAGAACTCGTTTTTACGAGGTGTATCATGCCTGTAATAATAATACATAGATAAATATTCATCCCAACAACCTACCTTGGTGAAATCAGTAAGGTGTATCATGCCTGTAATAAGAATAAATACAAATCGGAGGCAACCTAGCAATATGAAGTTCTTCAGTTGTTTACTTTGTAAGGGCAAATAAGGTGTCTTCCCTATCTCATGCTATGGCATTCTCCGACGTGTGAGGATTTGCTTGATGCAGTTTGAATACTAACTTGCCACAAGAAGACACGGAAGTCATCGACTGTTTTGAACGTGATACGAAAATACATATAACAATAATATATAAACTAATTTATTTGTTTTAAAAATAACAAATATTAATGCACATAAGAGAGGGAATATATTTTTAATATTAAAAAATGATTATTACAATAGACCTTGTGTGCTAGGAAATGTTATACAACACGTCGCTACCTGAGAAACTGTCAGTAAATCTGAGAAAAAAAGACTGGAAGTACCATTGTGATCTTGATATCACACTGGAAGTACCATTGTGATCTTGATATCACACTGGAAGTACCATTGTGATCTTGATATCACACTGAGGAAGCTCTTCAGACATACATATAAACATGAATAAAAAAAATGAATATGAAGTGTATGAATCAGACGTCAACATGGAAAAATGGGTTAAAAGATAATAGATTTTCACTAAATGAGAGTCACAGAGGTAATTACATCTGGTCCTAGTTTTACTAAACTCCACAAATATTCCAAATGAAGCTTGTACTCTATCATTCACATGATCCATGCATGTAACAATGATGGCATATTTGACAAATAAGAAAAATCTGAAATAAACATTTGAAGGTTTTATCTGAAGGAGTCATCATTTCTTTAAAAAGAGATGACATTCTTGAAATTTCTCCAGGAAGTTTAATAATTTCTCCATTGTATTTATTGATACAAATGTGTCTCCATGGAATGAAAATACGGCACACTTTTCACAAAACTGTATTGTACAAAGTCTTCGCTGTATTCGTTTGTATTCTTTGAATTCTTCTCTATGATGCTAGATAATATAGAACGTCAAGCGTTTGAAGCATATATTATAACTTACACAACTTAAGCTTAATTGCTTGGAAACTAGTGCTACAACGAGTACTCGATAACCCAAGTATGAGATGGGTAAATCCAAATCCTAAGAACTTTAAGGTAGAAAAGTAATCAATGGTCAGTAGAAGTACAGCTATATTTAAAAGAAACAAAAGCCACAAAGCTATTTTACAAACTTGTACACACACACACACACACACACACACACACACACACACACAGCGACTGCAACACTAACCAACTAACTAACAACCAATTAAACAAGCAATCAATCAACCAACCAACCAATGAACACAGAATCAGAAGTATGTACCATACAACACGAGAGAATGTTTGTATTTCTTAAACCATTCAACTACACCAAGTAGCTTCCAGCATATACGGATGCCACTGCCCTCACTGAAAATGGCAATTCAAACTTGATACCATCAAATTGTCCACGCAGAAGGAGAAATTGTTTAAAACAGTAATCTTTCCAGCGAAATGCTGTTTGAAAAATATGCCACACTCGGTCAGCTGAAACTGTTTTTAGACAGTAGTTTTAGTTATGTCCCAGACCACGAAGATACGCATTCTCCTATGAGATACTCATACAATCTCCACTGCAGTCACTTTGGACGTAAACGTCCACTCTACAGAATTCCTATAAAATTTCCGAGCGACTTCATAGATTGTAAGGTTTACGTTTCGTTGAGAAATGAAAGCCACAAAGAGGAAAACAAGGAATGTGACTCCGAAAACTTGCAGCAAGATGGAGTCTGTGTTAAAGTCTGTACTGTTGTCAGATTTGTCTCGCCTGTTAAGTGCTCTTGCCACAGAAACGAACACGATGATCACACTCAAGAGTATGATAAAAATACTGACGCAAAAGGTCACGTGCCGCAATTTTTCCTCTGCTGTGATTTGGGGACATCTGGAAAGTCTCAGCTGAAAAGAGAAACACATTCAGACACGTGTTTTGCTTGTGTTTTCACACCTAGCACCTGGGATATCTTAAAGTTTTATTTGATAATTTAACACACAGTTTTGCTTTTTTCTACTGGCACTGTAACTTGACGTTTATAATTATTGCCTTGATCTCTCTCTCTCTCTCTCTCTCTCTCTCTCTCTCTCTCTCTCTCTCTCTCTCTCTCTCTCTATATATATATATATATATATATATATATATATATATATATATATATATATATATATACTGTAGGATACTTGTACTGCAGCGACTTCGATCGATTGATCCAGAGAGAGAGAGAGAGAGAGAGAGAGAGAGAGAGAGAGAGAGAGAGAGAGAGAGAGAGAGAGAAAGACTGATGGGCGTATTAAAAGAGACAGGCTAGTGATTGTCTAAAGCAATTTAAAGGTCATTACGTCATGACCTAAATCAAAGTTTTACCAATCAGCTTTTGTCTCGACATTGTGTGATGTTTAAATGGATTATAAAAGTTTATATAGTTCAGGTGGCACTGGATGGTTTCGTAAATTGGCTTCTGTCATGTTTCTTAACTTAAGGCTATGATGTGACTTTTTCAGCTATTATTGTTTAATAATTACAGATGTGGATTATTTGTGAATTAGGTTTTTCGGGCTTGTGTTGTTCTTGAAATTGATGTGAGGCATGTACACCTTCCATAGTTACTTCACTGTATGTAGACAATGAAATACCAATCGTCGGCTAGGAAGTAGCGCTGGCCACCCATAGCGGTAGACACTTGGGTTCAAGGCAAGTACAACATCTCAAAAACGGCCTGGATGGCAATTATTTTGAATTGCATCAAGCTGTTTGGTGTTTTTCAAAATTATCAACTAGGGGAAGGGCCTGTTTTGTACCGTGAGCATCACTTTGTGTCAAAAATTACCTTCGAACGTGAAAAATACATGTATAAATTAGGGGTTGGGGTGCATAAGCTTTTTTTGCTATGAACTTCCATTGACTTGTCAGGTCAGGTGAATGCTATTCGTATGTTTTGTTTTATTATAACTATCCAAAAATATGGACCTTTTGACCTTTCTTATGTATTTATTTTTTAAATGAATTGTTAAATTAGCCAGGTGGCTGCGGCATTAAATTTGTGCATAAAAACTGTCTCTTGCACCCACAACAGTTTACAAAAGCGTATATCGTACAACAGATGGTAAAAATCTGTGGAGACACTTGAAATTCTCCTTTCATTTGTAAGGTAGCGACTTCTTTCCTGTGAAAAGTAATTACATACTTATAGAAATATTTGCTTACAGCTTCGGTTTGGCGCGACAATGTATCATCAAAACTGCACACTCCTGAAACTACCGTTGAGTCGAGGCGAGTGTAACAGTCAAATCCAATAATAATTAAAAAAAAAATAAATAAAATAAAAGACATAAAAATAAAGCAATAATATTCCCTGATACCTATTTCATTATTGGTGTAATAAATACAATTTTAAGAGTTCGTTGAAAATGAACATATTTCCACATCAAAATGACACCCAGTTAAAGAAAACCACCGCTATAAACGCGAGTACCAATAAGAAATGGAGAGTCATGTGAAACTTCTCTACTTAATAACTATGCCTCAGAGTATTTCCTTATCGAGTGGTCCATGTAATAGCTCTGATTATATACTTATCGAGTGGTCCATGTAGATCTCTGATTATATACTTATCGAGTGGTCCATGTAATAGCTCTGATTATATACTTATCGAGTGGTCCATGTAGATCTCTGATTATATACTTATCGAGTGGTCCATGTAATAGCTCTGATTATATACTTATCGAGTGGTCCATGTAATAGCTCTGATTATATACTTATCGAGTGGTCCATGTAATAGCTCTGATTACATACTTATCGAGTGGTCCATTCATAGCTCTGATTATATACTTATCGAGTGGTCCATGTAGATCTCTGATTATATACTTATCGAGTGGTCCATCTAATAGCTCTGATTATATACTTATCGAGTGGTCCATGTAGATCTCTGATTATATACTTATCGAGTGGTCCATCTAATAGCTCTGATTATATACTTATCGAGTGGTCCATGTAGATCTCTGATTATATACTTATCGAGTGGTCCATGTAGATCTCTGATTATATACTTATCGAGTGGTCCATGTAGATCTCTGATTATATACTTATCGAGTGGTCCATGTAATAGCTCTGATTATATACTTATCGAGTGGTCCATGTAATAGCTCTGATTATATACTTATCGAGTGGTCCATGTAATAGCTCTGATTATATACTTATCGAGTGTTCCATGTAGATCTCTGATTATATACTTATCGAGTGTTCCATGTAGATCTCTGATTATATACTTATCGAGTGGTCCATGTAATAGCTCTGATTATATACTTATCGAGTGGTCCATATAATAGCTCTGATTACATACTTATCGAGTGGTCCATTCATAGCTCTGATTATATACTTATCGAGTGGTCCATGTAATAGCTCTGATTATATACTTATCGAGTGGTCCATGTATAGCTCTGATTATATACTTATCGAGTGGTCCATTCATAGCTCTGATTATATACTTCTCGAGTGGTCCAGGTAATAGAAGGGTCTAAAACCCGTTGCCCTTGCTGTATACGTAATATTCTCATAATTTTCAGCAATTTCAGTATAAAGATTGCGTCCGGTATTTGTGTTTGGAAAATAAACGTAGGTACTACCATTTCTAAAGATCACCCTTTTGACGGTTTGATTGATTATGGTTCGTATAAGCTCATCATAAGCACATACAGAATTCACATGAATACATACATATATGATAATATGATTTATTCGTATTTAAAAATTATGTTAATGTTATCAAGCATTCTCATGTAGGATCCAGGGACAGCACTTTCCGCTCTCTTCGGTTTATATTTGTAACTCTCTCTCTCTCTCTCTCTCTCTCTCTCTCTCTCTCTCTCTCTCTCTCTCTCTCTCTATATATATATATATATATATATATATATATATATATATATATATATATATATATATATATATATATATATATATATATATATATATATATATATATATATATATATATATAATCTTGGACATGTATGCATGTTATAGACGAGTATGCAGATAGTTTTGCAGCTTGTGGTAGAGAAAAGTACCTTTCGTTGCTGATGCATTGCAAATTTGGTATCGCAAACTTCACAGTTTGGTGGCCTGCTAGGTGTTTCTTTGGATGAAAGGTTTATCCAGGTCTGAAAGACATCGAGATATAATTAACGTGAAATACACACAGCCACATATGCACACTAAACATTAAACATGACATTAAACAAAAAACATTTAATTTGAAATACATTCGACGTGAGACACATTAGTTTGTGTTCGAGAGGAGAAAATTCAAGACGGGACATACTTTCTATTGATGATCATTAACTATTCCATGTTTATGTCAAATGTCTTTAGAACTATACTTACAAAGCGAACACGAATCTATGACGACTGACGGGTGGAAGACCAGATACCATGGACGTGTAAATATTTTATCCGCGTAACATAAAATATGTGGGTGGGCGTAGTTGAATTAAGAAAATACAAAACAGGAACTCTAAGTGAACCCATCTACAATAGACTTTATTAGGTAACAAAATTCGCAAAAGTACTACCTTTGGGTTTTCCGTAGTTAGCACAAAAGAATTTGGTTTGCTTTCCTGATTTATGTGGTGCAATCAAAGTATTCTGTGATTTAGAGAGGCTTGGACGAAATGTAACCATGGTCAAGTTCCAGGTAGTCTTTCTGCACTGCTGGGTAGAGAAATGGGTCACTATATATCAAAACTTTACAATGGTTTACTAACAGTAACTAACCTTTACAAGCGGCGCTTGACAATGATCATGCTGAGGTGTTATTTTTATTGCTATAGGCTGATGATAGGCTGTTGATACAGTTGTATTTGCAGAATCTGCAGATCAACTCAAAATAGCCTTAGATTAGTATGTTTGAATATTGTAATACATGGAAATTATGAATCCTCCCTCTCCCCAGTTGAAAATTATTTTTGATATGTTTGAAGAGCAACCTTAAAAATGTTCCTAATTTCAGATATCGCAATTCGTGTGTTGACATTCTACATGATTTTAAATACTTGGATATAGCTTTTAATTTTATTGACAAATTCATAGAGCAAAAACTCATTTAGATGAAAAAGCTCGAAAAACTACGTCTTCTGTAACAAGGCAATCTGGAGTACATTAATTACTTATTGACATGCAACGGCATTTATGATGTAATGGCTTTCACTATACTCGCATATGGTTCAGAAGTAAGGAGTTTTCAGAGATTTTGAAAATTAGTGAATTGTTGAATATGGGATTTCGTAAGATGCTTTTAGATTGTAAAATGAGTACTCCGAAATGCGTGACACTTGAAGAGTTAGGACGATTTACCATTTCTGTTACTGTAAAACATAGTACTGAATATTTTGGGGATAAACTAGTAATTGGTAAGAAAGATAAACTATTCATTATATTGTAACAAACCAGTACTATTTGTATTTACGCATACGTTTAAAGTTTTGATATATTTTAGTGATTATTTCTTTTATAATGGGAAATCGGTGTTGGGAAGATAGTTATCAAACCGAGTAATTAGCCAATTACTAGGTTCAGTCGACATATAGAACAGTATTCACAGAACTTAATTGTAGCATGGAAAATGAATCCTTTTTATTTCTTAACAGAAGGATTTCTTTGGATATTCTCACCAATAAATGTTTAAGTAATTAGAGATAGGACCATTCGGTGTATTAGGTGTTTGGGACCGTTTACGTGATACGTGTTATGAAATACCGATCTACGGCTAAGTATTTGGTACTAATAAATCATACCAAGGTGAAGTAAGAAAAAGCATACAAGTGTGAAATTGGTCTCAACTTATGGTCGTTCAGTTTATTAGAGGAAAATTATTAGTGATATTTGCGCCGTTTATAGACCCATTCATTGACACTGACGGTTGTCTCGAGGTCCTTGGAAATAGAGGGGAAACAACGACCAGACTCATGCAGTGTGTTTGACATTATTATTCATTTCATTTCCCTCGGTTATGATGGAAAATCATGAAATAACCATTTCAGACCCATAGCTTGTTACATTATTTTATAGAGAATTACTGCATTATGTAATTATGTAAATGTCACTTATCAGTCTCCATGGTTACTTTGTATTATAATTAATTTTAATGTGGACTATCGAATGTATTCGACTATCAAACCTTTCACAGCGTAAGATGACTAAACTCAGCAATATAACTTGAAAGATCAGTTTAAATAGTACTGGTATGGCTGCATACACAACAGCTCTAAATATTTTAACTACAGAATTATTAAATCTGAGTTTAAGCTAGAGGAGTACTTGACTAAATTAAGTTAACATGCTATTATTGTTGTTATATATATTGAATTTGTGATAGGTATCCATGAGGTAAGTTGTACTTTAGTGGTCATTTTGTAAATAACATATTTACTGTATTTGAGTTCAAGGTCAGTCTTGTTTACATAGCATTTAGTACTTAGATTGGAATTTTCCATGTCTTGATGTGAGAAAAATCACGTACGTACCGTAATTTTCCATTAGAGTTACTCATATTCTAGAATATTCTGTCAGGTGACTTATCTTTATATTTATACAGGTTTGGTAAACAAGATTTGATTCCTATGTTAAACTTCATATTATTAAGATCAGTCTATTAAGTAATTTATTTTAGTAGTCAGATGTTACAGTTGTGAAAATCAGAGCAAAGTCAGAGAGAGGAATTATTTATTTTAAATATTCATTGGAATTACTAAAAGTGTTCCTTTTCATTTTGGATTAATACTTGACTTTGGGATTTATGTGAATTCATTCAAAGATATTCTGGGTTATATCATTCAGGCATATCAGGACATTCAAGACTACTGACACACCAGGACATTCAAGGCTGCTGGATTTCATTCGAAACATTCTATATTTCGGACTTGTGACTAGGACACTTGATTATTGGATTATTTGGACTATAATTCACGTAACTGTAAGTGTCTTTTGAATTTTCACTTTAATTGTCTAGAAATAAATTGCTTGTTGATTTTATTTACATTGTTTTTTTTTTTCACTTCTTTCTGTTACATTATTTTAAGACTTCGAGTCGTAACATTGTAAATTAAAAACCCTGAAATCATAGACCACAACCAGAATGTTGTCGATTTTATGGTCATTGATGTAAATGTTAAACAGCTTCAATTATGCATTTTGAAGAAAGCTGGTGAGGGATATAACTATCTTCATCTTCGCTAGAGAACGGTCGTCGGTCCAACTCGTTCGTTATGGAATCTGTGGATCGACGATCCTTGGCTAGTGAAGATGCACTATCCCATGAATTGTTAATATTGAAACAATGAACGCATATATGTTATACTAGTTAGTGTTTATTTACAAAGACTAAAATTACTGCAATATGAATAACGGAAACAGTTTGTTATGAAATTAAGAAAATTCAAGTTAAGAGGTTTTGTATCGTATATTCTCACGCATAAGTCGGGTCCAAATGCAAACAACACAGACCCCGATCTGCCGTCGCATAATGCACCGGCAGATCAGGGTCTATGTTGTTTGTTCTACTGATTAGACCTTACAAACTGCATAGACTCAGATCTGCCGGCGCATTATCCGACGGCAGATCTGGGTCTATGCAGTTTGCAGTTGGAATCTGTTCATACACAAGTACATACGGTACGTAAATGATATATTTAGTATTATCTGTAGGTCTCTGTGTTTGAATTCGTCTATCCATGAATCCTCTGCTTGAGCATACATTACTCTAACATTATTTACTTTGTTTAAAACAGCAATATTCAGCTGAAATAGGTTATGTTGTGCTCACGTACCCAATTTAGGGTCGTTCAGTGTTTATCAATAAATCCTGAAATCTTAAAATGGTTTGATTTCGTTACGTCAGAAACGTACTGACAATTTAGTACCAGGTTTGAAAATAAAACTCTACGCATGAACACGAAGAAAAATGTTTCTTTTTGCGATAGTATGTTTGATTTGGGCCCTAAATCAATTCATTATCCAACTTTTGGGATGGGTGAGAATAAAGCTTTGTCAAATTTGTCAGTAATGGGAGGCGCCTTATCTCTCTCTCTCTATATATATACCACATCTGCATCAATAAATATCAATTAAATTGTTTCAAGCGTCTGAGACCCTCACTTCAGAGTCATCACTTGAGCGTCTTGCACAGTTTCCCCATACAGTAAAATTAATGCATTGTTTGTACACACATGCCGTTAAATTGGTATTTCATACAAACGTATCTTTCATGCAAAATCATCATTTCCATGCTAGTGACCTTTCATCGACCTTGATAAGTAATCTATATTTTATCTTCCGAGTTTCACGTCCCTCACTCAGTGCCGACAGTGTGTGTGTGTGTGTGTGTGTGTTTGTGTGTGTGTGTGTATGTGTGTGTGTTATTTTAGGGGTTTAAAATCATTACAATAGCATTCAGATTCAAGTAGAATGCGAGATATAATTGTGATAAGTAGGTAGGACATTCTTAGACTTTATATATTTATATTTATTTTATTTACTTGGGAGGTACGCACTTTTAGAGCCGGGATATTCAGATTATGTTATTTGTGTCTTCTTAAGTGCAGGATTTATTTTTTCACCTGATAATGATGGGACGCATGGCAAACACCAGAGCACATCAAAGCGAAAATATCTGTCCCATTAAAAAGAAGGGACTGGAATTTGTGTGCGTGTGTGTGTTTTTGTTTCAAATCCCAGCCCCGCTGCAGAAGATAAAATGATCAGTACTTTAATCGAATGGCGCGATCACGATTTCTTACCTTTAAGCATGACTTGTGCACATGCGCCATGGACCCTGAACATTTACAAGGGGACACCATGGACTCAGATTGACCGTCATCTTGACAAATTCGGCATTCAAATTTGGCTTTTGGATCATTCGGGTTAGTCACCAGCACAGTTTTGAACTCTTTTTTGTCATGCTGATGTAATGTTTCTTTTGAACTTCGAAAAGGGGTTACTTTGACCCCTTTTTCTTTTAGAGCATCCATTTTGTTAAGTTTTATATCAACTATTGAGTCACTCGTCTTGTACACGAACTCTCATGTAAGAGTAGGCTTGGACTTGAATGTTTTCAAGACGTCCATGCAAGATTCAACATCAGTTATCTTCCTGGTAGTTCTGAGAAAAGAATTGAAAGATAAAGGTTTCAGAATGTTTAATTAAGCTAAGCAGTCCGTAAATATATAGTGCTCTTAACCAATATTTTGTGTCTCCCCTCATTTTATAATAGGTAGGTCGTCTCCACTACAAGTCAGAGACAAAGTCTGGTTTGCTTTGGCGTTTTGAGGCACAGCAACACAGGAAGTTTATATCCTGCCAAGGGAACAGAAGTAATATGCCTTGCCCAGGTAACAGAGGCTCGTATCGTTGCTTACAATTTACCTATAAATCATATATGTACAGTATAGTAATACAAGGGAGAACACTTCTTCCATTTCTCCTGCGACCTATTTAAGAATCGACACTGATATCTCAGGTTACACTTTGCGTAGCGTAATAACTTTAGCACCGCTGTTTAGCTCATCAAATTTTGCTCACTATCCCACCTTTAAAAAATGCCAGCCCGTTTTCCAACATTACCGCTGGACATGGTCATGATCGCGCCTGCTTGATATGCAAGTGCAACGCGCTGAATGGAATACTGTCCTCTCATTGGTCGACTGCTAATGAGGTTATCCGTTTGCATAGTAAGTCACTTTCAATCGACCAATGAGAGGGCGGTATTCCATTCAGCGCGTTGCACTTGTATATTAAGCTGGCGCGATCATGGCCATGTTTAGCGGTAACGTTGGAAAACGGGCTGGCATGGCATTCCTTAAAGGTGGGATAGTGAGTAAAACTTAATGTACAATATTTACTGCGGAACAGAGATTGCTCTGAACATACCTTTCCGTCAAGGATGAAATCCAAGATTATCAGAACGCTAACCGCAGCTTCCGTTCAGGATGTGTCTCGTTGCTTGAAATCGGCCAACAAGTGTCGCATTTTCTCCAATATGTCATGAGTTGAACGAGGTCTGTTGAGTTTTTTTGAAAATTGATCCGTTCTTGATTACAGCTGGCATAAGTTTTACATTATGAGACTAAACTAGGACAAGCTAGCAGGGTTCGAAATACCGAGTGGCGAGGAATCGTGTCTTCCCTTGTGTTATATTGCTACAGGTTTTGGACCCCCCAGCCCTCTATCCATTGACCGATATTCTTACCATCATTTGTAACGAGCCCATGTGGACTGATCCGATGGTAGGATTTGAAGTTGCACCCTACTGATCGCGTGTCAGGCACGCTAACCACTGAGCCTACATTGACTCCGGTCGGAGACAAACAGACAACATTCAATTTTACGCAAGACGTGGCACCATGTGTCAGACGAGCGGAGAATGACATTTAAAGGTTATGATTGAAACAATTATGATGGAAAACGCCTGGGAGAATATTTAAATTGTCTGCCTCCTCTTGAATATAGCAGTTCTCTCTCTCTCTCTCTCTCTCTCTCTCTCTCTCTCTCTCTCTCTCTCTCTCTCTCTCTCTCTCTCTCTCTCTCTGACATAATTCTATCAAAGTGGCAAATATCTAACAATATAAACTATGTGGCTACAGTTGACGGGTACTTACTGCAGTCGTGTTTTAATGGAACAAGGTATGCTCTCCGTCTTTTCTTACACACACCTAATGACCAGCGGACAGAATAAGTCAATCTATGTTTGTAGCTATCCAAAGTACCAGGTGATTCGTGGCAGTCATGTTTTATATAGTTTGTACAAATCACACATCATATGCTTACGGAATACTAGTTTTACCTAAGTCCTTTCCATATCTACCTTACAAAGAAATTTTATGATGAATTACGGATGAATAACTGTCAATTGGTTGTACTTTGCTTATGCAGTGTTAATTTCTAAAAATAGACACATGGGTTTTATTTGTTTCGTTTAGACCTTTCTTCTGTGATTTTCACAAAGGCTATTAAAAGAACCAGCTCAAGCAAGTTTCCGTCTAAATGATGTTAAGTGTTTATAACACCAGCGTGGCACTGGGAATGAAAATACATGATCACCCCCCCCCCCATCTCTCTCTCTCTCTCTCTCTCTCTCTCTCTCTCTCTCTCTCTCTCTCTCTCTCTCTCTCTCTCTCTCTCTCTTGTGGTCTTACAACACAGAGATTTATGTACTTATAAATAATCTACACAAGACGGTCATTACCGTATCTCTAAGTTCGTTTTGCACAACCTATCGTCATTAGAAACGTGAAAGGTTTCAGTGAATTAAAATTTAAACTGTTATCCAGGGTAATAATTTTTAACATAAAGTAAATTATCTGTAATTTTAGTAAATTATTGCTCGAATTTCGCGAATCCAAGACTTGAGATAATAGCTTTCTTCGTTCCATACAATGAAAAAATAAGGAGAAAACACATTGTGGCGATGGCAATGCATTCATTTCACTGTATGAGGAAAGTGTGCAAAACGCTCAAGTGATGACTCTGAAGTGATAGGTTCCGTTCATGTTAAAACGTTGACCAGTCTACTACGGCAGCGCTTTGCTTACCACTAACACCTGCTGAATAGGGATGCATTTTTTTTATTCAGGAATTATTATTTTCAGACAGGAATAAGAAACATAATTCATTGTATATAGAAACACTTTAATTCAGTGACGGTGATTTTCAAAAATCAGGGTTAGAATCACCGTCTTTAATTTACTTTGAATCATAAAGTAGATGTGATTAGCGTTATTCGGTATCATGTTTTTGATTGGCGATAATAAAACAGCGAAAGATAAATATAATTCTGAATCGTAATTAGGATTTTTAGTAAAACAATGCAGTAGTGGTCAGCAGACTGGTCCGCGTTTTAGCACGACCCATAGTTACGAGTGACTAGTATAATGGGAACCAACGTAGAAGAAATGTCTTGTCTGACATCAGCTAACTTTGTGTTGAATCTTCTAAAACTCCCAACCCTCTTTAAAAAAATTGCAATTGTGTGTTTGTGTGTGTCTGTGTGTGTGCATATTATGCTGCAATTTTGGAGACAAAATATTACGCAGTTCTCGAGATATACCCTTTTAAAAGGAGTATTCTGCGCTAATTAGTGATGAAATAATGAATTCACAATTCTTGATATTGAATTAAACTTGGACAACTAACATAATATTATTATAAATTAGTGTATAAAATTAACGTTCCTAATTTTCAAGCAGGCTTTAGCTTAAGCGACAAAAACAAAGTAAATGTAAACCCTCTGAAATTAAATACGTCAAAATACGGAAAACTGAAAAAAGAAATTTTAGCAGCTCTAGCATTGACAAAGATTTCATGTCTTCTTGATTTGTTTCTAGTCCATTTATTCCAAATCTTTTTCAGTTCAATTGTTACCGTTTATCAATTGGTATGTTCTTTTTGCAATAGTTATTCTTAATTTCTTTATGTACTATTCAAATTCTGCTGTAGGTACACGTGCCAAGCACGATTCTGTAGATAAATCCCAATTATTTTTCCTGGCTATGCCCCTGGTACACATTGCCTCCGGCATAATGCGTGTCCATTTATCTATGGTGAAATCTTAATGAACAAAAAATGTCAGAAGGTGTTGTAAATTTTGAAATGAAAGAAATTTAAAATGTTTTAGAAGAAGAAGAAGATGCTCATTATAATTATGATGCTGCTGCTGTTGCTGATAAAGATGCATTTGTGCAAACATCAAGATCTAATACAAGTTGATGATTCTTTAAATCATACTAGTGTTTTTGATTGTAATCCTACTAGTGTTTTTGATTGTAATCACTCTAGTGTTTTTGATTGTAATCCTACTAGTGTTTTTGATTGTAATCCTACTAGTGTTTTTGATTGTCAAATTCTTAAGCAATTCGATCCTGGATAATTTTATATAGAAGAACAACAAAACATGAAACTGGAGAACCTATTCAGAAAAGCTGGTTATAAAGTAAGCTCAGACTCTCTAACTAAATATGCAAGACCTATATAGAGATAGTGAAGGTGAAATGTAAATCCAAAGGAAGATATGGTAATGTAGTTGTGTTTGAAGGTCACAAAAAATGGTGGTACAAATCTTTTAAGTCTATTTCAATAGGGAGAAAAACTGGAGAATCTGGTTTTTGACATAATTAAACACTGAGGATTTAGCAAATAGACAAACTGTTCATACTTTGACAATAATTGATGAATTTCAAAGTAGGTACACAAGATTTAGAGATACCGGAGAAACATCGAAGACTGGTTTGTCCAGCGGCAGAGATTATACAATACAGCCTAAATGTACGAAGGCAAATAATACAAATCCCTAATGATCTTGAGATGAAAAAAATAGACACAAATGAACCGTTTATCTAACAGGTAAGAGAGAGAGAGAGGGGGGGGGGTAACTTCAACCTACAGTGAAAATATTATTCCGTGTACAAGAGTATTAAAGAATATGTGAATAAGGGTTATGTGAATACTGTAGAAGTTGGCAATTCGAAAATATAACGTATAAGATCGGATGTTGAAACGTATGAGGTCTAACAGATTTAAAACGATATAAGCAACAAACAAACAAACAAAAAAAAAAAACAGGCGCAATGAAAAAATGCTGTTTTGTGAAAACATATGAAAGTGTTGAAAGTAAAAGGGCGCAGTACGTTGGTCATCTAAATCAGTTGAAGAGACATTTTAGATAAAATATTTAAACGATCAGTTTAAAAATTAACCCAAAAATTACCATTAGGTGAAAGACTAAAACAACTATTTAAAGAAAAGGGCGTAGCAATAGCTGCTATAGCTACTTCAATAGTATGACTATATCAACTGTGTAAAGAAAAGGATCTACCAATAGCTGTTATAGCTACTACAATAGTATGACTATATCAACTGTGTAAAGAAAAGGATCTACCGATAGCTGCTAGAGCTACTACAATTGTATGACTATATCAACTATTGCAATATCGTTAACTCCCGAGAGGTGCTGTAACTGGTGGTGGAATAGGAGTTTCTCTATCAGAAGGCACAGAGAATTATTTCATGGGCTTGACAAATATTGGTAATTATTTGCCAAAAAAAGGAGCAGCAGCTTTATCCGGTATTATTTGTATTGTGGTAACTTGACTGATTAAGAAATTGTTTCTTTCTTAGCTGAACATGTTATTTTTTTCTTTTCTTCTATTCGCATCAGTGGGTTTGCTATTTGCATATTTCTTTTGAATGTGTAAACAAAGCATCTAGCAGAACAGTGGAAAGCACACGAGCAAAGCACGATCAGATTGTCTAAATTCTCTGCGCTACTTTTATAAACAAACTATAGCAGCTCCTGCAGTCATTAATATCAATATAAATGAGTGTTTGTTTATTTCATGGAGTACGACTATCATCATCACAATCCTTTATTGTTGACATAAATTTTACTAACTTTGTCCTCTTTGTCCGGTACATTTTTTTGTCATTCTGTCACAGATTGCTATTCAACCTTTCGAATAATTTTTATCACTACATTGGTATTGACGGTAGACTTTAACCCCAACGATACTACCCATTTGAATTGACTTTAATCCCAAAGCTACTACCCATTTGAATAGACTTTAATCCCAACGATAGTACCCATTTTAATAGACATTAACCCCAACGATACGACCCATTTGAATAGACTTTAACCCAAACGATACTATCCATTTGAATAGACTTTAACCCAAACGATACTACCCATTTGAATAGACGTTAACCCAAACGATACTACCCATTTGAATAGACTTTAACCCAAACGATACTACCCATTTGAATAGACTTTAACCCAAACGATACTACCCCATTTGAATAGACTTTAACCCAAACGCTACAACCCATTTGAGTAGACTTTAACCCAAACGATACTACCCATTTGAATAGACTTCAACCCAAACGCTACTACCCATTTGAATAGACTTTAACCCAAACGATACTACCCATTTGAATAGACTTTAACCCAAACGATACTACCCCTTTGAACAGACTTTAACCCAAACGATACTTCCCATTTTAATAACCATGTCGCTTGGTAAAAAGCCACCAACAGTATTGTCCAATTTCACTCTTGAAGTTTATATGAATTTTTGGTCACAGTGTTTTCACCCGAGTCGTAAGTACGCTATCCTAAATTTAATAGCTCTATTGTGTTTTTGGTAGTGTCTTGAATAGTGGTAACAAAGAGTGCAATAGATGTTTTGTTTCGAACTTGTTCATCTAAGATACAGATTACAAAACTCATAATACTTTGATTTAATTTTGCTCTTCCTCGTTCTATGAGTCCATTACTATCTTGAGTGAAACATATCTCCAGCCTCTCGGCTCATCTCTATCTGCTTGAGGATTAATGCTATCATACGATAGTTTGACCTGCAAATACAACCATAAAGGTCCACATACATCTCGTTTATTTGTAAAATGGTTTTGTTTTCATAGTCGGTTAGTTTTTCTTTTTTACCTGTAACAT
This sequence comes from Margaritifera margaritifera, assembly GCA_029931535.1. Taxonomy (NCBI): domain Eukaryota; kingdom Metazoa; phylum Mollusca; class Bivalvia; order Unionida; family Margaritiferidae; genus Margaritifera; species Margaritifera margaritifera. The sequence continues at coordinate 125,863 of JAQPZY010001416.1, read as the reverse complement.
GTTTCAATACCCATGACCTTATTATTTTGTCCCTGATATATCTCCAGTCATAATTTGGTGGAATATTAAAACTGTTGCAGAACATACTAATTTGGTTCATATTTATGCCGTTATTATTACGATTAAAAATTATTGACCTTCAAACGTATTTTACATTTAGATAACAGTTTTCTTATTTGAAAGTAAACTTCAAACCTGTAAACAGATTTCACGGAAACGTTTGTTTGTTAAATGCCAATAGGAAGTCTCAGAATCAGCTAGTTCCATCCATATTGTCCAGTTTGGTTCATTTTTCCAGAATCTCATCTCATACTCTGCTCATATCTGTTTATAATTACAATAGCATTAGCGGGTAAAAGTAGCTAGGATTTCCACTGGTCAGAATGTCACCACGTGATCAGTTTGAGCTGCGTTTATATCTGTATAAACGGTGAGCAGAACTACTTTTCTAAAAATACCTACTTCTATAAATAAAGTCACGTGCAAAGCAAAAGGTAAACACTGCAAGTGAAGGCATAAACAACGTATACTATATGCCTTCAAAAGAAAAGAAATATATTAAAATTTTTGCAAAACATTTGAAAGAACTGGATTCGAAAGACTAAACAACACATATCTGTAATTTTTTTTATGAAAAAATAATTATTTGTAATACTAAATTGGTGAAAAAACAGGATACAAACGTTGCAAACCTGCTAGGTCAAGGTCAGTGATCGTCGGTATTCGCCATCAAACTGCTGTGTCCGAAATGGCAGAATATGGGGAATTTTCGTTATGTTTACCATATCAGATAGATTTCCTGAAAGAAGACATTGAAAACATTGACCCATCAATATTTGACGACCCATTTGAAGTGGAAGAAATATCAGAAGCCGAGTTTTCAAGCATTTTAAATGAACCAACACCAGTTCAGTTGCCAGATGATTTGCAGGATGACCACAGACCAAAACGGTTTAAATGTCTTAAAGAGGAAGATCTCTTAAATATCTCAGAGCAGCGGTACTCAAAATCTACCAAGAAAAATACACAGTGGGGCTACAACACTTTCACATTCGTTCATTCAGCATTAAAAAATAATTTAAAAAAAAGAAAAAAGAAAAATGCAGTCTACAGGGTTGATCATTAATCTTGGCTTAAATAATATTGCTTGATACTTAATTGTCTCTTAACTGTTATTTTCATAAAGCATAGGAATATATAATGAAGAAAGGCAATGTGCTGTTTATGTGTAGATTTCAAAGCAAGAGAAAATTTGCATTTTAACTCTTTAGCACCATTTCATATAAATGTGAGACTTCGTTTGCTCTGCAATGAATAAAGTGTAGTTTATTTTAAAATGAATACATAAGAATTGAAATTAATGTTCAAAATGCACTTTTTCTTTACAAAAACTGCTTTATAAGCTATTGTTTAAAAAATGGACACAAAAATATGCCAATGGATATATTTTTCACAATATTAAAAAATATAACACATTTTTTATAATAAATAAATTGTAGAGAAAGGAAATATGTATAAATCATTTTCCACAAAAATCTAAATATTTAACTCAAAGAATAAAAAAATAGTTAATATCAAAGTCAAAACCATATGAATTTCAGCATGGTGCAAAGAGAAAAACCTAGATCTGAAGACCATCGAGCCTGTAGATTTGCCTCAGAAGTTGGCCATATTTTATGCTGAAGCAGCCCCCAAGGTCACCTTAGCACGTCTGAGGAAGTTTCCTGATGCCCAAGCTAAAGAATACCACAAAAACTCTTTAAAAAATGTCAGAGCTGCTATTAATCGTCATATTCAAGTTGAATGTGGTCGTGTAATCAATATCGTTACAGACTCTGAGTTTAAAAAGCAAACGACATGTTAAATGGGAAACTAAAGTTTAACACCAAGAATGGCTTATCAAGATCAACTGAACACAAACTTATTATTCCTCAATCAGACATGCATGCAATCAATCAGTACCTGATGCAAGATAATCCTATCACACTTAGATACAGGGTTTGCTTATATCTCTCTATTCACTATCTTACCTGGGGATTAGAATTCCACAGCCAGTTAACACCCATCAGTTTTGAATTCAAGTTTGATGAAACAGGGGCTGAATATGTCATTTTAACCCATCAAACTATGCAGAAAAATCATCAGGGGGACTTAAAAGCTAATGAGGAAAACCCTGACAAGAGAATGTATGCAACTTGAGGTCAAAACTGCCCAGTCAGTTCAATAAAATACTACCTCACACGCATTAATCCAAAAGTTGAATCACTCTTTTGTCACACAGATAAAAATACACTGGAAAATCCCCAATTGTGTCAAAAATGGTACACTACTAAAAGTGTTGGGCAGACGCAGTTGAGTAATTTTATGCCTGACATATACAGAAATGCCAACATTTCTGCAAGATATACTGCCCACTCTCTTCGTGCCACAGCTTTGAGTGCAATGACAGATGCCAACCTTCCTGCTAGGCACATTATGTCTCTGTCTGACCACTCCAGTGAGCTTTCATTAACACCCTACACAAGGCCCAGTACTCAACATAAGCAACAAATGAGTAAAATTCTGCCCAATGTAAGTTCAAATGTGGTACTCTCTCCTCCAGATTCTTCTGCAGTGCCTTCCCAAACCTCTGTAAATGTTCAAATGACCCATGCAGACCCAGCCAGTACCACTCAAGTAATTTGTCATGCATTGCACAAAATTATCTGCAAGGACTCTCACAACACACAATGAACTCTATGACAGGTTTCATCACACACTCCATCTACCATTTCGATGACTGCACATTCCATTTTAATCCCAGCTAATAAAATTCAATTTACCCAACAAGTTAAGGAAATATTTCGTTTTCAAGTTGAGTACCCCACGTCAACTATCCATGCCAAATGTATGATAATATAAAACATCTATCACTTAAGGTTTTTATTATAAATTTAATGGCAATAATTATTGCTGGCATTCAGAAAAGACAGAACAAATAGTTCTATACAAGTACAAATTAGAACAGTAAATACATGAACTTGTCATACAATTGTTTTATTTTTACAGGTATATTTCAATGTTGTGTTGTAATTTTTTATTGCAATATCGTCCAACAGCCCGATGTCGTATATATCCTTCAATCGTGCGCCATGTTTCTCGCGATCTAACGCGCTTGTTGCAAGATAATGACGTCATCAGCTGTGTCACCAGCGTTCTTCAAGAGCGACAGAATTTAATTATATAGTAAAATCAAACAAAATGAGATTCAAAAAGGTAATTTCATGTACTTTAAAAAAATCATAATGAAAATATATGTTTTCACTAATGCCTTTTTTGTGTCAGACATTTTGGCCTTGAATTTTCTATTATATGCTAACGATAGCTTCGCAGATCACATGATGACTTTGTTTACATATTTTGAACATGAAAACCAACGTTGGGAATTAATACAACTAGATAGCCAATGTAAATATTTGGTTTTAATAATGTGGGGTTCTTACACAACGCAAGAAAAATTTACACTCGACATTTATATTCACTACATACTTTTTCGTTTCAGTATTATTTCATAATAAACATATATTCAACATCAAAAGACATTGAATCCATTATAATAAAATGTGTATCCATTCACCAGTGTCTATTTTGAAATTTATCTCTCTCCCTCTGTCTCTCTGTATGTCCGTCTGTCTCTCTCTCAGTCTATTGAGTCATGTATTTATATGGTAAAGAACAATCAAGCAGTAATGTAAGTGCCCAAACTGCATATAGAATTAACGGAAAATAATTAATTATTTTGTAAATTTAATTTTTTTAATGTCAAAAACACGGAGACGCTATAAACTAATAATATCCATACCTTGGTCTAACTGGCACGGTCCGGTCATATGCCACGTGACTTTTTAGTCAGTGTCATTAACTATGGATGTCACTTCCTGAAATGAGTAAACATACACACGCTCGGAAGAACGGTACTTATGAACTAATGTACATGAATGCCAACATTTTTTTTCACGCTGATTAAATGAAGCAGATATAGTTGAACACTTTGTATGGTTTATTTGAATAGATTAGCATAATATTATAACGAACGCGTTAAAATTCACGTTAAGTGAACGAAAAGTGTTTGCTCGCTGCTATTTCTAGAAAAGTGTGTTAATAATAAACACAAATAAACAAATAAACAAAATAATTAGGCTTGCTGCTTGCTGTTATGATTTCCTGTGTGAAATACTTAACTTTTTACGCCAACAGCATTCTACATCAACCATTAGTCTCTATTTTTTTTTCTATTCTTCTGTGTGTCTGTGTATTTATTTTTTACACTGATGTCACATATTTGACTGGGGGTAGGGGTGGGATCATGTTGTAAGCAATTTTTTTTAACTGACAAAAGATCCTGGAATACTTATATGGATACAAAATAACCGCTCATTATTTTACAAACGTGTGTGTTTATGTGTGTGGACAAACAAAACTGATCACATAGCTTCTATAACCTTCGGGCGTTATTTACTGTGTGATTCGGCACCTGACAGTATACCACGATAAACTCAGAAAAAAAACAACATTAAACTCTTAAATGTATAACGTCTACTATATTATTTATTGGGACAATTTAATTTCAACTAGTACTAAATGTCAAATGAAAATTCTGAACAAAATTGCATCTTCAAAATCTGTATATCTACACGCTGTGAAAGGTGTACTGGATTTTATCTCATCCGTATGGTGTAAAATTTCTTCCCATATCAACTGATTTCGCCTAATTTTGCGATAATTCTATTGTGGTTGAAGTTTTTATTGATGCACTGAAATTGTATATGGTAAATATTTTGTACAGAAAATATGCATACAGTATGGTGTAACCGTTGGTACCATTCTATACCTTCTTTGCATAAAATGTGCATACATTATGGTGTAACCGTTGGTACCATTGCTATACTTTGTATAAAATATGCATTGAGTATGGTGTAACCGTTGGTACGATTGCTATACTTTGTATAAAATATGCATTGAGTATGGTGTAACCGTTGGTACGATTGCTATACTTTGTATAAAATATGCATTGAGTATGGTGTGGCGTGGTGGTGGTGGTTGTGGTTATCGTTTCCTAGAGGATGATCGACCTCGGTGTTATTTGCCCGGATCGAGTAAATAATAATATAAATTGTGAAACTTACAGATGGAATGAATAGAGATCTGAGCAGATATATAGAACAGACTAAAATGAGCCCCCGTATATGAAAAATAACAATTTAATCAATTACATAAACAACTGTGATAATGCATTACATTAGGAAGATACACTTCTTTTTGAAATAAATCATTCACCGAATTTTAAACACAAATATACTTATATAAATAGCCGATCTGTTTAAATGATAGAATTAATTCGTCATAGAATCGAGTGAACAATCGAAGTCATTGCCTTGTACAACTTCATAACCTGCTTATCTCCTGTTCACTCCAGCTTCACCGTGCTGTTCAATTTGTTCCTTCGCTTTTCTTCTCACTCTCACTATCTCGCCTCTGTCGGCCCTCAAACTTTGTGTGGGTAGGTGGATACGTAGGTATGTAGATACGTAGGTACGTGGATACGTCAGTGGATTACGTCAGTGGAGCTATTTCCCCTTTTCAAAATAAACAGAGAAGCAACCTAAATCTTCTGTCAGATATCCTACTGGGAATAGATCATTACTCCACTCTCGTTATTTCAGATATCATCCTATCGGAAGTCAAACAGATACCAACGGCTATCTGGTCAAGCCAAACACGGCAGGCCATAGACAACCAAACCTAGTTTCATAAGATTAATCTATTTCCGAACGGCTATTTCATCGCTGACTCACATTAACATCACACGAGACATAACAGTTCCGTTCTCGATTATACAAATGAATGAATGAAATTCATTACATGGCTTAACTACGTTAATTTCAGTCGATACGCACTTAAGTTTTTATCATACATGAAATCATCTAAGATCGGTGAATTCACACGGATTCTCATACTCATATCAACTAAAGTAATGCATGAAATTCTTAAAATACATGACTCCTATAACACTCAAGACAACAAATTCAAACAATCTGTCAAACTTATATATAAGATCATTGTACGAATTCAGATAATGAACTCAAACACAGTTATACTCATATCAAGAAAATTGATCTACGAATTTATACAAATAAATTCATGCAAATATAAGTAAATAAATTCAGGCAAATAATTATATTGGTATCAACGAATTACATGAGATTGACGCAAATACCTTGTGCTTTCAAGCCTTGCTCGCTTCTACCGCCAGAATTGTGTCCGTCAACTTTCCAGACATCCGGTCCCTTGGATAATTGTTTTACGAGATAATTTCTTGCAAATTCAATCTCGGAGTCCCTTATACTCTCACGGAAAAACGTAGACTGGCTAAATTTTGCGATGTGGCATATTAAAACTATGAAATTTCGTGTGGGAAACACGCCCCTTATTTAGCGTAGCCAATCAGGATTAAATATATCTACAGCCTTTTATAAATAGGCGCCAAAATTTGCGGTCATCCTGACTCTTTAGATTTCCAAATAACTGATTCTGGACAATCTCAACTCTGACATTTTCGATACAAAGATTGAGTTAACCTTTTCCCTTCCAGTTTCTCTGACTGTTAAATAAACGAATGCTTAATTAAAAATCGGTTCCTCTTACAACACAGACCTTAAAATCCTTGCAGCATAGCTATTCAATACGCACCCTGTCCTCATAAATCTAATTAATTGTTCTCTGTCCAAGTTAATGTTCTCTTTATAGATCGACAGAAATTTGCACCCTTACATAGCCCCCCCCCCCCTTGAAGAGTAAAATCAGGGATTTTTACTCTCCAAATTTTTGGAGATGTAATCTGAGTCATTTACACGTCCTCAGGTGAACCCTTCATCTCAGACGTCCCTAGTCTACTTAAACAGTCAGCCCCTACATTCTCGCTGCCCTTAATATACCGTACCTGGACTTGGTACTGCTGTAGAAATAATGACCATCTCGTTAACCGTCCATTTGTCAACTTAGCTTGAGCTAAATAGGCGAGTGGTTGGTGGTCAGTTTCCAAAATAAATTTTCGTCCATACAAGTAACGTTGGAATTTAGATATCCCAAAGATAATTGCCAAGCATTCTTTCTCAGATACTGAATAATTGCGTTCTGCAGTTGACAATTTCCTACTACTGTATGCAGCTGGGAATAAGTTTCCGTCATGCTCTTGCAATAGCACTGCCCCTAAACCTCTATCACAAGCGTCAGTACGTAAGACAAAATCTTTTGTCACATCAGGCAATTTCACTACTGCGTCTGACGTCTGCCTGTCCTTCAACGTCTGAAATGCTCGTTCACATGCGTCCGTCCATAAAACTTTCGTCGGAGCCTTTTTTCCGAGTCAAGTCAGTCAATGGGGTCGCAATAGCGCTGAAGTTAGCAACATATCGACGATAATATCCTGCCAGTCCCAAGAAAGATCGAACTTCCGTCTTAGTGGTCGGTCGTTCTGCGTCCCTAAGTTGGTCGACTTTTGAACTATCAGGAGTTAACGTGTCTTCGCTGAGGGTGTGACCTAGGTAGGTTAGTTTTCTAAACCCTACATGGCACTTAGATGGTCGTGCGGTCAGTCCCGTTTGTCGAAGTCGCTCGAAAACGTTTTTCAGCAAAACGATATGATCGTCCCAAGTAGCTGTCGCTAAGAGTAAATCGTCCATGAAGTTTGAAACTCCAGTCCCCCTTAACGGTTCAAGTAATTTTCGCATCATACGCGTGAAGACACTTGGCGCATTCTGGACCCCGAATGGCATGACTACCCACTGGTACGTCCCATCTGGAGTGGCAAAGGCAAGTTTTGCTCTGTCTTCATTTCGAACTGGAATTTGCCAGTATCCCTTAGACAGATCGATTTTCGAGAAATATATCGCGTTGGTCACCCCGGCAAATATGGACTCAGGATCAGGTAACAGTTCTACCTGGAATTCCGTGATCCTGTTTAACTTTCGGTAATCAACGCAAAATCGGTGTGTACTGTCTTTCTTCTGTACCAACACAACAGGAGAGCTATACGCCGATTCAGTTGGTTCTATAACTCCCAAGTCTATCATAGCTTGAATTTCATTTCGGACAGTTTCTAATTTGGCATAGGGTAGCGGATATGGTTTCAACTTCACTGGCTTCTCATCCAGTAGCTTCAAAGTGAACTCCTCCAACTCCGTCTTGCCAGGTCGTTCTGTCAAGACGCTTGAGTAGACTTGGAGTAACGACTCCACTTCCTTACGTTGTTTTTACGTTAACGTCTCGTCACAGACAACGTCGACGTGGGTTTCTTCCCTAGTCAAAGGACAACTAGGGAGTACGCCCGCCTCCCCTCCGTTGTCGTCGGGTTCTTCAGTCACAACTGTAGCAACCACGAACTCTGAGGGTGTCTCTCTTTCACGGTAACGCTTCAGGAGATTTACGTGGTACAGCTTCTCCTTGTCTCCTACCCGGATACGGTAGTTCTGCCCACCCTTTTTCTCCGTTACCACGAATGGTCCCCTCCATGAGACTTGAAGTTTGTTGTGCTCTAACGGCAGCAACAACAACACCTTGTCACCCACCTCGAAGTGACGTTCCTTCGTCCTTTTGTTGTAATATTTGACTTGACGTCCCCTTGCGTCGCGGAGATTCTCCTGAGCCAATTTAGAAACCTCCTCCAGCTTGTTGTGGAGATCAACAACATATTGGTATGTTGTTCGCACTTCCTCGGATGCTTGTTCATCCGTCCATAACTGCTTTAATACAGCCATGGGTCCCCTTTGTAACCTAATTCGTCCTTACCAATCGACTTAAATTCTCTAACTAATTGTCTGTCTGTCGCCATCCTGGTCTACTTGTACGGTGACACAATAATTAAGTTACCTACACTCAAGTTTTACTGCCCTACTCGAAAATAGCCCCACACGTATTTAGCCTACTTCTGGTATGGCCCTACTCAATTCAACCAGACTATCCCTTGCACCAACAATCAATAAACGGGCAATACACAGCTGAAATTTCTCCCCAAATTCAGCGTAACGCTTACACACTAAACAAGGCGTAATTACTACTGCGGGGTTGGCCTAAATATCTCTTCTCCCAAGAGAATACAAAGGTAATTCCACACTTTAACTTCACAATTTTTTTTTTAGAATACGACCCGAAACAGCAAAGGAATGTGCCTCAATCTCTTACAATATTTTCACCACAATATGAAAAGAAATGGCAAGAAAATTGCATGCACAGAATATACAAAAATAAGCAATGATTCGATTCACTCTGATCGCTATTACTTGACAAGTACTATCAAAATTATCAATGTTTAGATACTTATTCTATTCTATATTTGCTCAGACTCTTTACTCGAATAAAATGTTCTGATCCTCGGACGAGCGCCCACTTTGTGGCGTGGTGGTGGTGGTTGTGGTTATCGTTTCCTAGAGGATGATCGACCTCGGTGTTATTTGCCCGGATCGAGTAAATAATAATATAAATTGTGAAACTTACAGATGGAATGAATAGAGATCTGAGCAGATATATAGAACAGACTAAAATGAGCCCCCGTATATGAAAAATAACAATTTAATCAATTACATAAACAACTGTGATAATGCATTACATTAGGAAGATACACTTCTTTTTGAAATAAATCATTCACCGAATTTTAAACACAAATATACTTATATAAATAGCCGATCTGTTTAAATGATAGAATTAATTCGTCATAGAATCGAGTGAACAATCGAAGTCATTGCCTTGTACAACTTCATAACCTGCTTATCTCCTGTTCACTCCAGCTTCACCGTGCTGTTCAATTTGTTCCTTCGCTTTTCTTCTCACTCTCACTATCTCGCCTCTGTCGGCCCTCAAACTTTGTGTGGGTAGGTGGATACGTAGGTATGTAGATACGTAGGTACGTGGATACGTCAGTGGATTACGTCAGTGGAGCTATTTCCCCTTTTCAAAATAAACAGAGAAGCAACCTAAATCTTCTGTCAGATATCCTACTGGGAATAGATCATTACTCCACTCTCGTTATTTCATATATCATCCTATCGGAAGTCAAACAGATACCAACGGCTATCTGGTCAAGCCAAACACGGCAGGCCATAGACAACCAAACCTAGTTTCATAAGATTAATCTATTTCCGAACGGCTATTTCATCGCTGACTCACATTAACATCACACGAGACATAACAGTTCCGTTCTCGATTATACAAATGAATGAATGAAATTCATTACATGGCTTAACTACGTTAATTTCAGTCGATACGCACTTAAGTTTTTATCATACATGAAATCATCTAAGATCGGTGAATTCACACGGATTCTCATACTCATATCAACTAAAGTAATGCATGAAATTCTTAAAATACATGACTCCTATAACACTCAAGACAACAAATTCAAACAATCTGTCAAACTTATATATAAGATCATTGTACGAATTCAGATAATGAACTCAAACACAGTTATACCCATATCAAATTGATCTACGAATTTATACAAATAAATTCATGCAAATATAAGTAAATAAATTCAGGCAAATAATTATATTGGTATCAACAAATTACATGAGATTGACGCAAATACCTTGTGCTTTCAAGCCTTGCTCGCTTCTACCGCCAGAATTGTGTCCGTCAACTTTCCAGACATCCGGTCCCTTGGATAATTGTTTTACGAGATAATTTCTTGCAAATTCAATCTCGGAGTCCCTTATACTCTCACGGAAAAACGTAGACTGGCTAAATTTTGCGATGTGGCATATTAAAACTATGAAATTTCGTGTGGGAAACACGCCCCTTATTTAGCGTAGCCAATCAGGATTAAATATATCTACAGCCTTTTATAAATAGGCGCCAAAATTTGCGGTCATCCTGACTCTCTAGATTTCCAAATAACTGATTCTGGACAATCTCAACTCTGACATTTTCGATACAAAGATTGAGTTAACCTTTTCCCTTCCAGTTTCTCTGACTGTTAAATAAACGAATGCTTAATTAAAAATCGGTTCCTTTCACAACACAGACCTTAAAATCCTTGCAGCATAGCTATTCAATACGCACCCTGTCCTCATAAATCTAATTAATTGTTCTCTGTCCAAGTTAATGTTCTCTTTATAGATCGACAGAAATTTGCACCCTTACATATGGTGTAACCGTTGGTACGATTGCTATACTTTGTATAAAATATCCATTGAGTATGGTGTAACCGTTGGTACGATTGCTATACTTTGTATAAAATATGTATTGAGTATGGTGTAACCGTTGGTACGATTGCTATACTTTGTATAAAATATCCATTGAGTATGGTGTAACCGTTGGTACGATTGCTATACTTTGTATAAAATATCCATTGAGTATGGTGTAACCGTTGGTACGATTGCTATACTTTGTATAAAATATGCATTGAGTATGGTGTAACCGTTGGTACGATTGCTATACTTTGTATAAAATATGTATTGAGTATGGTGTAACCGTTGGTACGATTGCTATACTGTGTATAAAATATGCATTGAGTATGGTGTAACCGTTGGTACGATTGCTATACTTTGTATAAAATATGCATTGAGTATGGTGTAACCGTTGGTACGATTGCTATACTTTGTGTAAAATATGCATACAGTATGGTGTAACCGTTGGTACGATTGCTATACTTTCTTTGTATAAAATATGCATTGAGTATGGTGTAACCGTTGGTACGATTGCTATACTTTGTATAAAATATGCATACAGTATGGTGTAACCGTTGGTACGATTGCTATACTATCTTTGTATAAAATATGCATACAGTATGGTGTAACCGTTGGTACGATTGCTATACTTTCTTTGTATAAAATGTGCATACAGTATGGTGTGATCGTTGGTACCATTCTATACCTTCTTTGTATAAAATATGCATACAGTATGGTGTAACCGTTGGTACGATTGCTATACTTTCTTTGTATAAAATGTGCATACATTATGGTGTAACCGTTGGTACCATTCTATACCTTCTTTGTATAAAATGTGCATACAGTATGGTGTGGTCGTTGGTACCATTCTATACCTTCTTTGTATAAAATATGCATACAGTATGGTGTCATTGTTGGTACCATTGCTATACCTTCTTTGTATAAAATGTGAGGGAAGTTTAAACGCCCTCATGATTGCATCAACATCTATTCGATTTTCATTTTCATTCTTCAGCACAACTAGCTTTGATGACACTTTTATCCCGTCAATATTTGACCTTCTGACCCCAAAACTAATAAAAAAAAATTCTTTCTGACCTCATGTGCAAGTCATCCACAAAGTTTGGTAACTGTAGATGGTGAAGAACTCGAGTTATTGTACATAAACCATTTTTCTTCTTTCAGTCACAGTGACATTGACCTTTGACCTTTTGATCCCGAAATCGATACACTTCTTCCTTGTACTAAGTGCAGTGCACTTCCACAATTTGATAACTGTACTTGGTGAACAACGGGAGAGATTGTACTGAAACGAAATTGGTAACATAGACGCACGGACAGACATTAAAACATAATACGCTCTGCCTCATGGCGGGGGTATAAAACTTCTTCCTCAACAAAAACATAGCTTTACCAACCAACCAAAAAACGGTAGCATACGTTTGTAATTTTGACCCATCCGTAAGGACGGGGCTTGAACGGATGGTGAGTTTTTTATATGCATAAATTAACCTCTTATTTGTTAGTTTTATATGTTTGAGAATCGGTATATGGACCACTAAGTGTCAACACATATAGGAGGGGGTTTTGAATGGGATTCCTGGATGATGCTCCCTGGTGCATACAAGTGTAGCTTCTGGTTCACGACTTGGAAGCAATTGGCATCCCCACCCAATTATCTTATATCCATTTACCGGGCCGTACGATAAAAAGAAAAATTCAGACACGCAACTGAAATCGGCCCCAGGGTCTATCCTTACCGTTGGGGACATTCACAAGAGTCTCAAACCTGGGGGCTGGTGAATAAGACGGGTAAACGACTAAGCACGGGGATAGGTTTTACAAACAAACAGCTCTAGTTTCAGAACAGGAAAAAGAAATCATGACGTGATTCAGATGAATCAAAACCGACTTCCAACTCTGCAGCCAGCATCATTATGGCCACTTAATGCAAGCAACTTATATTAGTGGTCATCAGAATTTATATTCGTTATTATTTTAGCTTTTAGTCTAATATTAATATTGACTTTCGTGGGCAGTATGCATTCGTCTTCAATATTAGCAGAGACAGTGATGCATTTCCGATAGTATCTACCAATAACAGCCGTTGTTTTTGTTTGTTTGTTTTACAGATGAACGTGCTGAAAATTACCAAACATCATACAATCAAACCTGTTAAAAGCAGACACCCATGGGAAATAAAAAAAATGGTTCCTAAGGACAGGTAGTTGCTTAATAGAGGTTTATTTCTTCAATTTCTTAGTTTCAGGGATTTTGAATCACTGGTTGTTTAATACATGTGATTGCTTAATACATATGAGCTTTAAGACAGGTTCGACTGTACATTATAAATATAAATTTTTGTAACCCCGGGTCTTAAATCTCTAAATTTGATGACAGCGACTTACTTTTACTTAACCCAGTTATTCGATTACAGTGTAAGCAGGTAGAACATAAACATTTTCTATCCAGTATTCTTCGTCAATTTACTACTTTCACAAAGGATAGGTAAAAGACTATTAAATATGAAATAACGCACTAGGATATCACCTTTTATTCTATATAACTAAATGGCGCCAGGGCCATTTACAAGTGATTTATTTTTTCGTACATGGTAACAAGATAGTCATGGCATGCACGTGTTAGTGAGGATTAAGCGTAGTCTCGGAAAAAAGTAATTCCATGTTAATATTACATGGTAAATGATTAAAAACAAAACAAAACAGAAAAAACAAAACAAAATAAAACAAGAAGCACTGTTATGAAAAAAAGGTTTTATTTGGTACACAAATTTACACGTTTGGTATTTTTTCCACTACCATATAAAGGTAAACGAGATTCAATTCATATGAAACAAAAAGGGAAATATGAAAATAAAATTCTTATAGTACCAAAAACTGCACTAATAATTTTGTGCTATCATGTAATAGTGACTGAGATTCTGTCCATGGAATACAACCAGGAAAAGGAAGTTCATACTATCCTATATGGTTTACATTCACTACCAATATATTGCATATAATGAGAAGAAAAATTAAGGTCATACCACAGTTATAGATATTGCACAATGGTTAAATAAAACTACTTTCCCTTTTAAGCACTGTTATAATACAATTTTAGCACTTTAGACACAGTATATTTGCCTATCTGATGCTGTAGACACAGTAGTCTATCTGATACTGTAGACACAGTATATGTGTCTATCTGATACTTTAGAAAGAGTATATTTGTTTACCTGGTACTGTAGACTCAGTATACTTGTCTATCTGGTACTTTAGACACAGTATATTTGTCTGTTTTTTTTAGACACATTATATTTGTCTATCTGATACATTACACTCATTACATTTGTCTATCTGATACATTACACTCATTACATTTGTCTATCTGATACATTACACTCATTACATTTGTCTATCTGATACATTACACTCATTACATTTTTCTATCTGATACATTACACTCATTACATTTTTCTATCTGATACATTACACTCATTACATTTGTCTATCTGATACATTACACTCATTACATTTGTCTATCTGATACATTACACTCATTACATTTTTCTATCTGATACATTACACTCATTACATTTGTCTATCTGATACATTACACTCATTACATTTGTCTATCTGATACTTTTAAAGCACAGTATATCGGGGTATTACTAATGTGGATAACGGAAAGCACGATTTGAAACAGCACTTAATTTCAAGCACCTATGTCTTTGCATTCCGATTAGCTACCAAAGACAAAATTAAAGAAAATCAGGTAAATTCTGAACTTAATATAGAAATATTTTAGTTCATTTCTATCTTTCTCTATGTACTTAATATGAACCGTTCAGCCCTTAAGTAAAATAAAAAGTTTGTATAAAAAATTAAACTTTGCAAGTCCTGCTTAGAGATTCAATATTGATGCAACTGTGCATGAACAATGAGTGGTCAAGTATACAAAATATATAACTGTGCCACACTGCATAATTTTTACATTATTCTGATCAACTTTATGGATTTTCAGAAAAAAAAAGTTTTGAATCTGAGTGAAAAGATACAAAAAGTTGCATCATTCCAAGATCATTCTGAGAAAAAGATGTCGACGTTTAAAAAAAGGTTAAATTTGTATTCTGATTTACATTTCTGTGATCACAGAATATACAGGGATACATTGCTTGCAACATCTTTTGCAACAGACGGTGCGGTATGTAAACGGTACGGTTCGGTACAAGAACGTTTGGAAACGGTGCGAAGATGAGACAGTACCAAGAGGAAGACCGTTTATAACCGTACGAAATGATACGATAAGCTGGTAACATAAAACTATTTTAACAGTTGTCTTCAATGTTTAGAACTTATGCTCGTTTTCATATAATTCACAATGAATCGATTAGCATTGTTAATATGTTATTACAGAAGAGAACCGAATTTCAATAAGTACAGGTAGCAAGACGTTGGTAAACTATCTTGAAACGCTACGCAAATGTACGAAGACATAGAGAGGATTTTGGGACGGCTAAAAACGGTACAACACCCCCACCCCCACCCCTCCAAAAAAAATAAAAAAAAATAAATATAAATAAAAAACCAAACAAAAAATAAAATAAATAAATAAATGGGAATGGTACAATAGGCCATTGAAATGCTCAGAAACGGTATAGTAAGGAAACGGTATAGTAAGGAAACGGTATAGTTGCAAAAGATGTCACAAGTACTGTAATACACGGTTTGCTGTATGCATACTTTTGTTCGAGCACGAGATAAACGTTTGAAGGTCCCAAGTCTTTATTGGGTGTTCCCACAAACATATGCACACAGCAAAACATTACTGTATATCTTCTATGAATGATCACTAGGTACATAAAACATTAAGTACCATATATATATATATATATATATATATATATATATATATATATATATATATATAATTTTAAAACCTAACAGCCCTTAACTCAAACAGCACGTGAAATTCCGATGTTTTAGTACAAATGAACAATATTACAATTTCTTTACCTGACCAAAATACATGAGATGACGTGTTGATAAGTACTGTAATTATTATTCGTAATTTAACCAAGTATTTTTTTCTTCTGAAAATTTGGTGGTTATACCAACCAGATCAATATGCCTCGTACCTTAGATAGGCCATTCATTTAGGCATAAACAGTAGCACTTATTGCTAATGAGATACATTATTAGCTTAAAGCCACTGACCAGTAATTCAATGTTGGGACTGCCTTTGAATTTTGATATACTATTGTGTAACTTAAAAACAGTTCGATTATAATTACGTGCACTTTTCTTCCATCTAAATACAAATCCCAAAATACTCCCATTCACACCCACCCCGGGACTAGCATACAATATATTTTAATAAAAATGCAAAAAATCGTATTTTTGCTTTTAAGTTTTATGTGAAATTATGTGCAAGTTAAAACAAAATTGTATTGCAGGGCAAGATATATGATTTGTCCCAGGCAACTTCACAAAAGACAAACAGCCCCTGGATAAAGCAGTCTATAGGAATCTTGGATGACCAGATTCATAGATGACCAAATATCTGGAATATATTTCGTGATGAACGTAAAGAATATTTTCATATTATTAGTGATCGTTGAGGATATTGAAATATTGGCCGTGGATAACATCTATCAATCAACTTTCACATAAAAGAAATTCATATGGACTACTGACCAATCCACTTGCCAGCTGGGCGTTGAATCACATTATTTCTCCCATGACAAGCCAGGGGCGAGCCTCGTAAATTTTATGCAACGTTTGGGGTGAGCTTATAATAAAATAAAGCTTTCTTAAATTAAAAATGTTCCAAAATATTGTAAAATTGAGGGCTGGGCTTATCATCGGACAATTTTACAGGTACTGTAAAATCACATTTTGACCGGTAGTACTGGGGTGGTTGGACAAGAGTTTGTCCGACTGAGTATACAGTATTTCAGATCTTTATGATCAAACAATTTTCATTCAATTTCATAAAATTGTCACTATGTACTTACGAGTTCTTCGTCAATCACTATGAATTTATTTGGAAACAGAATAATTCTGATTTTAAAGGAATAGTTATGTTTGTGCTCAATCGGAGCATTCTGTTTTCTGATTGGTCAATCCTTTTCTTCAAAGCATGGCTCAAGATTTTCCACATGAAATGCATATTTATGTCAGGTTATGGGTGGGTCATGCTGATATATACAGTATATGAGATGTAATGGTTATCAATGTATACAATTTGTTCATTCATATTTATATTGCATATAATATATTGTATAACTGCATGAAATTAATGTAAATCAAATATCATGCATTTACAATCACTAATAAAATAACATTATCTCTTTTATAAATAATTAGGTGGAAAGTTATTCACATTCAAATTGTATCCATTATTTGTGATTAAGTGCAAAATTGACAGTGCATACATTATCAAACAATGCAAAGTACACACGGCGAAATAAAACAGATTATTTTAATTTTTGTACAGTATAAGAACAAAAAGGCATTCAAACTTATGTGATTTGTTCATTTAAATATACGATTATCTGTGCAAATAAAAATAAAATCATATCTTAATAGTGCTCATCTAAAAAAAGGGAAGATATTCTGTTTACAGCCACATCCATTATTCCAAAAACAAGCCATGTTTTCCAGAATAAAAAAGCTGTTGATAAAAAAATTGACAAGAAACAAGCAAAGAAAACGTACTTCTACAAAGGTTTGTTCAGTATGTGGGAATGGTGTAATGGAATGAATAATTCAGCACTCCCTCGCCATAAAGTCATTCATCATAGCACGATTCCTGTTATAAGGCGGGTATGATAATGGATTTCATTTTATTACAGTGTACTTCATTATAAGGCGGTATACTCTACGACTCTCATGGATAGCGTTACATGTACAATGTACTGCATTATACGGTCAAGGTCGTACCACTATAAAGGGCAGTATACTCGATGGCCCTATGCACAGCGTAATAATGACAGAGTACTGTCATAATGATACTGGGTTAAAACCTCTCAATAAATAAGAAGGGTATCATGTAACTAAACAGTTTTTAGTGCATATACATATATGGTACCGTATGCTAGTAAAAGTTCTAATAATTGATTCTACTGTAAAGTACTGATATAGAGGTTTGTGGTTTTGTGGGGTTAACGCCATTTTTCAGCACATGATAGGCTATACATGGCGGCCAGTATATTTGGTGGAGGAAGAACCCGGGAAGACCCCGGGAAGAACCACCGACCCACGGGAAGCTACTGGCAAGCTTTACCACATACCCACGTCGAACCCACGCCGACAGAGGTGATGTGTGAGTGACCTGTAAGTGCGATGCGAGCGCCTTGGTCCACTCGGCCACCTGGGGCCCCCAGCTACATCAATATTACAGAAATCATGTCTTCGAAATCTCTTGATGGTGATTCCGCCCAGTGCCTTAGGCACTGAGTGCCACTCATGGCAAAGACCCTTTTTGCTGATAAAGAGACTGACAACTTGGCAAACATATAGGTATATAATTGACAAGTTTGTGCAGCTTATTTTTAGACAGTTCTTTAACTTTGTTTTAATAATCAACTTTTTGTTTAATGGGTGAAAATAAATAAATAAATAAATTTTATTACTTAATATGTTATGATAATTATTATACAAATAAATTATCTGTACAGATAAATAACGCAAAATATCCTACATCCGTGAGACAGATTGCTTCAAATTGTACAGCTGCGCTAAGCTACACATTTTTATGGCAGAGAGGGTCACATACAAATTAGTACTGTTCTAGATGATATAAGACAATACAAATTATACTAGTTAAATGAATGATATGACTCCAATCTTAAACAGTGGCATACAATTGTTACCCATATATACTTCCTTGCGGGAGCTAACTATACAAGTAAATGAATTAAAAATGCAATAATCAAACTCGTATCAAATTTATTAAATACTCAAAAGAACAAGGAAGAAAATGACAAACTCCGTATAAAACTTAAATAGTGCAATCAGGCCTATTTTGTTGTTGTTGTTGTTGTAAATGATTAAACTGATAATCTATCATCAGGCGGTGTCCTAATGCTTTTCTCAGTAACTAATTTCCTCCCAGCTCCTGTCCAACTACCTCACTCTTCTATACTTCCCTCCCACGTAGATCAAATAGATACGATTAGCATGTACATCTACCACCCCTGAAATGATGCCCGAAAATCTGAAGTAACCAGCTTTAACAGTAAATGATAAATCATACAGCAATGAATATGCATTTACAAAGACTAATGTACGCTTAAATATGCACACATTTATGGCTGATATCATATAGTCCACATAAGGTTGTGGGTTTGAATCCTGCGCAGACCAGGCCCGGTCAGCGGCCGTGGTGTATTATGATTATAATCCTATGAGCTGTGGAAAAGACCTGCCGCACGAAATAGGTATATGCATGTAAATACTAATATATATATATATATATATATATATATATATATATATATATATATATATATATATATATATATATATAATACAACTATAGGTTTATGTTGAATTTATATTTTTTGTTTTATTGAGCTGTGAAATATGATAGTGGCCGACACGAGATGCAGGCAAATATCTGTAGTTCACAGATCAATAAACAATGTATTGAGTGAAACAAAAGCCTGTAATTGCTTTATTACTCTCATGCCATGATTTAAAAATATCCTCAAGTGTGCACATTACGTTGTTTTGCAGAGATGTACAGAAACCAATACGCTATATTACTGTTGAGTACATGACCTGTTCCGTCAATCGAACATTTGGTCGGGTTCGCATATTCACTATCACAAGCCACGACTTGTAACATGAACAATGTAAATGTTTTGGCTATAATCAACAGAAACACCCTTACACAAATGTTTTTAATGCGTCGACTGTCATAAGCAATTAGCATTGATTACAAAATATATTTTGGGCATGAATCTGTGTTTCACTTTCATGGTGTCTCAGTGTGTGCATATTTTAGAAATGAGTGAAGGTTGTATCTAATATCTCACCAATATTAATAAAAATCTGTTACAGAATCAGTTTGGAGCAAATGAGAGAACAGCCTTTTCATAACACTAAAGTCTCCATTTATTAAATCGGTTCGTTCACTACACATCATCATCTGTATCGTCATTGAATTTGTCGTAGGGTTCAACTACCCATTCATTATTTCTATGTCTGAATCTTTTATACACCTTAATCACTGAGTGTTTAGCATTCCATTCCACTACCCAACACACAAATGCTGAAAATATGAAAAGTATTGCACATGAAATGGTGATGATATCATTTGTTCTTATTTCATTTGGCCCCTCAACTGAAGGTGTGGCTACTACAGTTTCATTTGCAATCTTTTTTATTTCCAATGCAGTAGCCTGCCCCTGACCTGTCTGGTTGGACTCCTTATCTGCACGTTTTTTGTGTGTGTCATAAACTCCACATAGCGCAAGCGATGCCACACATCCAATTATGACAAAAAGAAAGAACAAGAAGATGGTATGAAGAACCTTGTCTCGGTGTGAGATACGAGGGCAGCTCCAATGTTTCCACTGGAAATGAAACAATAAAGCATTTCTTAATGAGAGACAAATTCTGCCTGTAATTAAAGCAAATCTCTCTCTTTCTATAACTTTTTGCAAATAAAGGTAATTATATCTCAATCTGAACAGTATTAATGGGCACAATACATGTAAATCTGTAAAACCATCATACATCTTTATTAATTAGTCATTTTAGATATATTTTCAAAGAGATTATACAAGTTCTGATTACAAAACTGTGTACCGGTAAGAATATATTTTTAAATACGGGACTTGAAAGCACAGCGCTAAATTAGTATCACATGTACATGATCTAGCCTCAATTTCGCCACAGAACTTAAGCCGAGACTTAAATTCACGTTAAAAATCCAGCCATCTGACTGACTGAAATTTACGTCTAGCTTAACATTGACCAAACAGAGATGTCTTAAGTCTAGACTTAAATAAGACTTGTGTTCCTGAAAATGAGACCTGGTTTCTGAATACTGTGAATTGGTCTATTTTTGTGGATATCAATCTTCATTGGTTTTGGGAAATATTTTATTTTTTGTCAATGCTTAAATTTGTGGATTGAGGAAGGGATTCCATTGTATCCACAGAGGATCACTTTTCATCGAGTCTTAAACTTCGTGGCTAATACCCCCCAAAAGTTCCATGAAAACTGGTACCTTACAAAAAATAGTGAATTTACAGTAATGCGGAAAACTAATTTCCGTCACCAGCATATTTTACATATAAATGAAAACCAGGGCAACTAAGGCAATCATAGCTAAATGATCATTAGGAGTCCCATGTAACTAAGGCAATCATAGCTAAATGATCATTAGGAGTCCCATGTAACTAAGGCAATCATAGCTAAATGATCATTAGGAGTCCCATGTAACTAAGGCAATCATAGCTAAATGATCATTAGGAGTCCCATGTAACTAAGGCAATCATAGCTACATTATCATTAGGAGTCCCATGTCAAAGACATTTCTGAAAATCTACAGGTAAGGAAAGAAAATAATTTTGTGTGTAACCTACCTTAAAATGAATTCTCCATCTAAATTTGTACTGACAAATTTCACAGCGAGGCTGTCTTGTCTTCTTCTTCCTGGACAGCACATTTACCCATTTCTATTGGAAGATAAATTAAACTTTAAGTTTACTTCATGTAATTTGATATTACATATATTTTAATGTGGTGATTTGGATATGAATATATTTTTCAGTCCCTTGCAGTGTCACGGGCCTAGATCTGAATTACAGAATGGGAAAATTTATAAATGCTTGAGAATTTATATGTAGAAAGGAGTTTCTGTACTAGATGCAATCTTAAACCTGAACACGGTTACTAATCTTCAACACTGCCATCTTAAGCCCTATATCAAAAGATGTCCACTCCATCTGCCCTTATCACCCCTACTTCTGGGCAAGTTACATACATTTTGATAAAGGTATACAATGTACTTCTTGAGTATGGGTATATTGGTCATCAATGAATTATCATTTAAATTCTCAGCCTTCTGCACACTCAGGTCACAGTCACTGTGACCATGGACTTTTGTACCGGAAATGTGACAGCCAAGTACTCTATTCAGATCTCAGTTGCCATCACACTGGGCCTTTTCAATCCCAAATGTTAGGAAAGGTATTCTTTAATCCAATGGAAATGGTCTTCAATTTAAAACTCTGATATTCTATTGACATCCATAACATAAAGGTGACCCTGATCTTGCACCCTTTGACCCCAATGATCAGTTAAAATCTCTCTTGCCTAAAAGGCTAGTCATATAGTGCTGTTATCCTGAGTTTAAAGTTGTATCGCGATATTGCCTCTTTTGTTCACTTTTGTCAGTGAGCCTAAAGTTGTATCGCGATATTGCCTCTTTGGTACACTTTTGTCAGAACAATAGCATGATGTTTACATTAGCAATAAGAAATTCTCTACAAAGTGCACTGAAGTCACGTGCCTGTCCAAGTGCCAAGGTCAAAGTCACAGCCTGTACAGCGGACCACATGCTACTCTGTATTATTATTCGGCTTCGAAGTTTGCTGTGTTCTGATTGGTGAAATCGCTTCTGTCTTTGCTAAACCGTTATAGCATCCTCACTCTGGAGTGCTGTAAGATTCTAATTGCTCACCTGCTGCCTTATCGCCAGTGTAGTTAGTGAGAGCATTCAGTTCTGATCGAGTGTGCATCACGAATTACTAATCACTGGCATTAAGTATTTTCCATCTGTCCGTACAATTAATGAAGAAAAGCAAAAATCCCCAAGATTTATAACCAAAAATATATTTGTATGATAACGTGATTTGAATATATACTAGTATTTTGTCTAATAAACCAAAATGACCATTTCTTGCATTGTGTTAGTTAATTATTAAAAAAATGTTCCGGTGCTGTCTCATCACATTAAGACAAAGAAATATCAGAAAATTAAAAGTCATATAATAAAACAATTTTTGATTTCTGCTTTCGGTTGTTACAAGGATTTATCAACCCCAAAAATTATATTCACCTGACCTGCAGCCTTGGTGAATACTGGCTTGTGTTGTTGTTGTTGTTGTCTGTGGTCGATAATTCCCTGTATCAACCTCATCCAAGTCAATAATTGTATATTATTATTTGACTTCGAAGTCTACTGCATTCTAACAGGTCAAATCCCCGCCCGCCGTCTTTGATAAAACGTTATAACACCATCATGAGCGCACGCGAGAGTGCTATACGATTCCAACGGCACACCTGACGTCTTATTCGTAGTATAGCTAGTCAGAGTATGCAATTCTGCTCTAGGGTGCATCATGCATTACTAATCACTGATGGAATGTATTTTCCGTCCGTCTGTCTG
Organism: Margaritifera margaritifera; assembly: GCA_029931535.1. Lineage (NCBI taxonomy): Eukaryota > Metazoa > Mollusca > Bivalvia > Unionida > Margaritiferidae > Margaritifera > Margaritifera margaritifera. The sequence goes on along the minus strand of JAQPZY010001416.1, from coordinate 102,257 downwards.
TTCATCTGTCAATCTGCCGTTTCTCCTCAATTCGTTTGTCTGTAATTGTGCGTTAAATGCCATTTTAAAGCCGATAAGTTACGGGGAAAAGGCAAATCTAATTTTTACCAACCGTTTAATGTTACTTTTTAAAGGTATTTATAAATGAAATTTGTAGCAGTATTTTATCAAATGAACAGAAAAACCCATCTTTTGTCGCACTTTTTCTGCGTATTCCTTTCTTAATTATTCAAATATTTTACTCAGAGAAACTAAACCAGTTAGTGATGTCATGGTCATCATCGAACTCGAAGGACGAACAACAACAACAACAACAACAACAACAACAACATTCAAATATTTACTGAGTGCTGTCTCATTACCATTAAGACAACTGACTGTCCGAAGATTAAAAGTCATATAATACAACAATTACTGACTTTTGATTTCAGTTTGCTACAAAGATTGTATCAGAATATCCCCAAGAAGTTCTTGTTGGAAAATGGACACTCTGTATGGGTCTTCAGACCTTGATATTTAGCCTTTGACCTCCCAAACTGTCTTCTTTGCACCAAGTGTGAGTCGCTTATTAAACGTGACCAAAATATAAAGTGTAAAATTTACGTCATCAAGCTAAAAGTGGTCATTCTCTAAAATTTACGTGACCTTGAGCCTAGACAACAAAATTTTAAAAATCAACAATTCTTCTTTGATTCCAAGGCAAACCATCGATGAGATTTTTCTGAGGTACCCGCAGTTAATCTTTAGATATGATACAGAAACCAACTGTTTTCCCACAAAATGGAAAACGAACAGGAATATACTCGTATGTATATACTGTCCACGAAACACACCAAGAAGAACATCAAGATTTTAAGTAAGCCTTATTGAAAGCTTTTGATCTATTGATGCACTCAAGGTACATTTATGAAAATATAGTCCTTACATTTGATTCAAACAGTTCTCTGAGTGAAATCACCTGAAATGGACAACATGTCTTGCTTGTACTGGCACAATGCAATTTACAGTGCTACCAAACAAAATCTGTTATAACAAATAATGGGAGATGTATCAAAGTAAAACATTATTTAGAGCAAAGGTCCAGCATGAAGGTCAATATAAAAATCACAGTATTTACTCTATCTTCAGAAATCTTACCAAAATGAAAACCAACAAAAGTCTAAACTGAAGTTTTTAAAACCTATAGAATCTCGATACAAGAAAAGGTGTTCTAGTCATTGTTACAGACATGCCTTCTTGACCCTCAGTTACTGTGTAATGGTGGATTAGAGAAAATGGGAATAAAAGAGCAGCTATATGATGCATTGAACATGGATGAGACTTAGCGTACATGCAATATGTTTTTTTTTTACCTTGATGCATCTTTGGTGGACATAGGTAAGAGTTCCAGTACATCTACATGGTGAGAAGAGCAGACCTTCTTCATCCGGCATCAAGCAGATCCGGCAAAAAGGCATCAGTGTTGAGCCATTTTCGGACATTGTCTGTGTGCTGAACATGCTCCCTGCGCTGCCAAATGCATGTCCCGGGGCAGACTTGGATACTTCTCCATGAAGCCTGTCCACATATACTATGGCAACCAAAGGGGTATTTGGAAGTTTCACGACTGAAGAGGATGACGGGATATAAAACATAAGAGGTTCAGGTGAAGAATCCTCAGAAGATGAATCACAGGACGTATCCGAATTTTCTTCTTCAAGATTCTGAATCTCTTCATTATCCTCAGTCAGGGGCTGATCTACTTCGGCATTTTCGTTTTCTTCCATCCTCGAAACATTCAAAGACGACAACTTAGAAAACTATACAAGGTGAAGGACTGAAAGTTATAGAGATCTTGATAAACAAAAAAACGATATAATGCATGAAAATTCAATCTCATATTACATGAATTGACAATTTATATCTTTTACGAAGTGAAATAACCCTTAAGTAACTTATTCGCTCCAAACCCAGTTTCTGGTCTCTCTGGAATTAATAATGAAGAAATACTAGGTTCCTTCTTACAATTAATTATGGTGTATTCATCGAATTCACGCTTGGGTACAAGATCATAGTACATTCAGTTTAAGTACAGATGTGGATGATCACACACATACACACACACACACACATTGTATATATTGAGAAGAATATTATCATACCGGTTAGAAAGTTTTTTTAATTCGTTCCTACTGAGATTCGAACCTGGGTCCGCGGGATACGGCACCAATCGCCTTGCCTGCACGCACCAACCCCCATACCCCCTCGACCGGAACATAGCCACTGATATGAGCATTCGTGCGTAGCAGACACATTTGCATGCCGACTCTCATCTAATACACAGTAATTCCAGATTCCTATGACAGAAATCTAAGGCATATAGAAATTATATAGATAGGTACAAATAACACCAGACAGAGCAGAAAGTGCTATCCCTGGCTCCTACACGAGAATACGTGATACTATATAGTGAAATTATATATTGAGAAAGAATAGTATCATACAGGTTAGATAATTTTTAATTGTCAAGTAGAAGATTAAAAACTTCTGTAACCTGCATGATAATATTCTTTCTCAGTATATAATTTCCCTCTATATTATCATGCACCTTCCACTCTTCCTGGTTTGTATATATATATATATATATATATATATATATATATATATATATATATATATATATATATATATATATATACACACACACACACACACACATACATACAAGTACCGGACGCAAACTTGATACTGAAATGAGTCAAAATAATGAAAATATTGAGTGTCAATGAACAAAGCAGATTCAAGACACTTCTAATACGTAATCCCATCGAAAAACCGTATTTAAAAGGGCCATGTATTAGTAGGGTCTTGCATTAGAAGGGTCTTGTATTAAAAGGGCCATGTATTAGTAGGGTCTTGCATTAGAAGGGTATTGTATTAGCAGGGTCTTGCATTAGAAGAGTCTTGCATTAGAAGGGTCTTGTATTAGTAGGGTCTTGCATTAGTAGGGTCTTGCATTAAAAGGGCCATGTATTAGTAGGGTCTTGCATTAGAAGGGTCTTGTATTAGAAGGGTCATGTATTAGTAGGGTCTTGCATTAGAAGGGTCTTGTATTAGTAGGATCTTGCATTAGAAGGGCCATGTATTAGTAGGGTCTTGCATTAGAAGGGTCTTGTATATCTTCACTCTATGGTTAATATTGTCATCATTTTCAACCATTTTAGTATCCTTTTTTATTATCCACGTAATAGGTTGACCACTAGGTAGGGGAACACCATCCCAAGGTCACCTTACAATCAAACATTTTTAGTTATCAGATAATCTTGGGACAATAAATACGATTTACATAAATAAGAAACGGAAAGAACAGACACACACACACTCTTTTTAGGTACACAATTCAGATACACAAACACAAGTATTGGCGATATAGACTTGTGTGATATTACAATAATTTGTTCCTGATTTAATCAAATCGGACCCAGATCAAAATTAACCAAATGTAAGAAAAAAGGATTTCTTACAACAGTTATCTATTCATGATTGAGCTCCATTTTTTAAGAACTATTTCCTCTTTTTAAATCTAGCCGTGTATTTTTCAGTGTTTTTATATCTTTCAACTATTCTTTTAAAAGCATAAATGGAAGGATTTTGCATATTGCATCGACACGTGTAAATATAATATTTAGCCAAAGTAAGCAAGAAATTACACAAAATATGAAATCGTTTACTTCCTAAATAACGTACTTTTTTGGACCAATATATAATATTGGGGCAACCAGGTGTAAAATGCTCTATAAATAGTACCAAACTTTGAAGTTATATCGCAATCATAGCAGAGATTAGAGAGAAAAAATTTGTGGTGAGCATTCCACAAATTAATTAAAAAATATATGAAATCAACTTGGTATCTACCTGACGATAAATCTTGAACTGCATCTTTCACCTTACATTTTGCCACAAAGTTTGCTTAAATGACCACATAAAATACACCAATGCTTAAATGACCACATAAAATACACCAACACATTCTCATATTTTTTTCCAACACAAGGATACCTTTGCTTTTTTATTATTGATGAAATACAGAAGTAGTGTGGTTTACAAACTACTTACCATAAACGAGTTTCTGTGGTCCCTTCAACAAATCCACCTTATGATCTTACAGTGCATGGGGAACTTGACATTGTACAAGGGAACGAATTATATTTGGTGGGCTATGAAGGGAGTTTCCAATCCTCCGGTATGTTAGTCTCAGGTCATACAATTTGGGTTCATTGATATGATCGTCCTATTTCCAGAACTCAAAAGGTCCGCAAGCGGAGTTCACTGATCGGAAGTAAAGCAGCACGTTGTTGTGCGTCACTTTGTACTATTTGTCAACATTGCACGGCCAGTAATACCAGAAAACAGTACATAGCGGAGGACAACAACTTTGCTGTGATCTTAGGATATATTGGTCTGAATGTCCAGTAGGGAAAAAGGTTATTTCGTCAGTCCATTTACCTGAATCTAAGGCTACATGCTCGAAAACAAAAAAATAAATAGAAGAGTACGGTAAACGGCACATTAGAAGTCCGCCCTGTGTTTAATATTCCCCACTGTAATCAATTAAAACAATACATTTAATGTGCAGAAACCATTATTGTTCTTGTCCTTACCATCACCGTGACCTGTGAACATGTCACCCCAGAATCCATGCGTATTTCTTTATTACACTACATGTAAACCATTCACAAACTTTGATCAAACTACTTATTCTGGAACAAAAGCTATTCTGCAAAATCCATATTTGATTTAGCCACAGTGACCATGATCTTTGACCCCCAAATAAACAGGCCTCTTCCATACCTTAAGTGCAAGGTCTCCACAAACCTTAGTCAAGGTACATGGTCTAGAACTCAAGTTATTATGCAAAAAAAGCCCACACCATTTTTCTTCTGTCTGTCCTACCGATCTTGACCTTTGACCTTTTGACCCAAATATAGACTTTTTCATACCACAAATACAAGCCAGCCACAAAGTTTGGTCTGTAGAACTAATGTTATTGTGCAGAAATCATTTTCTTCTTTCAATCACAATGAACTTGACCTTTGACCTCTTAACCCCAGAACCAATGGACTATTTCCTTGCCCCAAGTGCATGCTGTGCACAAAGCTTGGTAACTGCAGATAATGGAGAACTCGAATTATTGTTCAGAAACTATTTTTATTTCAGTCGCCGTGACCTTGACCTTTGACCTTTTGGCCCCAAAATGAACGGGCTTTTTTCTTTTCCCACGAATAAGACAACCACAAAGGTTGGTCCAGGTATGTGATGTAGAACTAAAGTTATTGTGTAGAAATTATTTTTCTTCTTTCAGTCACAGTGAACTTGACCTTTCCTCTCTTAACCCCGACACCAATAGACTTCTTCCTTGCCCCAAGTGCAAGACATCCACAAAATCTGGTAACTGCAGATGATGGAAAACTCGAGTTATTGTAAGTTAACCATTTTGCCTCTTTCAGTCACACTGACTTTTGATCTTTTGATCTCTGAATACTTCGAATTTTTCTTATCTCATGTTTTAGCCTTCAATAAAATTTGGTAACTGTAGATCGTGGACAACTTTTTATCCAATGTACAAACATTCAATAAAATTTGGTAACTGTAGATCGTGGACAACTTTTGAGCTCGAGATCGATAAGATTCTTCTATGCCCCAAGTGAAGGCCATCATGAAAGTTTGGTAGCTGTTGAGGGAGGTCAACATGAGTTATTATGCGGAAACCAAATTGGCAGCATACATGTGGACGGACGGACAGACGGACAACATCATAACAATACGCACCGCTTCAAGAGACCCACTCAAGAAGGAGAACAAGTTGAGTATAGAGATGCTTACCACAGAACAAGGCCTCTAAATGTATTGAACAGAGGCGAAATGGATAACGTCATTGAATGTTTATTCGACATTTTACATGCCAAACTTGGACAGGAAATAAGCAAAAGTACAAGATAGCTGTTGGACACGATGTAATATTTATCACTGCACAGAGACTGATATCAAGCGCATTAGTGCTAACATTTGAAGAAATAAAACTATTTTGTGCACTAATGGTCCAATAAACAATATTTCGTGTACATGCAAAGACAGGATCGATGTAGAAGTTGAAAGTACTAATACAAGTCTCGAAAAATTAAAAAATAAAAATCTCATGCTTAGTATACAGGCAATGGTCCGATCTCGTAGGTACGGTATCTAATATTCCCCACTTCGAGACTGATACTCTGTTCAATTATTACTTAGTGGTCCGAGTCCTGAATTCGACATATCCGTAAATGTTTACTAATAGACGAACTAACTTAGATCAAACCTGTTATAATACAAGCAACTAAAATCGAAAGACTAAGACATGCTAATTATATTTCAATATGGTGGTCAAAATGACTATAAGATGAAAGTTTGATTATTTTGCTAGAACATATTATAAGATTAGTATTATTGAAGATAGACCGACATCGCAGGCAGAAACAAAGTACTGGAAGTACTGTGAGGCACCGGCCACCTAGAAATGGCAGGATATGTTGTTTTTGTTTTCTTTTCTTTCGTCTGTGAAACATAATTGAGGATATAATTAATAACCTCTTTGAGAAAGTTTGTCATCTTCACCAGCTATGAAGCATCCATTACAAATTTGTTCTGCTCAAGGCACTTTCAAAAACTATAACAGAAAAAAAACAAAAAAAACAAAAAAACAACGTAGTCAAAAGAGATATTGAAAATGTCTGATTGTTCCTGAAACAACGCACTAAAACCTATATTTAATCTATTGAATATGTTGCTAGGAGATGGCGCACACATTTTTCATCCGTTTCACAAGTCACGCCTGCAAAGGTCTCAGCCTAAATAAATGCTTGAATGTTTTCTGTACACGGGACAAATGATTAGAACACAAAAGACAGTTACAATGTAATTACACACACACGCGCGCGCGCGCACGCACACACACATACGCACACGCACGCACACACACACACAAAGTATCATTGTACCTGTGAAAAAGCGACATTGACACGCAACGGCAATGCCTCGGCGAAGCAGAACTCAATATATTACCTGGACAAACATGCAAAGATGTAATTTGTACCGAAGAATATAAACCAATATTCTACAGAGTAAGAAACTGTGTTAAAGTATATTTAGGATGAGTTGGATAATATTGAAAAACTACTGCACAAAAAATTAAGACTGAAAAATGAATGTATGGTGTTCAGAAAGGATGCAGTTTATTTTAATTCAAGATATACATGCCATATATATGAGAAAGAAATGATTAATAAAGAAGTTATAGACCATGGCAATTTAACATGTAAATACAGAGGCCATGCTGATAACGAATGCAATATAAAATACAAATATCCAAAATACATAACATTGTTGTAACTGGTTATGACAGTCACTATTCATCAAGATATTGGTTACAAATTTATCCAGATGAAGAGGTGGAAATAATACCGAACAACGACGAAAAATACATATAGTTTAACAAGGGTTTTATAGCTGATTGGTGAAAAAGAAGTAACAGTTAAAAGGGCAATCAGGTTTGCTAACAGCTTTAGATTCATGGAACAATCTATAGCACCAAGAAAAACCTTAATTATGACAAATTTACAGAAACAATGAACAACTTACACATAGGCAGTAAAAATATGAGAAAGGACAGTTTTGCCAAATATAATAAAACCAGCATGCCACCCAAAGAAAAATTCTATTCAAGTCTAAATGATTGAACATATCAAATGACTATTACCATTATGTACATGATGTCATGGAACATTTCAATCTGAAAAAAAATTGGAAATCTACATGACTATTATGTAAAGAGAGATACGTTGCTGATATGGGACATTCTTTAGTAGTTTAGAAATGTCTCTATGATATGGGACATTCTTTAGTAGTTCCGAAATGTCTCTATGATATGGGACATTTTTTAGCAGTATAGAAATGTCTCTATGTCTTTAGTAGTTTAGAAGTGTCTCTATGATATGGGACATTCTTTAGTAGTTTAGAAGTGTCTCTATGATATGGGACATTCTTTAGTAGTTTAGAAGTGTCTCTACGATATGGGACATTCTTTAGTAGTTTAGAAATGTCTCTATGATATGGGACATTCTTTAGTAGTTTAGAAGTGTCTCTATGATATGGGACATTCTTTAGTAGTTTAAAAATGTCTGTATTATATGGGACATTCTTTAGTAGTTTAGAAATGTCTCTATGATATGGGACATTCTTTAGTAGTTTAAAAATGTCTGTATTATATGGGACATTCTTTAGTAGTTTAGAAATGTCTCTATGTCTTTAGTAGTTTAGAAGTGTCTCTATGATATGGGACATTCTCTAGTAGTTTAGAAGTGTCTCTATGATATGGGACATTCTTTAGTAGCTTAGAAATGTCTCTACGATATGGGACATTCTTTAGTAGTTTAGAAATGTCTCTACGATATGGGACATTCTTTAGTAGTTCCGAAATGGCTCTATGATATGGGACATTCTTTAGTAGTTTAGAAATGTCTCTATGATATGGGACATTCTTTAGTAGTTTAGAAGTGTCTCTATGATATGGGACATTCTTTAGTAGTTTAAAAATGTCTGTATTATATGGGACATTCTTTAGTAGTTTAGAAATGTCTCTACGATATGGGACATTCTTTAGTAGTTCCAAAATGTCTCTATGATATGGGACATTCTTTAGTAGTTTAGAAATGTCTCTATGATATGGGACATTCTTTAGTAGTTCAAAAATGTATCTATGATATGGGACATTCTTTAGTAGTTTAGAAATGTCTCTATTATATGGGACATTCTTTATTAGTTTAGAAGTGTCTCTATAATATGGGACATTGTTTAGTAGTTTAGAAATTTCTCTATGATATGGGACATTGTTTAGTAGTTCCGAAATGTCTCTATGATATGGGACATTCTTTAGTAGTTCCGAAATGTCTCTATGATACGGGACATTCTTTAGTAGTTCCGAAATGTCTCTATGATATGGGACATTCTTTATTAGTTTAGAAGTGTCTCTATGACATGGGACATTCTCTAGTAGTTTAGAAATGTCTCTATGATATGGGACATTGTCTAGTAGTTTAGAAGTGTCTCTATGATATGGGACATTCTCTAGTAGTTTAGAAATGTCTCTATGATATGGGACATTCTTTATTAGTTTAGAAGTGTCTCTATGATATAGGACATTCTTTAGTAGTTTAGAAGTGTCTCTATGATATGGGAAATTGTCTAGTAGTTTAGAAGTGTCTCTATGATATGGGACATTCTCTAGTAGTTTAGAAATGTCTCTATGATATGGGACATTCTTTAGTAGTTTAGAAATGTCTCTATGTCTTTAGTAGTTTAGAAGTGTCTCTATGATATGGGACATTCTCTAGTAGTTTAGAAGTGTCTCTATGATATGGGACATTCTTTAGTAACTTAGAAGTGTCTCTATGATATGGGACATTCTCTAGTAGTTTAGAAATGTCTCTATGATATGGGACATTCTTTAGAAGTTTAGAAGTGTCTCTATGATATGGGACATTCTTTAGTAGTTTAGAAGTGACTCTACGATATGGGACATTCTTTAGTAGTTTAGAAATGTCTCTATGATATGGGACATTCTTTAGTAGTTTAAAAATGTCTGTATTATATGGGACATTCTTTAGTAGTTTAGAAATGTCTCTATGATATGGGACATTCTTTAGTAGTTTAAAAATGTCTGTATTATATGGGACATTCTTTAGTAGTTTAGAAATGTCTCTATGTCTTTAGTAGTTTAGAAGTGTCTCTATGATACGGGACATTCTCTAGTAGTTTAGAAGTGTCTCTATGATATGGGACATTCTTTAGTAGCTTAGAAATGTCTCTACGATATGGGACATTCTTTAGTAGTTTAGAAATGTCTCTATGATATGGGACATTCTTTAGTAGTTTAGAAATGTCTCTATGATATGGGACATTCTTTAGTAGTTTAGAAGTGTCTCTATGATATGGGACATTCTTTAGTAGTTTAAAAATGTCTGTATTATATGGGACATTCTTTAGTAGTTTAGAAATGTCTCTACGATATGGGACATTCTTTAGTAGTTTAGAAGTGTCTCTATGATATGGGACATTGTTTAGTAGTTCCGAAATGTCTCTATGATATGGGACATTCTTTAGTAGTTTAGAAATGTCTCTATGATATGGGACATTCTTTAGTAGTTCAAAAATGTCTCTATGATATGGGACATTCTTTAGTAGTTTAGAAATGTCTCTATTATATGGGACATTCTTTATTAGTTTAGAAGTGTCTCTATAATATGGGACATTGTTTAGTAGTTTAGAAATTTCTCTATGATATGGGACATTGTTTAGTAGTTCCGAAATGTCTCTATGATATGGGACATTCTTTAGTAGTTCCGAAATGTCTCTATGATACGGGACATTCTTTAGTAGTTCCGAAATGTCTCTATGATATGGGACATTCTTTATTAGTTTAGAAGTGTCTCTATGACATGGGACATTCTCTAGTAGTTTAGAAATGTCTCTATGATATGGGACATTGTCTAGTAGTTTAGAAGTGTCTCTATGATATGGGACATTCTCTAGTAGTTTAGAAATGTCTCTATGATATGGGGCATTCTTTATTAGTTTAGAAGTGTCTCTATGATATAGGACATTCTTTAGTAGTTTAGAAGTGTCTCTATGATATGGGAAATTGTCTAGTAGTTTAGAAGTGTCTCTATGATATGGGACATTCTCTAGTAGTTTAGAAATGTCTCTATGATATGGGACATTCTTTATTAGTTTAGAAATGTCTCTATGTCTTTAGTAGTTTAGAAGTGTCTCTATGATATGGGACATTCTCTAGTAGTTTAGAAGTGTCTCTATGATATGGGACATTCTTTAGTAACTTAGAAGTGTCTCTATGATATGGGACATTCTCTAGTAGTTTAGAAATGTCTCTATGATATGGGACATTCTTTAGTAGTTTAGAAGTGTCTCTATGATATGGGACATTCAATAGTAGTTTAGAAGTGTCTCTATTATATGGGACATTCTTTAGTAGTTTAGAAATGTCTCTACGATATGGGACATTCTTTAGTAGTTTAGAAATGTCTCTATGATATGGGACATTCTTTAGTAGTTTAAAAATGTATCTATGATATGGGACATTCTCTAGTAGTTTAGAAATGTCTCTATGATATGGGACATTGTCTAGTAGTTTAGAAGTGTCTCTATGATATGGGACATTGTCTAGTAGTTTAGAAGTGTCTCTATGATATGGGACATTCTCTAGTAGTTTAGAAATGTCTCTATTATATGGGACATTCTTTAGTAGTTTAGAAGTGTCTCTATGATATGGGACATTCTCTAGTAGTTTAGAAGTGTCTCTATGATATGGGACATTCTTTAGTAGTTCCGAAATGTCTCTATGATATGAGACATTCTTTAGTAGCTTAGAAATGTCTCTATGATATGGGACATTCTTTAGTAGTTCCGAAATGTAGCTATGATATGGGACATTCTTTATTAGTTTAGAAGTGTCTCTATGATATGGGACATTCTCTAGTAGCTTAGAAATGTCTCTATAATATGGGACATTGTCTAGTAGTTTAGAAGTGTCTCTATGATATGGGACATTCTCTAGTAGTTAAGAAATATCTCTATGATATGGGACATTCTTTATTAGTTTAGAAGTGTCTCTATGATATGGGACATTCTCTAGTAGTTTAGAAGTGTCTCTATGATATGGGACATTGTCTAGTAGTTTAGAAGTGTCTCTATGATATGGGACATTCTCTAGTAGTTTAGAAATGTCTCTATGATATGGGACATTCTTTAGTAGTTTAGAAATGTATCTATGTCTTTAGTAGTTTAGAAGTGTCTCTATGATATGGGACATTCTCTAGTAGTTTAGAAGTGTCTCTATGATATGGGACATACTTTAGTAGCTTAAAAGTGTCTCTATGATATGGGACATTCTCTAGTAGTTTTGAAATATCTCTACGATATGGGATATTCTTTAGTAGTTTAGAAATGTCTCTATTATATGGGACATTCTTTAGTAGTTTAGAAATGTCTCAATGATATGGGACATTCTTTAGTAGTTTAGAAATGTCTCTATGATATGGGACATTCTTTAGTAGTTTAGAAATGTCTCTATTATATGGGACATTCTTTAGTAGTTTAGAAGTGTCTCTATGATATGGGACATTCTTTAGTAGTTTAGAAGTGTCTCTATGATATGGGACATTCTTTAGTAGTTCCGAAATTTCTCTATGATATGGGACATTCTTTAGTAGTTTAGAAATGTCTCTATGATATGGGACATTCTTTATTAGTTTAGAAGTGTCTCTATGATATGGGACATTCTCTAGTAGTTTAGAAATGTCTCTATGATATGGGACATTCTCTAGTAGTTTAGAAGTGTCTCTATGATATGGGACATTCTCTAGTAGTTTAGAAATGTCTCTATGATATGGGAATTCTTTAGTAGTTTAGAAGTGTCTCTATGATATGGGACATTCTTTAGTAGTTTAGAAGTGTCTCTATGATATGGGACATTGTCTAGTAGTTTAGAAGTGTCTCTATGATATGGGACATTCTTTAGTAGTTTAGAAATGTCTCTATGATATGGGACATTCTTAAGTAGTTTAGAAATGTCTCTATGATATGGGACATTCTTTAGTAGTTTAGAAATGTCTCTATGATATGGGACATTCTTTAGTAGTTTAGAAATGTCTCTATGATATGGGACATTCTTTATTAGTTTAGAAATGTCTCTATTATATGGGACATTCTTTATTAGTTTAGAAATGTCTCTATTATATGGGATATTCTTTAGTAGTTTAGAAGTGTCTCTATGATATGGGACATTCTCTAGTAGTTTAGAAGTGTCTCTATGATATGGGACATTCTTTAGTAGTTCCGAAATTTCTCTATGATATGGGACATTCTTTAGTAGTTTAGAAATTTCTCTATGATATGGGACATTCTTTAGTAGTTCAGAAATGTCTCTATGATATGGGACATTCTTTAGTAGTTCCGAAATGTCTCTATGATATGGGACATTCTTTATTAGTTTAGAAGTGTCTCTATGATATGTGATATTCTCTAGTAGTTTAGAAATGTGTCTATGATATGGGACATTGTCTAGTAGTTTAGAAGTGTCTCTATGATATGGGACATTCTCTAGTAGTTTAGAAATGTCTCTATGATATGGGACATTCTTTATTAGTTTAGAAGTGTCTCTATGATATGGGACATTCTTTATTAGTTTAGAAGTGTCTCTATGATATGGGACATTCTCTAGTAGTTTAGAAGTGTCTCTATGATATGGGACATTCTTTATTAGTTTAGAAGTGTCTCTATGATATGGGACATTCTTTATTAGTTTAGAAATGTCTCTATGATATGGGACATTCTTTAGTAGTTTAGAAATGTCTCTATAATATGGGACATTCTTTAGTAGTTTAGAAATGTCTCTATTATATGGGACATTCTTTATTAGTTTAGAAGTGTCTCTACGATATGGGACATTCTTTAGTAGTTTAGAAGTGTCTCTACGATATGGGACATTGTCTAGTAGTTTGGAAATGTCTCTATGATATGGGACATTCTTTAGTAGTTTAGAAGTGCCTCTATGATATCGGATATTGTCTAGTAGTTTAGAAGTGTCTCTATGATATGGGACATTCTTTATTAGTTTAGAAGTGTCTCTATGATATGGGACATTCTTTATTAGTTTAGAAATGTCTCTATTATATGGGATATTCTTTAGTAGTTTAGAAGTGTCTCTATGATATGGGACATTCTCTAGTAGTTTAGAAGTGTCTCTATGATATGGGACATTCTTTAGTAGTTCCGAAATTTCTCTATGATATGGGACATTCTTTAGTAGTTTAGAAATTTCTCTATGATATGGGACATTCTTTAGTAGTTCAGAAATGTCTCTATGATATGGGACATTCTTTAGTAGTTCCGAAATGTCTCTATGATATGGGACATTCTTTATTAGTTTAGAAGTGTCTCTATGATATGTGATATTCTCTAGTAGTTTAGAAATGTGTCTATGATATGGGACATTGTCTAGTAGTTTAGAAGTGTCTCTATGATATGGGACATTCTCTAGTAGTTTAGAAATGTCTCTATGATATGGGACATTCTTTATTAGTTTAGAAGTGTCTCTATGATATGGGACATTCTTTATTAGTTTAGAAGTGTCTCTATGATATGGGACATTCTCTAGTAGTTTAGAAGTGTCTCTATGATATGGGACATTCTTTATTAGTTTAGAAGTGTCTCTATGATATGGGACATTCTTTATTAGTTTAGAAATGTCTCTATGATATGGGACATTCTTTAGTAGTTTAGAAATGTCTCTATAATATGGGACATTCTTTAGTAGTTTAGAAATGTCTCTATTATATGGGACATTCTTTATTAGTTTAGAAGTGTCTCTACGATATGGGACATTCTTTAGTAGTTTAGAAGTGTCTCTACGATATGGGACATTGTCTAGTAGTTTGGAAATGTCTCTATGATATGGGACATTCTTTAGTAGTTTAGAAGTGCCTCTATGATATCGGATATTGTCTAGTAGTTTAGAAGTGTCTCTATGATATGGGACATTCTTTATTAGTTTAGAAGTGTCTCTATGATATGGGACATTCTTTATTAGTTTAGAAATGTCTCTATGATATGGGACATTCTTTAGTAGTTTAGAAATGTCTCTATAATATGGGACATTCTTTAGTAGTTTAGAAATGTCTCTATTATATGGGACATTCTTTATTAGTTTAGAAGTGTCTCTACGATATGGGACATTCTTTAGTAGTTTAGAAGTGTCTCTACGATATGGGACATTGTCTAGTAGTTTGGAAATGTCTCTATGATATGGGACATTCTTTAGTAGTTTAGAAGTGCCTCTATGATATGGGACATTGTCTAGTAGTTTAGAAGTGTCTCTATGATATGGGACATTCTCTAGTAGTTTAGAAGTGTCTCTATGATATGGGACATTCTCTAGTAGTTTAGAAATGTCTCTATGATATGGGACATTCTTTAGTAGTTTAGAAATGTCTCTATTACATGGGACATTCTTTAGTAGTTTAGAAGTGTCTCTATGATATGGGACATTCTTTAGTAGTTTAGAAGTGTCTCTACGATATGGGACATTCTTTAGTAGTTTAGAAATGTCTTTTATATGGGACATTCTTTAGTAGTTTAGAAGTGTCTCTATGATATGGGACATTCTTTAGTAGTTTAGAAATGTCTCTATTATATGGGACATTCTTTAGTAGTTTAGAAGTGTCTCTATGATATGGGACATTCTTTAGTGGTTTAGAAGTGTCCCTACGATATGGGACATTCTTTAGTAGTTTAGAAATGTCTCTACGATATGGGACATTCTTTAGTAGTTTAGAAATGTCTCTACGATATTTCACATTCTTTAGTAGTTTAGAAATGTCTCTATGATATTTGACATTCTTTAGTAGTTTAGAAATGTCTCTATGATAAACTACAAGCTAGATCCTGCTCAGTATTACGGTGCTCTCGGATTAGCACATGATGCAATTTTAAAGATGCTAGGTGTTGAATTAAAACTGTTGACAAACTATGTCATGTTCTTGATAATTGATTGTAGAATAAGAGGTGGAATTAGCATGATGTCACATAGATATGCAGAAGCAAACCATAAATACTACTTGGACAGAGATGATAACATCAAAAAAGACATGTACGAAGGATCATTTACTATGTACTATGATGCCAATAAATCTTTACCGGTAGGCCATAAGCCAATATGCATTGGTAAAAATTAACAAATAATTTAGATGGGTATATAAACTACAAATTAATCGGATAAACACACGTTTAATCAAGTATCGTTATAGCTGTGATATTGGTTGTAAGTAAAAGTGTATTTTGGGGTTCCATAACACATTTGCGACTATCACAAGGACTATCAAGTAACTCCAGAGAAACTAAGTCCAGAGAAAATAATTGATCAGAGTTAAAGAAGAAGTTGATAAATGATACAAAATTATATATATAAAAAAATGACGGTGCCAAAATTAGTATCGACGTTGAAAAACAGAGAAAAATATGTTATTCACAACAAAAACTTTAAGCTTTACGTACAATTGGGTATGAAAGTGAAAAAGATACGAAGTTGTCTTGTTTGATCAAAACTCACGCCTAAAATCATACGAAAAACTGAATACAAATTTGAAACAAAAAGCATCAAATGATTTTGAGAAAGACTTTGTAAAATTAATGAAGAACAGTGTGTTTGGTAAACAGATGGGAAATCTCATCGGAAAAAAACCCAGTTAAAATATGCCAAGATGAAAAAAGAATTGTTCGAATGTCAGCAAGATTTATCATTTGCAAGGAAAAGGATTACTGACGATGACTGTGTTAGTCAGTTGGAAGAACGAAAAAGCAAATTAACAAAACCAATTTACAATGGATTTACGGTGTTAGAGTTAATGACTAATTTCACGAATTCTACAAGTTTGAAAAATAAACATGGTGACAAAATGAAACTACCCATGACTGATATATTCATTATGTATCCAAGTTGAGACAGAAAACGTTGACAATGACATAAATGATAATATCAAGTTTTATGACACTAATGACTATCTAAAGGATGACATATTTGGTTTGCAACAAATGAATAAAAAGTTCCTGAACCTTTCAAAGATGAACGGAATGGCGCTCCCAATAAAGAATTGTGTGGGTTAAACTTCCTGCGTTCAAAACAATGACGAAAAGTATTTTTTTAAATGAATCAAGAAATGTTTGCTTGAAGAATTTAAAATTCGAAATGAACACAGATTGTTTATTTAGGCATTACCTGAAAATGAACTTACTCAGATCATAAAATCATGAGGTGTTTCGCATCAAAATGAATAAGCTTGATGTCTCTAGGGAACATAAACACAACATTACGGATGTGTAAGCATGCCAGAGAAAATGTGTACCGGATGTACAAACACTTTGCATAGATAAGGATATTCTACAACGATAAAAAGTTGGTTTCTTTTGTTCTGTTTCAAAGACTCTAAAATGTCTTTTTTTCATTTATCTGGAATAACATGTTTTTCTATCAATACTGTTTCCATCGCCTTTTTCTTCTTACTATAAAATACGACAAAAAGCATGTATTTGCTCTAACATGTCTGATTACAAAGTTGTACTTTTGCACGATCAAGTAAATTGATATTTCAAAAATTGTCTACCACTGAAAGCAAGATTGGTTTGGCTAGTTGTCCCCGTTTTCCACATCATCTAAATTTGTTGAACAGAAATGTTAGACAGATGATAATGATGTAATCAAAATATTTTTCCATTTAGTCTCTAGCAGATTTAATGCACTGTTTTGCCACATTTTGTAACACCACAGATTTTCATTTTATTATACTCTTTTGAATACATTTATTGTGCTAAAAGCACAATCTGTCTCTGGCTCGATTTATGGGTAAAACATAATTGATTGTGGATGTTTGTTTTGAATATTTACCAAAGCATCAGACACGCAATACAGATTTTGTGGGCATAAACATTTCCTTTCCTGTAGATCCACAGTGAATACCTTGCTGTACTTTGATCCACAGTGAATACTTTGTTGTACTTTGATCCACAGTAAATACCTTGTTGTACTTTGATCCACAGTGAATACCTTGTTGTACGTTGATCCACAGTGAATACCTTGTTGTACGTTGATCCACAGTGAATACATTGTTGTACGTTCATCCACAGTGAATACCTTGTTGTACTTTGATCCACAGTGAATACCTTGTTGTACTTTGATCCAGAGTGAATACATCGTTGTACGTTGATCCACAGTGAATACCTTGTTGTACTTTGATCCACAGTGAATACCTTGTTGTACTTTGATCCACAGTGAATACATAGTTGTACTTGATCCACAGTGAATACCTTGTTGTACTTTGATCCACAGTGAATACCTTGTTGTACTTT
Organism: Margaritifera margaritifera; assembly: GCA_029931535.1. Lineage (NCBI taxonomy): Eukaryota > Metazoa > Mollusca > Bivalvia > Unionida > Margaritiferidae > Margaritifera > Margaritifera margaritifera. The sequence goes on along the minus strand of JAQPZY010001416.1, from coordinate 84,269 downwards.
GATCCAGAGTGAATACATCGTTGTACGTTGATCCACAGTGAATACCTTGTTGTACGTTGATCCACAGTGAATACATTTTTGTAATTTGATCCACAGTGAATACCTTGTTGTACGTTAGCTAATTTATGACCACTACAATGTAATCTGTTATCGTCTGTACTTCCCAAACGAAGCTAGATGCAATGGTTATCAGTGTACACAAATTCTTTACACTTACGTGACTAATTTATGTGTGCTTTTGTTGTCCATCGACGAATGACTTTATGGCTTCAGTCAACTGTTGTCTCAATTGAAAACCGTGAGAATATACCATATTTGGCAAACCTTCCATAGTCACTGAGATTTTGTTTTCTATCGCGGAGGTTAAAAACTTTCTGTCTGATTTTCTCCACCTTTTTGGTATAGTATCATATGAAACCACCCTTCACGCTCATTCTGATAGAATCAAGTGTGCGATTTGTTAAAGTTCCATTAGCTGATATGTCAAGAGATCCACTCTATCCTAATTTAGTAAAAAAGAAAACAACCCGTTTCTTTTTATGTCATCTATTGCTCAAGCCATTGATTCTGAAGTAATCGTAACATACTGTGGACAAATATTTCCCAGTTCTTAGTCATGGATACCACAGTCGATAACTTCAGAGGCATTTGCAAGTGTTATGTAACAGCTGAAACCCTTCGGTAATACACAATGATACAGCGTACAATAATCTGTTAGTCAAGTGGAATTCTTTTTTCTTCCATACACTGTGAAATGTAAAGCTTCAGTACCAGCGTTTTTTTTTTAATTATTTCTTGTTCCTGGTCGTAACTTTCTCAATTTATCCTTCACAATGGCTTGTTCAATCCTATTTATTTTAACCGAATCAGGTAACCACAAATTTGAGCATAGCACGATGATGTTATAGTCATTCAAAATGAAAAGATTTTCACTTCGGTAGGATATGGTTGTCTTTCACAAACATTCCTCTCACATTATTAATCATTATGTTGTTAGTATCTTCCATTACCTACATATCAAACGAGACAAACAAACTGCTTTGTACAATCAAGACAGCTTTGGAGTGGCTATCTGTAAATTCTGTTCAGGTTCAGTGTGTATGTGATACAGTGATGCATTGGACTGAGGTATTGAACTCATTGTGCTATCTTTCCTGCTTGTTAAGAGTTATGCATTTACTATGCGTGGCCATCTTTATTATTTAATACCTAAGAAAACGTCAAAGACACTCTAAAAAAAAGAAAAAAATAACACCATCACAAGTGCAATCAATATATACCTATATTTCATCTGTCCATCAGAAGGTTGGTAGAAATCATTCAGTTTGGGTTGTCTTTTTTTTCGAGTTTTGCATTATTTTCTGAATAATTAAATGCTGGTTGGTTGGCTTTGAACGGCACTTTCAACACTTATTGGCTATATCAAAAAGAAGAAAACTAGAGATAAGTTCCTTTCCAATGGACGCATCTAGGCAGCCAACCCGGGCTGGCCGGGATGGGTATCGAACCCGCGACCCTTGGAATCCAGCACTAAACAACTGAGTTAAAAAAAAAAAATTAAACTGCTGCCAGTTTTTATTTTAGATCCTGAAACCTGAATTACCAGCTCTTTCTTTGCGTTTTAATCCAGTTATAAAAACATGTTTTCCTCTAGACAGTATGTACGTGATTTTAACACACTAAAGATCATATTCTTTCTTAACGTCTAATGAGTAAGCAAGACGTTGATTATTTACCACTAATCCAATGTAAATATTCAGTAAAAAGAAAAGACTAAAATTCTTACAGGTTCAAGATACAAACTGACAAACATTTTGTACAATTATGATTTTTTTAAAAATATGTATACATATTCCTCTATTAAATCTAATGTGGGTAACTTCTACTCAGCAAAACATGATGAAGTATGGTTAAATCCATAATTGTGAACCAATGTCCGTGCTATAATTTCACTTTATAAAACGTATTATAACTCTAACTTTGTTATGTACTTGATAGAAGCTCCGAGGGGTGTTTCTGTCTTGTTAGCAATTGACACTGACGTAGTCCCAGATATGCATATCCCCGCACTTCTGGCATGCTCTTAATATATTTTTCATATATGGCCAACACCATATATTTCCCCTCTCTCAAGACCTTTGCAGCTAAGATTAGAATGTTTCCTACATATATGTAAATGTCCAACGGTAATATCCGATAGGGTTGCATAAATACTAAATAAACAAACCGAATTCACAAAAATTATCCTCATACGCTGTCCATTCTTTTTCTTTCCGACAATAATGTTTGTGCTGCACAAGATGAAGTTCTGAATCTTTGTGTGAACAAACTATGTGCATCTGAAGTTATTTTCTGTTCTCCTGAAACTGTTTATGTAGTTCTCGGATTGTATTTGCTCATTTAGTACCATTCTGTCCAATAGCTGTTGATATATTTTCTATTTGTTCTCTCCATGTTTTTATATCTTTCAAATTATTATACTTGAAAGTCTTACATAGTTTTGAATCGACACGTCTTTGTATAACCAACTAGTAGCTGCATTAGTTAAATTAACAGGATGACTCAAATTTATGGTACTGTTATTCTTGAGATTTAAATTAGTGTTAAATTGTTCGACCTAGTCTTGCATCTTTCTTATGTTTTCCCTTAATGCTCAAAGCAGTGACTAGGATTTCTGAGGGGTATTTTAGTGGTTATGCTATTTATCTGACGTGAAAAACATACCTGCCAGTCATACCATAAAAGCCTATCACTTTTGTATATTGATATTCAGTCTCTTTATTTGACCCCTTTATAGTTACTTATAATGACCATTCCCATTGCATGAAACGAGTCAAAGTGAATACGAATGTTAACAGACAAAGGCTCTAACCAAGCTGAATAGTTACTTTTTCCGTGTTTCATTTTATCAAACTATTTATGTTTCAAAAAATCCACAAACTGTACCAGGTTTAGCAGATGCCGGTAATTATATTTGGCTACTGAATCCTAACAATGTTTAGTTGTAGCTGTTGATATACACTGTGCAACTGTTGCTATACACTGTGTAACTGTTGTTATACACTGTGTAATTGTTGATATACACTGTGTAATTGTTGATATACACTGTGTAATTGTTGATATACACTGTGTAACTGTTGATATACACTGTGTAATTGTTACTCGCAGTGATTAGAACTTTTGATTTGGTTTTCAACAAATTCTTCTTTGTCACCATTTGCAGTCATTCCCTCTTTCATTCAATTCATATTCATCTCAAGGTTGTAAAACCCATCAGAGATTAAACCAGTCTTGGTTTTATTTGTTGTCATTTATGTAGTATAATATATTGTTTTTCAGTTCATTGCAAAACAATGAAATTCCAAACAAGAAAATGTATTGTCTGTAATTAAATCGATCGATTACATGTCTGTTGTCAATTGAGTTGATGAAATAGACTTCTTAGGGAGTTCGTCGGCACCGTAGGTAAGCTCTTTTTTTTAGAAAAATCGACTCAAATATAACTTTTCATTTGTACTGGAAAAAATTAAAACAGCCAAGATTTCTGAGGAAGGCACAGGTTTCCGCCGTTAAAGTTTTTATGTTCAATTCGTAACAGTCTACGGCAATGTGCACGGGGTTGGAGAGGGGGGTAAAGGGGTGGTGCGAACTTTGATGTAATATTCTCCATAATGGAATGGGAAAGCCTCTGTTAAGCATAACTTCGCGTATTTCTTATTTCTTTTCTTTCAATTTCTTCCCTTCCACACCCCCTCCAAAAAAGAAGAAAATTTTTTTTTTTTACATTTCTCTATGTCTTGGCATTTTGCATTGTTTATTTTTTCCTGATTTTAATTTTTTTATCTCTATGTATGTGTTCTGCTCGTTTATGATAACAAAAACTCCCGATAGTTGATTTCATTGTCACTTATTGCTTTCCTTATCATGTGGTCCATACTGTTTAACTTACTTATGGCAGGTTTTAATATTTCATGATGTTTTAAAACTTTGTTGTAGGTCAGTTTTTCCTTAAAAGTTTTTGCAACAAATGCTATTATTGTTGCACCAAACCCACCAAATGCCAAAGAAACAATTGCAACACATAATCAATACCACCTGAAACTATTGCAATGCTAACCCCAACAAATTCAAAGCTTTATATGCTACTTTCATTTCTTTCTAACACCTTTACATTATTCGATCTCTTTTACCAAATCATTTTTAATCTTGTTAATTTTGTGCAGTCTAAAATTAAGACCGTTTTCAGTTACGCTTTGCATAGACTCAGCCCTTGGAAATGTAGAATATATAGGAGGTGCACTTTGTGTATGTCCACTCATTTATATATAGGAAAGATACAGCTTAGACGTTGGAGTGGAAACAGGTGTAATAGTCTCTTTAATATATAGGAACGATACAGCTTAGAGATTGGAGTGGAAACAGGTGTAATAGTCTCTTTAATATATAGGAAAGCCACAGCTTAGACGTTGGAGTGGAAACAGGTGTAATAGTCTCTTTAATATATAGGAAAGATACAGCTTAAGACGTTAGAGGGGAAACAGGTGTAATAGTCTCTTTAGATGCAGATGTTGCACTGATTAATTTTTCACATTTTTCTTCGGCTCACTTCTTTGGTCGAAAGTACTATGTTACTGAGTAACAATTGTATCTGGTTGTAACCCATGACCTATGATATAGTCAAGTGTGAACTGGCTAAATGAAACTTTAATAATTATCTATGTTTGACGGTGAACGAATTTGTCAACTTCGCAAGTTATTTAAAAGTAACAGCCGTGTTTAATATTGCATGGTAAGTTGTGTGCATATTGTCTTTTGTTGTAGTCGACATTTGTCTGCAGGTAAAATATATGCTATTTCTTAGCCCCCAAAAATTAAATCATTTTAGCAATGTAAGTTTTATTTTACGTTTTCCTGTACAGTATCAACAATTTTATCTGGTAAAGGTCCATGAGCTATCAGGCAGTAGATTGTGTTCTAAGTGATAGTGGAATAATTAGTTTTGCAGATTTATTTAAGTGGTACATTTTGTAAACAGTGTTTTCTTTTTTTGCTTCACTTGGCGTTTTGTCTGCATATAAATCTATGTTGTTTATTACCTTAAAAGAGTTAAAGCATATCTGCAATCGCCCTGTTTGAAGGATACATGTGTAAATATTGATACAGTAAATAAAGGGACGTTTTCTTAAGGTTCACAAAGTTCACAAACTATACAAGTTCACAAATTTGGACTTTGTCCAGTCTCCAACATTCATACAAAATATGTTATTTGATAGGCCTGTTTGGGTTAAGAAGTTAAGTTGCTTCTATGTTTTAAGCTGATGAAATTGCTCATCCCATATTAAACAATAATGTTTTAGACCCAGAAAAGTAGCACAGCTATATAACGGGAAATCTGTGCTTTCTGAACACGTGCAGAGCACGGCCCGTACGATGTTCAACATGATAGTGAGCACACTCTATTCATTAAGTTTGGGATGCGCTCATTTCAGTCTAAAATCAACTGTAACGATATTTTCTCTTTATTTTCTTGTTTGTTTGTTTTTTGTAAGGGTCCTACGGGTGCCATGCAGGGAACTTTATTGCGCTAAGATGAAAAATAAGGACATTACGGTTGAGTTTAGACTGAACTTAACGCATCCCAAGCTTAATAAATAGGGTGTGCTCACTTACTAATTTTGATCAGCTTGGGGAACAAGAGCACGTGCTCCATGATCACTGATAGAAAATGTATAGAAGAAAAGATTAAATTTTCGGTCAAAACACTACTGTAAATATTTATTTCCAAGCTAGTGTACAGACAGGAAAAAATGCCGACTCAAATGTTCAAAATAAATTCTAGAGGGGAATGGTTATTTAGGTATGAGGAAATCAAGTCCCATTACGGAAGGCTCTCGACATGAAAGTCTGATAATAATCACAGGGACTCGGGTAGTGGATTTATTAATATACTTTAAATTAGTCGTTGTTGAGTCGCTCCAGCGCACGCTTTGCTACAATTTCCTGTCAACTAAGGGACCGACCATTTAAGTTTAATTGGGGGGGGGGGGGGGGGCCCCGGGGATTTGTTTTTAAAAAAAAGATATTTCCGGCTCTTAAATACTCTGAAAGAAAATTCTTGCTCTGAATTACAGAATAAAAGAAACTATTAGCTTTGCGGTAAAAGAAAGGAAAAGACAAAAATCCTGACTCGAAAGAACGTCCCATGCCCCCATCCCCTGAAAACTTAAATTGTCGGCCCCTAAAATAACCGTGACCTGAACAGTGAACACGGTTATTTTAGTGGACAAGGAAATTGAAGAAAACCATGCTGCAGTCTGACTCTACAACGATTGACTCGAAGCATATAATGCTGACAACGTGAATCGACGACGCGAGAGCCTGTGATAATGATATGTTTTTGAATTTCTTCAAAAAACAGATACACGTAAGGGTATTTTGCGACCTTGTTTTTTATAAATTACGCCACTTTTTGATCTGTTAGGGGCCACTGGCCCCAGGTTTTGCATTTTTGGAATGAACACTGCTTTTAATATTTCCCAGCGCATCACGCAGGCATTCTAAAATATCAAAGTTATTCATTTTATTTGTAAGTGTCCTACCAAAAATATTGATAAAATGTTTACCATTTTCCGTGTTTTCCTCTGGAAGTAGATGTACAGAATTTAGGTTTTCCTAGGATGTAAATTACAATTTTGGTCTTTTTAATATTAGAGAAATCGGGGCACAAACTAGATTTCCGATATATTTTCAGTCTATCTTTGGTGGAAATGGACTTTAGATCTTTGACCTTTTGACTCCAAATTCGATAGGTTGCTTTGTATCCTTTTCAGTCTGCTGAAAGTATATGACAAAGAGCAAGCAACCACATAAACCGATTTCCCTTTTTCTGTTCACGGTAATCTTTACCTTTACCTTTAACCATTATTTCGCGAGATACTTTGTACACATACGCATTGTTTATTATAGAACTGATTTTAGCAATTTTCACGCATTAAGTTTATTTTTTAGAGCAATTTTTTTCTTTTAGAAATTAGTGCGAATCCCGCAATTGCGAGTCCTAGAATTAAAAAAAGATATGAAACACAAATCAACGCTCCATTAAGATGGGACCTCTGCAGAAGTTAGCGGTTGTGATTTTAAACAAATTTCGTCATTGGCACTTTCTTCACACATTAAAAGAAAAAATTATCACCGAAATACATGTACAAAAACATATTCGGGCAGAGTTTAGAAATGTATTCATGGAACACGAATTCTCCGACAAAGTGATCTCCTTTTGGTGGGCTGATACCGTACTCACAAATACGCATTCACACACAAATTTACAAGACTCTGCCACGAGTAATGCCCGAGACTTTGACCTAAACGAAAAACATCAGCACAGTCACTGAGGTGTGAAATATAGGTCTGAATAACCCAATGTTTGGTGCGATGCTGTTGCACTCACCAAAATGCATCCACATAGACTGATGCATAAATGCAACCAACAATTCTCGAGAACGAGACCCAAACGGACGTACATACGTACGGACAAGGGTAATGCTTTGTGGCTGTTCCACATACACATGGTGGGCAAAATTAGTCATAGTTATTATACGCACCGCCATTGACAGATTATAGTGAATAGTCACATTGTTTAATAAATCAACACAAGGGGGTGGGGGGTCTGAGATTTGGAAAAAAAAGTAAAATCCTGAGATAAAAAAATCACCGTCGACAAGAAAATCTCAGCCGCAAACACTCCGTCCCCACTCCACGAACAGTGGCGTAGCCACCGCCCAACCAACTCCCGCAACTGCAAGGAGGAAGGGGGGGGGGCAAAATTCCCATCAAACACCTTTTTTAATGGAGGAGAGGAGTCCAGAAATAAATTTTGAGGGGGTGGGGGTGGCTGAATTTCTTGCTACGCCACTGCCCACGAAGATTGAATGGACAGTCCCAAATAGCAGCAAAAGTATGTACTATAGTAGTGCCCAGGTGGAGAAAAAAAAAATATGATTACGGCCAGAGCTGCAATAGAAATATACCTCATGCATTTCGAAAATGTATTTGATATAAATAATAATTATCATAGAACTTTGTTTCGACGTATGTGGGCGTGAAGGTGTATGTGTTGCTGTAATTTGTAACAGACAAGCTGTCGAACAGGCATCCAGACAAAGTAGGAGTGGTAGTATTAGTGGTTACCTTCAGTGTCCACTTTATATCCAGATATATAATCCCTTTCAATTCAAAGTCATAAATCTGAAAACTTCAGCGAGGAGGAATTTCCTCCACTTGTACGATTCTAAGTTCTATATCCTTCATATGATTACGTTTGCCGAAGCTTTTTCCCTTGACAAACTCACTGCTCCGGTTCAAGGTTAAGTTTAGTGTCAATTATGTAAACATTATGTGAGACAGGAGGTAACACGGTCATTACGCAGAAGAGTCAACCTGAAAATGTCCTGAAAATATTCGCATATACAACAGCTGATTAGAACTGTTGTCATTTTACTTTCATAATATGCAATACTAGGCGTAACCGGTGCAGGCCAGTCTATGCTAGATTATGGTAAAACCCCAGCTAGCTTAGAGGAGCTATTTATATCTTATGCATGAACAATGACTGCCCTGGAAATGTCTAGTACTTTTTGCTAGGCCTCCCGTAGATTTTAAATTTGCAACCCTTTGTTCTGCTGTTATTGATTATACACTCCATGACACATTTACTTCTGATATTACCTGGAGTAAGGATTTATATTTGTCAATGAACATGGATTTTAATGTTGAGAGAGAGAGAGAGAGAGAGAGAGAGAGAGAGAGAGAGAGAGAGAGAGAGAGAGAGAGAGAGAGAGTTTTTACTGATTTATACTAGTGTACTTAGGGACCGACCATTTAATTTTCAGGGTGGGGTTCGGTGCCTGAGGATTTTCTTTGGATCCAGAATAATTTTTAAAAAAATCTTTTACCTGAAGATAATATATCTGATTTTTTCAACTAACAATCATATACTGGTTATAATTAGTTCTTTTCTTCTACAAAGCAGAACAAGAATATTTGTTTAAGCTAAAACCCCCACCCCACCCCCACCCCCCACCCCCGAAAATTAAACGGTCGGATCAATGTTTTGGATTAATGATTATAACTAGAAGATTTTAGTTTTTTGTATAACATATTTCAGTCTGTGTTATATGGTATTTGTTACAACATCGAGGCGTCCCTACTGAATGCGAGCATTAGGGTCTCGACTGTCTTCAGCATAGGCTCAGCTCTTATTAGAGGTTGCTAACCCTAACTCTCAGCCCCTCGGTCATTCTAAATTTTAGAACATAGAAGGAAGGGTCTCTCAACCTTTCTGGGAATTATTACAACCAGTCTAACTTTGAGCTTGATTTGTTGGATCAGGGGTATATCTTATGGCTTACATAGGTTCTTGGTTTGATATTATAGACCGGAACTGGAGGTTATTTGTTAATGTGTGAACTGAAGATATTCCCTAGAAAATGAGAACGTGTATGTGCTAAGTAATTGACGTGAATCTAGTTGTACTTTCACATGATTCATAGAGCACTAATAATAAAAGGTGTTTCTCATTTCAGAATAAACAACTATATCAAAATTTGGTCCTGTGCTTTCATTATCAGAGTTTCGTCAAAAGCTGGAAGTTTGCATTCAAGATTTACTTCATTTTGGGAGTATAGTGCATAAAGAAAGCATAACTGATTTTACTATGACTTGTTCTTACTTGAACCTTTACTGTTGAGAAACAGCAACTGAAAAGAAGAAAATTAAAATGTTGTATGCGACCTTTTTTAAAATTAGTTTATTATATCTCGATCTAATTATTCATTGCGAAATGTATTTTCTCACATTTGGGGAATTTGCTTTTGTGATGATATTTCATATTATATCACAAAACATAAACAAACAAACATGTCACCAAGTATTCATTTTCAAAGCTCGCAACTTCAAACTATTTTCAAAATCGTTTCAGTGAATTCTCATAATATTTTTCCAGCACTCAAGGTGAGAGATTATTAATGTCGTATTCACCATTACTTTTATTATTTTTATTATTATTATTATTATTATTATTATTTATTTATTTATTTTTATTATTATTATTATTATCATTATTATTATTATTATTATTATTATTTACGACAATTGTACAACAAAAGCTCTAACAACTTATTTTAATTTCTCTCAACGGCTCAGATGTTGTCTTGCTTTTAGTAGTTTTTCATGTGGAAGAAATCGGAAAAGTATAGCCTTTCACTGTTTTCCCATACAAAGTCCAGGAATATTGTCTCAATTTTTGGGTCAAGGTAAAAAAAAATTGCAATATAAATTATTTTTGTGCAGTGCATTTCTACAAGGTACCTAAAACATCATACTAAAAGTATAGGAAAAAATATTTGCTGGAAGTATTGAAAATTTACATTATAATATCATGTACCTTTGTACGTATATACGTATCAGTCATTCGCAGAAATCCTTACAAGTAGTCACTGATGCATTGATTTCAAACTACTTTTAACATTTAAACGTCATTGGATTTAAGTTTAGTGTGTTAATGATAACCTTAACTATGGTCAAGACGTCAAGAATATATTGTTTTAGCAAATACACGTCTGCACACATGCAAACACACACGCGCACACACACACACACGCAAAACTCATATTGGATTCCAAATACATAGCGATTGATTAAACTCAACAGCAAAGAGGTTAACAAAATAAACTACAAGAATTAAATGGAACAATAGAGAGGATAAATACAAAGCGGAGTCGAACAGAAGGAGATGGGGATATAATATGTCGCATCTAGTATTACCTAGTTATATAAACAGCCCAATTTCCATATCCTTGATATTTTTAAATGCTTAGATCCCACCTACGTAGTACATATATGGCTAAATTCGCACCTCGTGTTTTCATACAGCTACCCGCTCCTTGTCACTGTACGATCCCCATTTTTCGTGACATGTATTAGCAAGGACATTTTCCCCCTACCTTCACTTTTTACCCTCAGTATGTAATTTTGATATCCTTGATCTGTCCGTCCTCCAATCGTGTATCCGTAACTCTATTCCCTCCTAAACCGCTGGGGGGAATTTACTAAACTTGGTACATGTGCTGCTAATATGGTAAGCATCTGCAAGAGGTGTATAGTTTTGTGTTCCTTCTCCCGGGGACCCTGAGAGGGGGTCAACAATCAAATATACAAACAAGAGAACCAAATGGGCACGAGATCGCTCACCTTGTGACATCTGCCTAATAGCCAAATGAAGAGTAGTTGGCCAATAAATCTCGGTCAGTAGGGTGCTTTCTTAGAAATTTCTTCCAATGCTGTTCATTGCGTATGCTATGAAAACAATTGTTTCCAAGTACCTCTGTATTTTATCTTCGTCCACATTTGATGGCACATCATGATCATTTGTCCAATACTGAAAGGTCTTCATGCCTGGAACCATTCTGGAGAGCAAGTCGAAAACAAGTGGCTGTCATGGAGGCCACACTGTTGCTTGCAGGGCCACCTTTGACAAAATTTAGGTAGAGCATGTTCTAAGAATCATTCCTACCAAGTCTGATCAAATTTGGCTCAGCCGTTCTGAAGAAGAGGTTGAAAATAGGGTTTCCACATTGTTGGTATGAAAACCACACCGTTGCTAGGGAAGCCTCCCAGAACATACTTTTGATACAGCATGCCCTGAGAAACATTCATATTAAGTTTTATTGAAACTGGCTTAGTCGCTTTTGAGAAGCTGAAAATAGCAACTGTTGACGGAAGACGTGTAATGCCCAACCGACGCAGGGCCACATCATAAGCTCACTTGGCTTAAAGCTCTGGTGGGCTAAAAATGCAACTACAGTGGAATTTGTTTATATATACGTGATGGATTTTGGGCTACGACCTGTGTCACTTTCCGAAAAGGGGGTATTTAAGGGGATAATTAATTAAAAAAATGCATGGGAATTTGCCATGGCAAGCATTGGAAGTAACTCTGTAGCGTTTTCATGATTAAAATATGGCTAAATCCCATTTTATCGTTATTTACTTGATCAGATCCCCACCCTCGTTATTTAGTTTTATAACTCTCTTGGTACTTAGCTTACGATATCCCTCCCCACTACCCAGTCCCGCCGACAGAAATTCTGGGCCACTGGGCAGTGCAGTCATGGGCCCCCAAAACTAGTTTAATGTTTTGTATATAAAAAACTGGGTACAGTTTTGCATATAAAACCTGTAGTAATCTACCATAACTTAGACTCTTGCAAGGAACAAATTTTAATATTTACTGCAAACATTAATTTTTTTTTTATAACTGAGTTGACGGCGGGCCCCTAGAAATCGCCGGGCCCCTGGGCAATTGCCCCTGCCCCCCCCCCCCAACCCCCTTCTCGGGGGTCCTGCCAATACCGTTGCACACCCAGCTAAATCTTCATCCCTTGATCCACCCTTGGTATTTTACATGGTTATATCTTAACCCCTACCCCACTGTATTCAATTTGGAAGATTCTTCTCTTCTTGATACCTACCTAGGTTGAGTATTCTAGACAGGTGCCCCTTGATTTTGTTAGATACACATCCACAATACACACATAACGGCGTCACGGTAATAATCTCTTACATAAAGCAAGTGTGCCTTTGATCTTGCCGTCACTAGTTAGCTATTGCTGTTAGATCGATAAGCAATGTGCTCGTCTACAATTTGACTGTCACCTGAAAACATGTTTATAGAAAATATAAGCTGATAGAATGATTTGGCCCTAGTTTCACTAAATATCTAAAACTTCCTTCCTCAAATTTATATTTTTCAGTGTCTTTTTCGTTAGTTGATTTGTAATGGTGAATTTTAAAATTAATATTAAATAGGCATAAAGAATTCAAATACTGTGATGAAATCTGGAATCCTACTGAAAATATGAAAACAGTTTTGTTTTACAACTGATGAAAGGTCATAGATTTCTTCCAAATTGAGAAATTCATCAACTCTTTTAACAAGAATAGAAATATTGCAAGCTCTACAATCTAACAGATTTAGTTTTTTTTCATTCTTTTTACAGTCTCACCATTTGAGAAATATCACAATATTGCCCGAGGTACTTTAAGTAAAATAATGTAAAACGTCAAACTAAAGATACATTTTGAGAAATTTGATGATATCAGGACCTGATCAATAAATACCAATGTATCGCCAATAAGGAGCTTCTATTTTTACATATTAGGTGTGTTATAGTTTCCTGTCACCGTTTTTCATCATGGAGAAAAATACATGTATGGATAGAGGAGTGAGTTAAATTTAGTAACCTCACGATCGCTTGATGGATATTACTGTTAACATTGATATAAGCCAGCAAGGATTAACAATGTAGGTCACGACGGATTAGGATAATAAACTTGCATATTAATGTTTTGTATTTATCATACAAAATGGATGGAAGGAGTGACCCACGGACTCGTATGCAGTAAAAAGTAAAAAATGGTGCGAGCACTGTTTGATCACTCCTTATGCTGGATTGGCTCTGATACTTCAGTTCATTGCTTTAGTCATTCTATTTCTGGTATATCTATATGAATCACGCGAGAAAACCTGCTTTCTTTTTGAAGTGATAAATATTCCTCTTCGAATAGAAAACAAAACAAAGCAACAGAAGTCCGCTGTCAAAGATAAAACATGTATATGTAAAGAAATGATGTATAAGATAAATTAACATATAATAAAGTCGAAATGAAAATATGTACTACCTAGGGCATTCACATGGTTCAAGCTGACCTGGACAGTGGTGGTGAGGTATCTTCATAGTATTGAGGATTGTGATCTCTAATAAAGTCAAGAAATTTTTTTGTCTGAAATTTCCCTGAGAGTTGCTAACCAGTGAAGAATATTAACTGCATTCAAGAGAGCAGAAATAAAGCCTAAACACATACAATATAATGTTTACTTAATTCAGCCCCCACCCCCAGCTTTGGGATAGGATGACAAAGCAAATAAGTGTGATTCGGCCGGTTCTGGGTAGGTAATTTGCACTAACAATTCCAGTCAGTTCATTCCAGTGCAACTGCAATATCTATTGATGAGGCACTGTGGTGGCTCCTCGGTTAAGGCCCTGGATTCGTGAACAGAATAGTGTGGGTTCAATTCGATCCTACAATCGGGTCAGTTCAGATTGGCTACCGTTGTGTATCCTAGGGCAACGCACGTAATTCTACTTGTCTCAAATCTTTCAAATCTATTTCCACACCTTTTAAATAGCTCAAGAAATATTTAATCTTAGTAGAATAAAAAACAATATAACTTTTACATTTAAATATAAATTTTGATCACAGGAAAATCAAGGAAAGTCTCTACCGACTATTTCTAAAATAAAAAAAATTATATCCTTATGAAATGTAAAGATAAGAACTACACATGTATAAATAACGACTATTTTCCTGCAGAACTGAGATTTATGTACAAATTTACCCTCATTCACTCTTTATATACATTAAATTGTATACCTAATTCACTATTTATAAATAGAAGTGAGTGAAGACGCTTTATTCAATTAGAACGTGATAGGTACGTGGGATAGTTTTATTTACCATGTACTCTGCTATTTATACACTGCGGGAAAACTAGCAAAAGACTTCAGCTAGACGTTCGGTGTTGTATATTTTTAGAAATCTTTTTTTGTTGTTGTTGTTGTTGTTGTTGTTGTTGTTGTCAGACTTAGTCAGAGTCTTACGGGGACGGACTAGTAATTCATTTGAATTGAATTATAGGAGTTGATTTCCTATACCTTTCGTAATACAATGTACTTGGCTAAAGTAAATCTAAAGTAAATCTAAGGCATCAAATACATCATAAGTAAATTGATCGCACTTAATCCTTCTGTAAGACCCCTAGAAGGCATTCGCATAGAAAAACACGTCTGAAAGACGGTAAAAAGAAAAATTCAGTCAGGTACCAGTATCTCTCTCCTTTAGTGACGATTTTCCTCCTAAATTACACAATAATGACAAGCAATAAACCATGCAGATACAATCTAGCCTCTTTTCTATCAATCCATAGTAGTGACAAATGTTATGCAAGTAGCATGAGTGTACCGTTTTGAGCCCCCCCCCCCCCCCCCCCCCCCCCCCCCTCTCTTGGAGTCGCAGACTGCATGATCGATATATGGCTATTTTATATAAGGACAAATCGAAGTCTCATAAATACTTTTACCCGCTTTTCAAGGAAATCAATAGGATATCGATTTCCCTAGCATCTCCGTACAAGGACTACCATCTCGCAAAAATGTCACTTATATAGTAGTATAGATGGTTCGATGCAATGAAAATCATTTTTGAGGGATACGTTTCACAAATCCCGTATGGGATAAGAGAACATTAAAACTGCACATTAAAAATCACTAGACCAGCATTACTTGGTAGTAATTTCAAACTCATTAAAATTACTAGACAAAAGTACAAGTAAACACAATAAGTAACATTAATGACAGACTAATTGCTTCGGGCTGTACCAAGGGACTTTTGCATTATTTAGTTGTAGATTTTGTGAAATAAATATTTTACCGCAGAGTATACTATGAAGCTAGACTGTACAGATTCATGTTTGATTTCATTGTCACTGATCGCTTTGCTTATCATGTCTACAATACTCTCCAACTTATTGATCACTGTTGCTTCTACTTCATCATGTTTTAAAACTTTGTTGTCTACCAGTTTCTCCTTCAGAGGTTTTGGAAAACGTCTTTTAAATTCTGCAGCAAACCCGTTAAAAGCCAGTGGAACAACTACACCGTTAGCTATTCATCCAGCACCTAATCCGGCTGATGCTATTCGCACACAATCTGAGACCGTTGCCTTTCTAGCCTGCACACATTCAAAACTTTGTAAGCTACTTTGTGTTTCTCTTTTAGACCGCTATAGTGTTCGATCTCTGTGACCTAATAGTTTTTAATTTCGTAAATATTTTGCAGACTCAAATTAGGTCAATCGTCTATAGGAATTATAGAATGTGACGTCGACGCACTTGGTACCTTTTGACTTATTTATATATTGGAAAGAGACGGGTTCGACTTTGATGTGGTAACCAGTTTTATAGACCTTGTAGATGTTGTGCCGTACTCTGCACCTATGCTTTTGAATATTATGCAGTGCTTCGCCGTTTTAAGTTATACTGATGTATTTTGGATTGTAACTGTTTCCATATCATTCTTTAGCTTGCTTTTCAAGATAGAACCCTAAATATTATTTTGTCCGGAATTGCTCATCAAGCCGTAGATAAAGGTATGCTATATTTTCAGTAACAATTGTATAAGGTAAAAATCCATTTGCTATGAGGTACTTAATTGTAAACTGAATAAAATGAACTGGGATGATTAGCTTCACAGCTTCTTTACGCTGGATGGTAAATCCTACTAGCTTTGTCAAAGGCACAGTGTAGGCAACATTGCGAGCATAAGTTAATGTTGCATGGTAAATTGCGTTGATAATAGTATTAGTTTGAGTCAACATTTGTCTAAAGCAAAAGCTATGCTATTTATTAGCCCAAAAAGCGATATCACTTAACAATGTATATTTGATTGTGCATTTAGCACACATTGCCTAAGCATGATTTTCCTTTTGCTAAACAATTTTGGCTGGTAAAAGTCCATGTGGTATAAGGGAGTCGATTTCGAACTGACTATTTGAAAAGGGAATAATTAGTTGTGTAATTTCTCTGATATCTGTATTTATGATGTACCTATGGACATGTTAAACAACTTCTCCAAATGCAACTGTAAGTGAAATTTAAGTGTCGAATGCATTTTGTTTCACTCGAAATTTGTCTGTAGGTAACACCTGTTCTAACTATTAGATGAAAAATTAAACATTTCAAGGAATGGTATATATGTGGGCATGCTTGTTTTGCTTGTTGTACTTTGGCTGATTGTTCATTGATAAATCCAACATGTTTTACAACTATAATTGGATGTTGCAGAGTCTTTGAAGAAACAATTTTACTCTGTGACCAAATAAAGAAGATATCTTAAACAATTACACAAGCACCTATCAAATATTAGGTTGTGCTGTTTGAACGTCGTAGATTCGATGACGTCCAACTTGTATTATTTCGTTCACATAGTGTGGCAGCATCTTGTGATATTTTGGAATCTTCTTGTTCTTTACTGCAAACTTTCATAAATTTCCAATGTAGATTAATGGAATAACAAACTCGTGATCTATTTCAAAAAGTAAATTATAGTAGAACCTAAAATCATTCGTATCAATATAAATTATTTTGATTATTGCACACCATATTAATTATTGTTGTTTCGAAATTGTCATGTTTCCCTTTAACGTCTGAGTATCGAATCGTGTTAGACAAAACGTGCACCGAAGATAAAACAATGCTCTGCCCAGAAGTCGCCATCTTGACTGTATGATTTCCATCATCATAATCCTTCATTCTGTATAACATTTACTCACTTTGTCTTCCTTTTTGTCCTGTACACTTTGTTGTTGTAAAGTTTTCTTATTCACCTTTGAAATACCATTCCTTTCTACGTTTTAATAACCGTATCACTCAATAATATAAATATACCGTCACCACCAACATCATTGTCTAATTTCAATTTTGAATCAGTTGTGCGTTGTCAAAGTTTTACTAAATGTTTTCACCTGTGTCGTAACCTTGCTGCCCTAACATTGATAGCTCCATGAATATGTAACATTGTCTGATACATTTCAAATAGATTGCGCAATAGATCTTCTGTTTTGTACCTATAAACCTAATATGCATATTAAATAAGATCATATACTTTGATTGAATTTACCTATTCATCATCTGTTAATCCGTTGCAATCTTGCAGAAAAGTAAGTCCAGCCAGTACGTTCATTTATGTCTGCGACAGAATTAATTTCATTAGTTGACAATGTCGTTCAACATTGCCAACACAAGAAAAGGAGTTGGCTCCCACAAAACATTGCCGTACAGTTTTACGTTATTCTGTTACATTATCCATCACGTATTTGATTGTTTTTCATCATTGAGGTATTTCTAGTCAAGCTGTTGTGGAATTTTGAAATGGTTGAATATCAACTTACATTGTTTCATATCTTTACTGTTGCTATTTGATATAAACGCATCATTGTCAGGTAAGGTATTTTAGATTCCAGCAGCAGTTTTCTGATATGGAAATAAACATGAAATTTGTATACTGATTCTACTAATTGTGGTACATTTATTCTATACAATATTAGAAGGAAATTCCATAACTACATGTTGCCATCCACTCTACCCAGTTTAAATGATTCAGCCAATATCCAATGCTACACTGTGAACTGTATCTTGCCATAACGTGATTATTGACAAATTTTAAAGTGTAGTTATGAAAAATGTTTAATGGCTTTTATGTGTAATAAATGTTTATCTGGCTAAGTTCATTTCGTATGTTAACTTGGTTAAGGTTAGTGAACAAATTTATTATGATAAACTGAATCGCAGAAGAAGGGTAAGTGCTACACTGCTTTGTCTTTTTAATTTAAAGTCCACAAGACACAATCGTCCTAGATATAACGCGTGAAAGAGTCATGATCGTATTCTGCAAGTATCCCGAGGGCAAAAGCAAACAAAAAGGAAAGTCTTTACGTTGGACTGGAGTCCGTAAAATGTAACTCTACAAAGTCACTGTAGTGTCTGTGTCTAAGAGTGAACCTAGATAAGTACAATATTTAAGGTTAAAAAATGAATGTGAAATTAGCTTTTCTTGCCAAAATATATCGAGCCACTATTCACTGTTTTTTCACATTCACATATGCTTCTTAGCTTATTTCTTGCTCTAATCTTTACATTTCATTCCTTGTAATCCCAGTTTAATCTCATTCTTTTACACAATCTTTGCATCTCTGGTATTTTGAATTTAATTTCATTATTTAATTTCCTCTATCAGATTTTTGCTGCTGCATTTTGTAACCTTTTAGAACTGGTTGCACATCTGTTGCACGTTGTCTCTGATATGCTGTTCTTTGGAATACATCGTTCTAGCTTCTGCACATGTGCTCCAGGAAAACTCAGGCGACGAGTGTGTGGCAAATATTGATTGTACCCTGTATTTGTGTAGTATAATTTGAATTATTGCTACAAATGAAAGTTCTGAAACATTTGCGGCATCAAACTTTGTATATCTACACATCGTTAAAGGTGCATAGTATTTTACTTTACCCATGTGAAGTAACAAACTCATCCTACATGAACTGATTTTGATTAATTTTGTGATAATTCTTTGTAACAGAAGATTTTATAGCTATGATAAATTTTGTCCAGGAAAAATGTAGTTTATTGTGAATGTATTTGCTATATACCTTCTTTGAATGAAATTGGAGAGGAGTTTAAATGTCCACATGATTGCATCAACATTGATGTGTCTTTCATTATCCCTTGTCATGTTAAAATTTCATCGACTAGCTTGAAGTCTTTAACATTGTATTTGTTTTTCAGCTTTTTGAGATATAGTTGAAATCAACTTCATATTTTAAATGTTAAATCTTTTCATATCTAACGTAATTTCTTTTACTACCCTGCTAGAAAATTGTATACATTGTGTCAGCTTATCACGGTTTTCATGTGTACCATTGTGTTGCTTACTGGTGATGTTTTTTGAGGTAATTCTGTTGCTTTTTTTTGTATTTAACATCTAAGACGTGTCTTAAATCCTTAATTTTTTTTTTTGCTGTTCATAGTTTGTTTTTTAAAAATTCGGTCACATTCTAGAAACTCATCATCTTTTCAAAACTCAAAGTTTTCATGCTCTATGATACTGATTGTTATGAATTGTTCGTCGTCGGTTATTTTTTTAAAAATAGCAGAATGTTTTCAGCTTGTTAACAACTGTTAAACGATTCATCATACCATTTCCATTTCACGAGTACATACTTGTATCGTTCATTCTTTTGTTCGTCAAGATCGTTTCAACTTTGCAAATGCCATCTTGTTTGTCGTTTTGATGAAACTCCTGTTTGTAAAGCATGTCTCTATATCCTCTCTGTTTAGGATTTAGGATTTCCAGTTTGTAAACAACTGGATCACCTAAACTTACTTGTCTGATTTTAAATATTTCTTCAGTAATGTAAGGTTCGTAGGCAGTTGAAAAAGACTGCTTCATATTTTTACATTTTGGTTCACCTATTTTAAATTTAGGCGTTCCAAATGTATCTGTTGTCAGGTTACTGAATAGATTGATCCCTCTATTAATCTGTTTTCTCCTTGCTTGCTTAAACTAGAGTCCTGTTTATTGATCTATGATGAGTGTTACTATATACCTCAATTTGCTTCTGTGAAACATCAACCCATTTCCTGGTTTCATTTCTAGTCTTTAAGCTTATGTTAAACCGTCCCACTACAGATGCCTTTTTGTCTGAGTAAGTTGAAGAGTATTAAATGTCTTCCTTCTATTAAATTCTTAACGTATTTGTTATAAAAAAAATTTTTTGCAACCCTTATCAAACTGTGTCTTTTAAGGCTTTCCGTCTCTGAAGATTTCTTTAAAGGCATCGCATAAGTCATATCTCTTTTGCTCTGTCACTTTTTCGGCCAAAGAATATTTTCAAAAAATATATATCACTGTCAAAATGTGTTTATATCTATCGTTGTATTATTTTTATCATTGCAAACACCGTCATCGTGCCACTGGTTGTCCACGAGACAAACATAAACTGTTGTTTGTGTAAATGTTTAGGTATATTCTTTAGGCATATTTTATTTTATTTCTTTCCCGTTTGACTTGTTCCAACAATTAATTAATATTTGGGTAAGCAACTTGATTTTCAGGATTATAGTAAATATGTCTTAAATAATGTTCTTTGTCGATCGTCTCCAAAGGAGAGATGTACTTTTGATCCATCATCTAAAATGATATAAAAAAATAAAAAAATAAAAAAGGAGAATACTTCGTCCGTGAAAATCTGTCTCTCTGTGTTTATCAGCAAATTAACAGAAAATCCATCTACAAAAGGTGCTTTTAGTTTTAGCAATTTGCAACGTTTCTTCAATCCTTTCAAACGCATTAATAATTTAAGATTTATGTCTAGTTTTGCTGTTTATAAACTCAGTAATCAGGTGCTGCTTTAAATATAACTTTGTTCTCCATAAATTATATCTCTATCGTTGAAGATTGTCCTTATGAAGTTTACTAGATCTTCAAAATGTACCTTAAATTTAGCCTAGTACTAAATTGTGCATTTACTCACATCAAATGCATAATTTAGTCCTTCTTCATACTGCACTGTTTTAACCTTGATACGATCACGGTTGATGCTGCTTATCTCGATGAGATCATCATTAAATGCAATGTGTGAATCTGCACCTTTTCAAAAATATTGTCTACCCTACTTACAATATATACGTTTAAACAAGGATAAGCAATCAATCTAGAAATATAAAGCAAACTTGAAGAATGACAACAACAACAAAAAAATAGATATGGCAACTTGTCCATAATTTCTGCTATATATTAGTGCGTAGCCTTTGACCAGTATGTCTCAAAATTTAACTTCTCGTGTACTTTCTGGTAAGGTCTTGTTTGTTACGTGGTAAATTTCTTTTAAAGAGATGAAAATTTTCGCCGCCTGTAATTCTGGCAAGACCATGATCTTCCTACTTCCAGAAAGAAAGAATGACTGAATGAAAAAAAAAAAGAAAACATAAACAAACAAAAGAAAAATGAAATCAGCTGTATTCTTAAGGGATTAAAAACAAAATGACCCCAATAAATTATCACCTTTAACCGACTATAGCAAATAAAATACATGGGAGTAAATGTTTCATGAGATAGTAGCCTTATAACTCCTTCCATACTTCGTTTCACAGGTAGTTTGTATGGTGGTTTTGTGCTGGCCTTGGCTATGTCTCAAGTTTGTAAATGATGCAGCCGATGCTAGAACGCAAGATAAAATTGTAAATGTGAAGTGATCCAAAAAAGTATTTTCCTTTTTTGTCTTCTTTTTTCCCTATATCTGTGAAACCATATAATTGATTCTCCATTTGTTTTGCATCTTCCTTTCTTCCATGTCCTCTTTTGCTTCCCTTTGATCGGTTTATTCAATCTTAGTTAACATTTTCAAACTTCCTTCTATTTCTTTTAGCTTGTCCAACAACATGTCAACATTTTTCACATTGAAGTTGTAGGCATCCTCCTTCGTGACCTTTTTCGTAGGTATTTGGAAGACTTTCCTCTATTTTTCAACTCTAGCTGTCAAATATTCTGATTTTGATTTTCCTCTCTTTGTGTGATTGCAGTCACAGACTTTGCTTGTTTAAGAATATCTTATTCATTTATTTCGTTAGAATGTTTGCTTTTGACATGTTGTGAAAGGTTCCACGTGACATTGATGAGTGAATGTAATAAAAGGACTGTGTAGAAATCGCTATATATTGTTATAGTTAAAATAGAAGCCACTTAGATAGTCTTTAAAAGGAACTTAGGTATACACTAAAAGTAATTTTAAGTTACTAATAGGCACTTTCAGGTAGTAACTTTCTGTAACTTATTCCGTCACTTTTAGTTCCTAGATTGTTAAATATTGAAAACAATGTTGGCAAGTAAATCAGTCAAACTGGCTGTTGATATAAATAATTATTGCTGCTGAGGATGATGATTGTGAGCCTTATGTAAAAAAAATATGAAATTGGCTTGTAGAAAGTTCAAATGAACAAATAATATTACACGAATTCGAGAACATGAAATATGGCTGGATGATGCACAAAATGTGCCAATAAATAAAGATCTGAATGGAATTGACGTGTTACAGTACCAAAAGAAAGAAATCCATTCACGCAAATGTAGAAGAAATGTCAAAATTATTCAATGAGAATTCATTTAAAGTCAAAGATACAAAATAGATTACTGATTTAAATAATTCCTTAAACAGTTCACGAATTAGAACTAACTGATACTGAAACAAATTTCACTAACTGAGTCAGAAGAGATTCCACTGAGGGATGATGTAGCTAATAGTTTGTAAAATTCTTACGTGAACAGACTGAAACAATTTTCACTAATTTAATTAGAGGATTTTACGGTTACAGACAATACTGTTGACAGTCTGAGTATTTCTTACGCGACTTCTAACACAAAGAAACTAAACAATTGAATCAATGACTTCGAACAGGAATGAAAAATGTTGTAATAGACTCAGCAGAGATGAACATCAAAGACAGCGAATGAATGAGGAAAGAAAACGACGAGATAATGATGAATTGAAACAAATTAAGACAAAAAGTTGTTTAACACAAACTTTCTTAGGCCACAAAATATATTACTGCAAAGGAATTTTCGACGTTGAAGGAAAGAACTACAAAGACTTTAAAAATCACAAAGAAAAACCTTGGTATGCAACAACAAAGGCAACGAATTAGGCAACATAACGTAGGAAAAATTCGATTAGGATTGAAAGGAACGGACTATCTAGGAACATAATTGACAAATAGAAATTTTAGGTGGCAATGACTAAAACCTGTACATGGTCTTTAGACAGGTTGAACCACACGCGAAGAAAATTATTAGCAGAAAGCTCAAAAACTTTGATTCGGTACTATTTCAACTGGTACTGACTGTTAGATTGTGACGATTGCCTTCACTTGATGAGGGTCTTCAAATAATAATAATAATAATAATAATAATAATAATAATAATAATAGTAATAATAATAATAATAATAATAATGAAAATAAACAAAAACAAGCAAACTAAAAACAGAGAAATGTTTGTATGCAACTAATTTCAAAGCTATCACGAACAATGTAGAGATGAATTCGACCATCGAGACTCTATCAGATCAAATTCACACACAATTTGGCCAACATATCACTGATGGTACAAAATGGGTAATTATAGGATCGAATCTCTGTCTAGGAACATCAATGAATACAAATTTTTCTCAAGGAAACTCATACATAGATTTACACAATTGGGTTATTTAAAAAATACATGTGTTAAAGTTAAAATTCATGACAACAAATCCTTTTTATGAATCAATTTTAAACAAGGTACATATAAATCCTTAAAGGCCAAATAAATACATTTTAGACAAATACAGTCATTGTTCTGATAGATGTCCTGTTAAAATTATGGACATAGACAAAATCGAAGACGAATTCGGTATATCAGTGAATGTGTACGAGGCAGATAAATCTAAATACATTAGTCATGTGGTGATAATACAAAATGAGAAAGAAAGGCACGTCAAGGTGTTAATAGTTTCTGACTAAAACAAACTAGGAAGGAAAGCACCGTTTTATGAGAATACAAGATCTCTCGAAATTGGTGTCTAGTTGGATGAATAGACAGTTGGGCCCAAAGTTGGTTTGTAAAAAGTTTGAATTTTCAATACACAGGAAATTTTGTCAGAACACAAAATATTATGTTATAATGAAGGTAATACGATATACATCATGCTTGATAGGTGTTCTATTGTTAAATGAAAAAGTCTACCAACATCAACTAAAAGTTTAATTCATCATTTACTGCAATTTGGAAAGCATCGTTGTTAAAATTAATAATTAATGAAACACACACCTTCACCAGAATCGTGAACACAACATAATTCTAAACATATTTCATCTGCTTTCTGTTTAGATTTAAAATCAGTACACAGGAATTATAAGCCAAATATTTCAGAGGTACTGATTACACTCCGGTGTTTTACAACGCTTTGAACAAAATCTTAAAACTAGTATTTACAGAATTGAAGCCATAGCATGCAAAATGTAGAGTATTCACAAAGAAAGACGATAAACATCTTAACGAACGTGTACCAAATCTGTATCATATAGACCTTATACTATAAAGCTCGAGGCTACGATCACTTAACAGGCAAGCATAGATGTTTTGCTCGAAACGATTGTAATTTAAATTTAAAAAATTCAAATTTCGTAAAAATATACTCCCAGTATTCATTCATAATTTTCTGGTTATTACAGTAATTTGTTTCTCAAGGAGTTAGTTAGTCAGAATATTGATCAAGAGGTAAAAATATAGAACAACGACGAAAAATTGAAATAATTTAGGAACAATTTCATAAAGAGTGTTGGATGAAAAAGGGAGTGGAAATATTCGTTGAAAGGACGGTCAGGTTTGTTGATAGATTTAGATTCATGGTACAATCGTTAGAACAGTTGACAAAGAAAATAAGTGACACAATGTTCACAAAAGCGATTAGATGTTTTCAACATATGATATCTGAGTTGCGAGAAGCAGAGAAGATGAAACATAAATATCAGAGGGAAGATATGTACCCATAAGAATATATGGATGGCTTTGAAGGTGTTAACAAAAGAGTTGTACCACCGATATAAAAGTTTTACACTATTCATCAGAAACATATAAAATGAAAATATCAGGAATGTAATGGAACATTTCAAGTTAAAGAAATTGGCATGTTTTCATGATTACTATGTGATGAAGCACACTCTAATGTTGTGCGACATTTTGGAAGAGTGCAGGATTGTTTGGATGATAAATGTAAACATGGCCCTGGTCACTATTTAATTGCTCGCGGTTTAGCTCATAATGCAAGTCTGAAACTGACTGGTGTAGAACTCGAAATTTGAACAGACTATGACTTGGTCCTGGTAATTAAGAGTGCAATACGAGCAGGAATTAACATAAATCCACATAGATATGCTCGATTTACCCATGACTAATACGCGAATGATAATAGGAAAAGAACAAAATTACGGTGAATATGATAAGTCCAAATCAAAGTCCTTTATAACATACATACATGCTAACAACTTTTATGATTGAATATGTGCCAATAAATGGCAGAAAAAAAAAACTGATGGCAAAACACATTAACAAATTAAACGGATAGATAAAACTTTGTAAAATATACTGGATTACAGCGATATTGGGTGCATTTTAGAGGTTGACCTAGAAGTACCAGCTCGCTCACACTCTTGTTTCAGAGACTATCCTTTTCACCCAGAAGCAATGCCAAAGCTTCAAAGAAATTACCGGAAGAAGGAAAAGGAACAAAACTAACAGTGCAAAAATAAATGTGTTCGTACAATGAAAGAAGGTGGCATGTAATGACTGATACAAATTAATTATATATTTTTTTAAAACTGAGACCTTTTACAATGACACGAAGGAAAACATCAAATTTTATGACACGAGTGATGACGTGAAGGACTACGTGTTAAATATACCACAAGCAAACAAAACAGACCTAGCGTTTTCAAGGATGAGCTAAACGGCACACCTATAAAAGAGTGTGTGGATTGAGGCCTAAACACTATTTGTTTAGAACTGACCACAAAGAAAAGAAAATGTGTAAAGAAATTAAAAAATCTGTGATCAAACAGAATTTAAAATATCATCTGCACAAAGATTGTTTATTCAACCAAAATGGCAATTAAAAGAAAATAAACCTGCTCAGGTCTTACCATCATGAGGGGGATAACATCAAAATGAAAAAAGCAACTTTGTCATATCTTGATGATTATTTATCATATCTTGATGTTGACAATGTAAACACACTACCAAAGGGCTATTTAAAATCAGGCATTTGTAACAGTCGTTGTCAAGAATTTGTGTTGGATTGATATAACTTTAATCTAAAACATCAAGACATTACCAACAATTATAAACTCTTACTAATTCTTACGTATTCTTAGAACTTGAAAAGGACAGGATCATACAGAGAGATTGTAAGAAAACAGAAGTGGTTAGGAGCACATGTTACAACATCATGACGGAGTTTGGTACACCATGTCCATTTAGGTATATAAAAAAGTGTCCCAAAACATCAAAACAAAAAACAACAGAAGAAAAAAAAAATAAACAAACAAAACAAAACAAATCAAAAACACAAACAAGCTTAAAAATAACAAAAATATATTCTCCCAAATGATGACATTAATAATAATAATAAGAAGAAGAAGAAGAAGAGAAGAAGAAGAAGAAGAATAAGAATAATAACAATAACAGCCGCGTTATGAGAAAATCACTCTTATCGCATGACGTCAACTATGCGGGCATGATGCCAAAAATCGTTGCTTCGCGGGAAAATTACCGGCAAAGAGTGTTTTCGAGATATTGAGAAAAATATTATGTCACCTCTTATGAATGTTAAAAGTACATGATGTTATGACTTTATTATCAAGAGGTCCTCAGAAACGTAATCATGTAGGAATGTAGCTTTGTAATCATGTAGGAATGTAGCTTTGTAATCATGTAGGAATGTAGCTTATATTTCATGAACTATTGGAAAAAATTAAGGAAGGTATTAGTTTAAAATGGAATCACAAAAGACAACCTGAAATACATAATAAAATAAATAGATTGATTAAATCTTAAGATGGATATAAATTAGGCAAAATAGGCAGTATTTGCTGAAAACTATTTACTTTTTTGTAGACACAGTGCATTATTTAAAGTCTTTAGAATAGAACACCATCCATGTACAGATGTAAGTACAGGGGTTTAAATGGATGGCCAGGAATGTGACAGTGTGCAAACATGATTAGTCAT
Source organism: Margaritifera margaritifera (assembly GCA_029931535.1). NCBI lineage: Eukaryota > Metazoa > Mollusca > Bivalvia > Unionida > Margaritiferidae > Margaritifera > Margaritifera margaritifera. Next base: position 56,781 of record JAQPZY010001416.1, on the reverse strand, counting down.
TGTTATACAGGCAAATGTTCCACTACTTTGTTTATCCTGTCCTACATATAAACCTCATGAAATCAAAAGATACAATAAATACAACCTGAAGCGTTCAGCCTCCTCTGTTGTCATCCTGCCAAAAAACAAAAACAAACAAAGATTGAATTAAATTATCTTTTATTAATTTTGTTAAGCTCAATAAGTTCAGCTCAAAATGGCAAACATTCAAAGGATAATATATATATATATAAAAACGGGATTCCTTTCGAATGTCCAAAATGGCGGAAAATATCGGATAATTGTGTCTGCAAAATACATGTACTGACTACACATGGGTAACTTGCCCGCATAATTTTTTTTAATTTGTTTCCCATGACTTTTACATATATTTTATGTTTTTCAGCAGATACCCCACTTGTAATGCACAATTATAAATATAGTAAAAAGCATTAGCAGAATTTAACCCGAAGGGTTCATGGGTCAGTTTCCTGTTTTGCCATCTTCACCTACTATACCAAGAAGTGAATATTACTTACAATAATATATCGGCGTTGACTATCTTACGTTGCATTATCAACTTTTCAAGTTCTTATAACTTCACATTTTCATTTATTACATAGGACTGAAACATTGTTTTATTATCCAGACAAACCTAAAACATTGTCTCGTGTAAATCAAGCTTTTTATCAATCGACTCTTATATTTCATTGATTAATTCCAAACTCTCATAACTTTATATTTTCTTTTGTAAAAATGGGACTGAAGCACTGGTGTATTATCCAGATGCATCTAAAAGATTGTCTCGTTACCATATTATCTTGCTGTCACAGAAATGTGTGCAGGAAAATACCTTTTGTATTATATATGAACATTTATATAGATTGGGTTTAGTTGCCTCGTACAGCGTTACCCTTGGTGTATGATTCTAACTTTGATGATTTAGAAATAGCTATTTCTGTTCACTTACTGCAGCACGCACAAAGTGCCTGAGTGGTGGACGTGTTTACCCCGTGTTCTCTGGACATGGGTTTGATCACGCATAGAGTACTTAAAGTGCTTTTGTTTTTAAAATATCGTCACAATGCGTAGCCTTATCAGGAAGCTGTCCACTTTTCGGAAGCAATCTTCAGCTTAGAAGTATGTGAATGTGTAAAACTTTATTCTTCTTACTAGCCGTTCTATGTGATAAAATTGTTTAATATATTGAATCCTTTGGAATTTATTCTAAAATTCTAGAAAGTCAGACTTAAGTCACACAACGCCACGTTTTCGGATAGAATATATTCTGTTTCAGGTAAGATATTTTGTACCTGAATAGACAAGTCTAATTTAATTATATGGTGTACGCCTTAAGCGACAAGACATGTTCTAGCTTTTTTATTCTCGTCGTAGATTCATGTATGAACATGGTTATTAAAAAAAAGTTTAATGTGTAATGAAGTAAGTTCATGTGCGCGCATGCGTAATGTATATCCCTGTTTTCGTACTGAAACACATTTGTAGGAATGTCTCATACATTACATGGTTCAGTTGTTGTAATTTTAGCTTCTTACGGGGAGTCGTTGAACTCTATGGGGTCGTTTAACCCAAATATTGTAGTTAATTGTAACTTCGGTGACGTTGGTTGGACCGATTATACTGGTCGACTAAGTGTGATGGGCCAAAGGTTCTTGACCAATGGGTCTGTGCGGTAGAAAGGTTCTCGAGGGACCCTTCAGCAGGACGGGAGGTGTGGACTACATAATATCATTCCCCAGTCATTCATCATAAATGGTGGATTGGAAATATTCAGGCTTGTCGTCGGGATGCCATGAGATAACAACATCATATTTGTTGATGGAGAGTACATTAGGTTTTTCACCTAAAATTAAGTGCCATTATAGGTATCACAATCTAATGCAACATCATACACTATTGATGAGCAATACATTAATCATATGTGTTGATAAATCCATATATTACCATCTATACTCACGTATAACTCGATACCAACTCCAAACTGCATAGACCCAGATCTGCCGTCACACAATGCGCCGGCAGATCTGGGTCTATGCAGTTTGCAAGGACTAATCAGTAGAACAAACAACATAGACCCTGATCTGCCGGCGCATTATGCGCAGGCAGAGCAGGGTCTATGTTGTTTGCATTTTTATCCGGTTTATACGCAAGTACAGACGGTACTCATATATGTTGATAAATCCACAGATTGATAACATTTGTTGATGAACTCTGCATCATACCTATTGACGAACGATATCATTTGTTATATCTGTTGATGAACTTGGTGTAGACTATGTTTTTCAATCGCTTAATTTAATTTACGTGCAAGATTGATGTAAGGTTGTTAGTATAGTCTGTCAGATATTACGTGTTCGTTACTGGTATCATAAATACATATCTCATTCGCATGCCTGTGTTATGTGTCTTCACTAGATTCAATTCCCGGTTTTTTTCATCCTTTTACACTTGCAAGCTTTTTATCTCGATTAAATTACCAGAAGGGTTGCATAGTGTATGTTAAGAAAGTTTGAAAAGAATTTTCATAAAAGGCCGTGTCTGCTCAATGCTTCATCCTCTTTGACGTAACCTAATCTTTAATGCACAATTATAAATACGTCGTAGTCGATTTTAATAATTTGTCCAGGAGGTCCATTAAGTCAGTGTTGTTCCCTTTCGCTTGCCTTAGCAGTAGAGTGACAGAGAAAAAAAAACTGTCTACGCCAAATAAAACTTAAACAATAGTAAAGCAATAAGTTTCCCTATAAAATCAGATATTAAGTCGACGAAAACGCCAACCATGGGATAATCCTCAACTATAGAAAATCACTTATTCTTATAAATATTATATTGACTAAAATAGAAAAAGAGATATTCTAAGCAAGGATAGAAAGTACGCTGTGTCTCGCCTCTGGAAGTGTCTGCCAGTCGGAACCATACTATACCCAATGTACCAAGTAATGTGCATTCATGAGAGGTTTAAAAATATGAGCAATAAATACAGATTATATCCATGACTTGCTACCGCAAAAAGCAGGTGAGAAAAGAAAACCAACGCAGTGGGACTCAGGGATAAATCATGATAATGATCTACGAAGTAGCCACAATTGTGCATTAAATATATGTGCTATGTAGCACAGGGTAAGTGGACAATTCACCCAACACAACCTGATACCGGTACGAAAATATATTCCAAGTTTTCTGATCATAGATTATTTCACGCCATACCGGTAAAGAAATCGATACCTAAAATTTGCAGCATAACACAGTAGACAAGATAATTGTTCAGGGGCAATACACACTTGATTGTGACCTCTGTAACAGACATAAATGTGGAGTTGTGGGATTTTGAAAAATTAACCACTGAAATTTAAGATTGTGAACTCTGCTACCGCCGACGACGCAACCAGAAAGTAATGTTCACCTGTCGGTATAGCTATTAGAAGTGAAACAAGAAAATGGCACAAAAAAGCCTTGCAGATTAAAGCTGATGAAGTCCTTCATCCCATTTGTAATCATGTATTAAATGTAGATATTGTGACGGAGAGCGTAAAATATATGCAAAATTCTGGATAATGCATAAAAGGCAAAGAGTATGAATTTCAATTTCATATATATACCCACTTATTTTATTTTACTTGCAATTGTCCAATATTATCCAATATTTTGGACTTTCATAACAAATCTTGTTTATATATTATCTTGAAAAAGAGAGCTTCAGACGAAGAATATAGTATGCTCCAAAAAATCGAAATTGAACCTCCAATTAAAAGGACATGTATAAATTATAATATTTCACAAAAAAATATGGAACTGATAGGTCAACTGCGATTGTAAAAACGATCATAATATTCTGTACAAAAATAAAAAACCTGTATAAGCCGTATAAAACCAAACTAAAAGTAAAACAATAAGTTTTCCTATAAAACCAGACATTAAGTCGACAATAAATCCTACAGTACGATAGTCTTATAAATGTAATGTTATCCTGAATAACGCCAAAAGATATATTCTAAGCAAGAATAGCGGTACGCTGTTTTTCGACTGCGGCCCTGTACACTAGTCACAATAGAGCCATCATGTACTGTAACTCCAGTCCAATGCAGCAAGTAATGTGTAGCCATCATGTACCGCAACTCCAGTTCAATGCAGCAAGCAATGTGTAGCCATCATGTACCGCAACTCCAGTCCAATGCAGCAAGTAATGTGTAGCCATCAGGTACCGCAACTCCAGTCCAATGAAGCAAGTAATGTGTAGCAATCATGTGCCGCAACTCCAGTCCAATGCAGCAAGTAATGTGTAGCCATCAGGTACCGCAACTCCAGTCCAATGAAGCAAGTAATGTGTAGCAATCATGTACCACAACTCCAGTTAAATGAAGGAAGTAATGTGTAGCCATCATGTACCGCAACTCCAGTCCAATGCAGCAAGTAATGTGTAGCCATCATGTACCACAACTCGTCCAATGCAGCAAGTAATGTGTAGCCATCATGTACCGCAACTCCAGTCCAATGCAGCAAGTAATGTGTAGCCATCATGTACCGCAACTCCAGTCCAATGCAGCAAGTAATGTGTAGCCATCATGTACCACAACTCCAGTCCAATGCAGCAAGTAATGTGTAGCCATCATGTACCGCAACTCCAGTCCAATGCAGCAAGTAATGTGTAGCCATCATGTACCGCAACTCCAGTTGAATGCAGCAAGAAAACGTGTAGCCATCATATACAGCAACTCCAGTTGAATGCAGCAAGTAATGTGTAGTCTCCAGGGGTTGAAAAAAAAAGGAATAATTTAAGATTGTGGAAGATGAAAGGTTGTATCCATGTCTCGCTACTGCAAATGCAGGTGAGAAAAGAAAACTGATTCATTGGGCCACAGGTGTGAATGATGATGATCATCATCGATGTATTCATAATTGTAACTTAAAAGTGTAAGTTATATAGCAGAAGATAAGTAAAAACACTGACCCAACATAACCTCCTATAAAAGTTGTTTCCAAGGCTTCCGATTATAAACCATATCAACCCCTAATGCTAAATAAATTGAGACAAACGACTTGCAACATAATACGGTAAATGAGATGTGCTCTTCGATGCCTGGGGATAATACACCATTGTATAAGTCATGTGCAATAAAAATAAATCTGAAGTTATGAGAGTTTTAAAAATTTATAAATGCGATTTAAGCTTGCAAACGCCGCTACCGCCGCTGTCGCTAACGGAAAGTAATCTTCACCTCTAGGTATGGCTATAGCAGGCGAGACAAGAAATAGCTCATGAAGTTGTGGGATTATTTTTTTCATTAGTTTGGATATTCCTAATGAGTTTTGTTTATATATTTGCTTGAAAAAAGAGACCTTAAGAGGAATGATAGTGTGCTCGAATATAGTTCTGATTTGCATGTAGAATCGAACAGGAAACATGGTGATTATTTTATTTCGGTAACATATTGAACATCAAAGGTTATTCATACCTACTTTTATTGTAATAACAATCATTATATTCAGCACAGATAGCAGAAAAAATGGTATATGCAGTATGAAACAGAAGTTAAATGAAAACAATCAGTTTTGCTAAGACCTAAAAACAAATATCCTAAGCAGTTGTTGGAGGTACATGTACACCGTTTTTTGCCTGCCTGTTTACCATTCAAACGGAAGCACAATGTTCCATAATTTCCGTCAAAAGTAGCAAGTAAAGTTTACTTGGGAGAGTTTGAGAATTTTAACAAAAACTTGGGAATGTATACGCTAACAACGCCGCTAACGAACGGTTACATGCATGACTCGCTATAAAAAAAAACATGAGGAACGAAAACTGACTCAGTAGGCTTCACTATGAAGTATTATACTGATTACGACGTATTCATAAATGTGCATTAAAAGTGCCGTATATACTCGCGTATATAACTCGATACCAACTCCAAACTGCATTGACCAAGAACTGACGTCGCATAATGTGCCGGCAGATCTGGGTCTATGCAGTTTGTAAGGACTAATAAGTAGAACAAATAACATAGACCCTGATCTGCCTGAGCATTATGCGACGGCAGATCAGAGTCTATGTTGTTTGCATTTGGACTCGAATTATACGCGAGTATACGGTATAAGTTATGTCAGAGAGGATAGATGCAGAACAACCAAACTACCAATGAAAATCAGTTCCAAGGGTTTTTTTTAATCATAAGTTATATCTCTGTACTGATAAATAAATCAAGACCAAAAAAAAAACCTTTCAATACAATACTATATATAATATAAGGTTTCTGAATGCTTGGGGACAATACGCCATTACTTAAGTGCTATGCACAACAATAAATCTGATGGTATGCGAATTCTGAAAAATTGATTGATGGAATTAAGAGATTTAAGATTGTGAACTCCGCTAGTGTCGCCGTTGCCATCGCAAAGTGTATTTACCTGTCAATATATCGATAGCAGGATATACAATGCAATGACTCCTTAAGCCTTGTGATTAATGCCGATAAAGCATTTCACCGTATTTTTAATTCTGCATTAAAAGTTGACATTTTCTCTATAAGCATAGCATTTATCTAAAAAAAAAAAGGAACATATATTAAAGGCGCATGGTATCTACGGAGGTTCCGTAAATATGTCCTCGATCCGCCATGTTTCGTGCCCTTAACGTGAATTTTAACGCTTGCATTATAGTATTGTGAGAAACTATCAAAATCACCATAGAATGTGTTCAACTATATCTACTTAATTTATTCATCGTTGAAAAATGTTTATAAAGCATGTCAAAATTTGTCTATTTCCGGAAGTTCATCCATGGTTCGTGCCCTTGAAATAAAGGCCACGTGACGTAAGATTGAAATGTGACAATAAGGCCAAAGTGTGGAAATAGATCATTTATAATGTCTCTGTATTTTCATGAATTACATTTGTAATAAATTTTATTCCTTTCGTACGCATATATATTGACTGCAATAAAACGCATATTAAAAATGATGCCAAAAGTAAAAAAAATATATATATAAAATAGGATGCATTTTTTAATTATTTTTTTCAAGCTATTTCGATATAATTGTCGTATTCAAAGATACGCTGAACTTTTAACAGATTTTTTTCTTCAGTCTATGTCACAACAAAGATTTTTGCCCACCCCCATCCCCCACATTACAATAATCCAATAAAGAATTTCATACTGCATACTCTTCCATTGGATTTATTTTTTTCTGACATGATATAAGAAGTGCATGTTATAGAAACGAAGTTTTTACATTGCCTTTGTCGTCTGAGAAATCTCTGTCATGGATTTCCCACTAATAAAAAGGTAAAGAAAACCAACACGTGAACAGCGGCCCTGGCTTGAACAGCTAACACTCACGCCAGGGCCACAAACTTGAAGCAAATATGGCATTAGTAAAATTGGCCATTTTCATTGTGTTTTTTTAAAATCTGAATTGTAGTACGTATTTAAATTTAATTTCATCAAATATTTCTTAATCAGCACTTACTGCATTGTCAACGAATGCTAGTGACTCAGTTGATGAAGTCAGGAGCTCAAAACAAGCACGTGAGGTCGCGAGAACATGGCATACTATTTAAGGATGAACGAGAAGTTAAGAGGATCGACGATACATAATATTTTGCATTTGGTTGAAAATTCCTATTGAATTGTATTCATGTATTTGCTTGAAAAAGACACATTTGGAACAAAAATAAAATATTCTCATAAAATTTTCATTTATGACAATTTATATTCATGTCTCGCTACAACATACTTAGAAGAGAAAAGAAAACGGACTCACTAAACCTCAGGGGTGAATTATTATACTGATTATTATTATGTACTCATACACGTGCCTTAAAAGTATACGTTATGTCATATGTTACGACTCTATGGCTCGAACAAACGTAACAAAAAGAAAGTGAAAACAACAATGTTTGTAAAAATCAACAAACAATTTATTTTAAATAATTAATGTGAAAATCAAAATACACTTAGTTTTGTGTATTAAAATCCAAATAATCCAACAATTATTAGTGTCCTAATCACAAATCCTGTATATACAGAAACTATAAAATGTTCCAAATGAATGTTCCAAGTTAATGAATGTTCCAAATGAATCTTCGTAATGTTCTAAATGAATGTGTCTTCGTAATGAACGAATGTTTAGAATAGATTATGGTTCCGAATGAATGAGTCTGTAATGTTCCGATGTACCAACGATAATGTAATCCATATCATCTTTAAGAAAGTTCAGAGGCATCCGAGAAAGTCCTAAATATCTCCAAGTAGCTCTGTTGAATGGTCCAATAAATAATTCCTTTCGAATTATCTATACAGCATGGCATTACAGCAGCACGGCTATTATTTCAAACAATCTGATGATTCCAAAAGCTGATCATAAAAAACAGATCTTTTCAACTCAAGACCTAAAATGGAATGGAAATAATTTGTATATTCAGGTCTTTTATACAACTTGCAAATGGCACATTTCACAACAGGAATCGTGTCATATTACGACCCAGAATGCAATACTAAATGCGTCTATTTCATGGAAATTTACTAAAAGAATGATCATAGCTCTGACCTTGAACAAAAGGTCAGTAAACATGCTGTCATTTGATTAATGCATACGTAATATGTAACAAAAATAAACATGAAGGTACTCGAATTTTCAATAATTGATCATTGTTAACGCCGCCACTTTAGCCGTCGCCACCGGATTATAATCATAACCTCTTCATATGGCTATAGCATGCTAGACAATACAATGACCGATGAAGCCTTGGGATTAATGTTGGTAAAACTCTTCACGGTATTTTAATCATGCAATATTGTATCATATCGTTCAATATTGTATCATATATTTGCTTTTTTTAAAAAATAGGACGAAAGATATATTATGTATTATGGCCTCAAATAATTCGGATTTGCATCTACAATCCAAAATGACTTGTAGAAAATTTACTATATTTAAGCATATGAAACTAATGGGTTAATCACACCAAGTACTATTGTAACAACGAGCATTATTCTTAGTACAAATAGCAGAAAAGTTGCTCTACGCCATATGAAACTGAATTAAAGGTAAAACAATTTGTAAAAGCAGACAATAAGTTGAAGAAAAATCACAACACATGATAGTCCCATAAATATAGGGTAGCATTTCTTCTTATAATATTATGGTGACTAAAACCAAAAATAGGGATTCTTAGCAAGGGTAGGCGGTACAGTCTGTCATGCCTGCCGTAGTGTTTACTTGTACAGCAGCCTGTAGTGAGATTAAAAAAATGTAGTGGAATAATAAATGTATTAAAAAAAGAAAAATGTAGTGGGTATGAAAATGTGGCAGATAAGAAAATGTAAGAAAATGTAGAGGGTCAAAAAATGTAGCCGATAAGAAAATGTAGTGAGTTTAAAATGTAGTTGACCAATAAATGTCGTGGAAAAGAAAAATCTAGTGGGTAAGAAAATGCAGTGAAATAAAAATGTAGTAGATTAATAAATGTAGTGGACAAAAAACATGTAGCGGATAAGAAAATGCAGTGAGTTTAAAATGTAGTTGACCAATAAATGTCATGGAAAAGAAAAATCTAGTGGGTAAGAAAATGCAGTAAAATCAAAATGTAGTAGATTAATAAATGTAGTGGACAAAAAAACATGCAGCAGATAAGAAAATGTAGTGAGTTTAAAATGTAGTGGAAGAATAAATGTATTGGAAAAGAAAACATGTAGTTGGTAAGAAATGTAGTGAGTTTACAATGCAGTGGACAAAATAAATGTAGTGGGTAAGAAAATGTGACGGATAAAAACAATGGAGACTTTCTACACCAGTTACCGCACAATCGTTACTTAATCCTGACTACGTGCCGTATATTTTCAGCGAACAGACGGAAACAAATACAAGGTACATTTTGTCTCTGCAACTAGCAAAAATACATCATGGAATTTAGAACAATTACCAATCGTGCTTTAACTGTTTCCGTGTGGCAACTGGTGCAAACCCTCGCGGGAGTTTAAAATGTAGTGGACAAATAAATGTAGTGACAATAAAAATGTAGCCGGTAAGAAAATGGAGCGGAGAAGAAAATGTAGTAAGTTTTAAAATGTAGTGGACCAATAAACGTAATGGAAATGAAAACTGTAGTATATACAAGTCATACAGGTCATGTAGGCATTCAGTAGCGACTAATTTCAGTAATGGGTGTCATTTTTTAGAATTTGATTACACATACCTTTAAATGGCAATTATTAACTTTATTTTGATCCACATACATCCATATTCCTTTGGAAGGTCCTTATTTTTACACGCGTCGAGAAATACATATGGCAAAATCAATGTTAAAGTACGAGGACATTTTTAGACGAGGTCAACCTAAAGGTGTGCTCCTGTACAAATCGGATCGAATGAAAGCTGCACGTGTTTAAAAGAAACAAACAAACCAAAACAAAAAAAACAACATCCGTACTGCCTTGTTATTTGTTATGATAGACCCGACGTCCTCTTTTCTTCACCCAGTTAGTATCTGGCCACCATTGTTGTTTAAAGTGCAGAGCATTCAACAATCAGGACTGAATAGACTTTGGTTAAACTATATTAGTATTAAATTTTAGAACAACAATTAATCAATTCATATTTAATTTAACTTGAGTAAATGGGCCTACATGACCCACATTGACATACACTTTAGAAAATGCAGCGGATAAGAAAATTTCGAGGAGAAGAAAAATGTAGGAAGAAAAATGTAGTGGTAAGAAAATGTAGTGATAAAAAATGAAATGCACAAGAAAAGTAGCAACAGATAAATATTGAATGGAAATTTATAATTGTTTAAAAATGTTGTGTCCACGGTTTGATATTGCTCTAACTTCAGGGAAGACATTTCACTACAATATATAGGCCCGAGGCAATTGTCCCCAATATCGAGGCAGCATGAAATACCCAAAACTAGCTCCAAACTACCCAAAACTACGCAAAAACTAGTAAAATATAGACCTAACTACTGTGATGTTACCTAAATCTAGATGTCGAAACCAAAAAGTACGATATATGTAAATCCTGGGATTAATTGCTAGATCATATGAAACAAGAACACTATATCGGTGTGGTGAAACTTGTATAATCGTAATGCATGTTGACAATATTTTATTAATTTTTAGCATTTTTTTTTTTTGGGCGCTGAGGGGCACTTGGACAACTGAATCCATTTGTGCAAGAAGTAATTCTTACTAAAGGAAAATAACCAGTAATTATTTTATACAGTGAGGAGCAGCTCTTAGATTTAAAGAAAAACTTTTTCGGTACCAACAGTGTGGACTTTGGACATGCATTACGAGGACAATTCTTATTTCGTTCTCTAAGTTCGTTTTTTTTTCTTAGGTGGCTCATCTGTTTTATCATCCTGTTTGTTGGATTCTTCATCTTCCTTCAGCTCTTGTCTATCCAAGTCTGTAAGAAACTGTGTCTACTTCTGGCTTGAAAGCAAGTAGCAGGAACCTGTAAAGGAAATGGACATTTATAATGCATAAATCTCTGTTAATGTTATGCTGACAGCTTTATTGATACATTGATATCAATCTATGTTTTGTCAATGGACAGTCTTCAACTTGGGTTCCCAGCCACCATGACTAGGCAGGGTGATCCTTTGTCTCCTTACATATTCATTCTCTGAGCTGAGATCTTAGCACTTATGATTAAAAAGCATCCTGATATAAAAAACATCAAAATCAAATATGCAGAACATCTGACCTCACAATATGCCGACGACAATTCACTTCACTTTGCAAGCTTCAGAAAAAAAATCCTTGAAAATACATCTCTCAATCTTGTAACTTTCTATGCAATTTTCTGGTTTAAGTCTTAATATTAAAAAACATAAGGTAGTTTGATTGGGAAGTATCCGGATGGAATTGGGGATCAACTTATATTATTATATTATATTATATGAAGAATATAACATTTGCTGGAAAACTGAAACTTGTAAATTGGAAACTAAAATCAACATGCCCTTTACAGCTGATAAAGTCTCCTAAGAATAAAGGTCCTGTCAAAAATAAGACCTAAAATTCAAGAGGTCCCTGGTGAAGTGCCCTAATGACGGGACCAGAGATGTAATGCAGATGCAAACTTGTGGTTCATTCGATTTATTGACAATCATAAAATCACATTACAGGTAATGTTCTAAAAATTCAAAACTCAAATCTCAGTTGCATCACTTTTAGAAAGAATGACTCATGGACATTGGGCCCCTGGTGGACGAGTGGTCTAAGGCACTCACCTTGACAGATCACTGACTTCTCACCTGTCCATGTGGGTTTGAGTCTCAGCGTGGGCAACATGGGTACCAGTATGTGAGAAAGCTTGCCAGTAGCTTCCCGTAAGTTGGTGGTTCTTCCCAGGCTCTTCCTCCTCCAAATATTCTGGTCACCATATTTAGCCTATCATATGCTAAAAAGTGGCATTAAACCCACAAAACCAAACCAAACCAACCAAACTCACTGACATGGTATCATAAGTGGTAGTGTGTAATTGGACAAAAATACTTAATTTAGAAATATCAAAGATTTAATCTAAAGACTTTATATTTATTAATTATTTAGTGATAGATTTAGAAACTTGGACTGCACTTTAATTATATTCATATGGGTTCAGCTTTACATGATGCCTTGAGAAACACACCATGGCAATAACAATAATAACTGACAACTTGCATACAAAGTCTTGAGAACACTCAATCAGCTTTGCAATACAAAGAATAAATTATCAACAGATCCTTGAGAAATACTCAAAGGCTTCAAAGTCAAATTTGCACTTTTTAATTTTATGTTTTGTTCCAGATTTCCTATATCTACTGAACTGTGATAATTACACTGGTCTACAGCCAAAATGCTTCCGCAATAAATGTTGTCAAACTTTACTAATTCTGGGTCACTGAGAACGAAAATGATGCTTAAAATTGTTGATTGGCTCTAGTTTTAAAGATATTATGCTGGGTCAGTACACATCATAAGAAAAGGTGAACTAAATAACCTTGTCAGGGATTTGGAACTACCCAAGAGTAAGGCAGAGCTATTGGGCTCCAGACTACAGCAGTGGAATCTCCTGGCAGGTGATGTTAGGGTTTCCATGTTCCATGACCGTCGAAAGGATCTTGTCCAATTCTTCTTCATGGAAGGTGATCTTGTAGCCTGCAACAAAATCGATGGTGTGATGGCAGCCCTCAACATCGTTCATGATCCAGATGGGTGGAGACTGTTCATTGATTCATCGAAGACGAGTCATAAAGCTGTTTTGCTGCATAATGGCAGTGTTTTGCCATCAATTCCAGTTGGTCATGCAGTCCATATGAAGGAAACCTATGAAAATATGAAACAACTTTTGAGGTGCATAAACTATGACCAACATCAATGGCAGCTTATGGCGATTTCAAGGTTCTTGCTCTCTTGCTTGTTCGGCAGACTGGATACACAAAGTACTGCTGTTTTCTCTGTGAATGGGATAGTCGTGTGAGAGATTCCCACTACATGAAGAGATTGGCCACTCCAACAGTCATTGGAACCTGGGATGAAAAGTGTTTTCATAATCTGGAATTGGTATATTGGTCTTCCTAATCTGGAATTGGTATATTGGTCTTCCTAAATTGGGAATTGGTATATTGGTCTTCCTAATCTGGAATTGGTATATTGTTCTTCCTAATCTGGAATTGGTATATTGGTCTTCCTAATCTGGAATTGGTATATTGGTCTTCCTAATCTGGAATTGGTATATTGGTCTTCCTAATCTGTAATTGGTAAATTTGTCTTCCTAATCTGTAATTGGTATATTGGTCTTCCTAATCTGGAATTGGTATATTGGTCTTCCTAATCTGGAATTGGTATATTGGTCTTCCTAAATTGGGAATTGGTATATTGGTCTTCCTAATCTGTAATTGGTATATTGGTCTTCCTAATCTGGAATTGGTATATTGGTCTTCCTAATCTGGAATTGGTATATTGGTCTTCCTAATCTGGAATTGGTATATTGGTCTTCCTAATCTGTAATTGGTATATTGGTCTTCCTAATCTGGAATTGGTATATTGGTCTTCCTAATCTGTAATTGGTAAATTTGTCTTCCTAATCTGTAATTGGTATATTGGTCTTCCTAATCTGTTTCTGTGGTAGCTCAGTTGGTAGAGCATCAGACTCGTAATACCTGAGTCACAGGTTTGATACTTTTGCATGCCAGCCTGGTCGGTTGCTACATGTAGGTGTGTCCTTGGAGAGGCACTTAGTTTCCATTTCCTTGGCATGATATAGCCAATAAGTGTTAAAAGTGCTGTTAAAACCAAAAAACAAAGCAAAAAACAAACTAATCTGTTTCTACTGAATGTCCCATTTTTCATGTATAAATATTCATTTGATTTTGACTGCACTGCTTACATTAGCATATACAACAAGACTTGTCCATGTCTCTCATATAATAAGGTGCTTGGAATGACAGGGATGTCTTATGAAATTGTTCTATATATAGATGTTGTGAATGTTAAATGTGCTCTAGCTTTCTTCCATTATCAAATATTTTTCTTTTAAATTGCAAGTTATTTTATTTAAAAGACATTATAGTAAAATTATTACTATTTCAGTGTGGTTTTATAAATAATAATTTCATGGTTGTGTCCGATTTTAGCAAATAGTATTTGCATATTCCTATGCACTGCTCAGGAGAGTTAACCCAACAAACATATACTCCTAATGGGAGTTAACCCACAGAACCTAAACAGGAAATGGCTGCCATTAAAGGCTGATTGAAGGTCTCAGGTAACTATCTGAAGTTACTATGTAATCACACAAGTTTTTTCAAGATTAAAAATTGAAAGAAGAAAACAATGTTAACAAATCTTTTGTTGAATTTTTCCTTTATCTCAATTTGTACAGAACCATGGTACCTTAGTTCATACAGCATAAAACTTGTAATTCAAGGGTTGTGGGTTAGATACCAGTCTAGGCCAGCCCAGGTTGACTGCCTTGGTGTGTCCTTGGAAAAAACACTTAGTTCCCATTTCAGAGGCATGATATAGCCAATAATGTGTTAAAAGTATCATTAAAACCAACAACAAAAACTCCAAAGAAAAACTCAATTTGTACATTTTTCCAAGACCCATTACAGTGTAAATGGCATAAAACACATAAAAACATGTGTTGTGTATAGGGCCATTACATTTACTCAGGTAAATGACATTGATTCATATTTGTTGTGTAAACATGTATAAAATCCATATTCCATTTAAATTAATAAAACATTTGACCTATTACATGACAAAAATAAAATGGCTGAAAAACAAGCAATCTGAAGTTTTATTTCACAGAGGTAAAAAAAAATGGGAACATAAAATACAATGGAGCTTGCCTACTCAGATGGTAGTTAAGGCACAATGTCAAAGCATCTAAAGCACAAACATAAATCCCTTCACTGAAATTGGTGCAAAAAAGATAATCAGCCTATAACATATTATAACTTTTAAAACTCTGTATTTTCTTCTTGAAGTAAAATGGCAAAAGTGCAATTTAAAACTAGTAATGATACGTACACATGACCGGAAACTTATCAGCATAGTGAAAGATAGGGGGTTGTGGGAAGGTTTCAAAAGTTTCTGCTTCGAGTTAAATCGCTCCCATGGTTTCCTTTTGAGTTCTTATTTTGAACATTCGTGTTGATAACAGGTAAATTATGATAAGCTTTATATAGTAAATGTCATCTTTGCCAGTCTTATATATGAGCGATAGTAAATTGTCTTAGCTTTGTGTGCTTTCTTTCTATTGTAACCACCTGATACTGGTAGTGAGTGACTGCCTGATGTAACACTGTTGATGCTGCACTCAAATTAACCTCCCAGTATACATGGAATGTCTTTGTGCCATGTGGCATGTATATACATGTCAACAGAGAAATCAGATTAGTAAATTTTAAATCTAGTGTCAATAAGTTTATGACAAAATATAAATTTAACCTTGTTATTGCATTGATAAGCTACTTATGTTGCAGTTACCTAGATACCAATTGAAAACTAGCACCATAATGAACATTCAACATAAGTCATATGCCACCTATGTCTGTAAAATGTACGAAACTTATAAACACTTTTTCTAAAAACAAGATACTTGTATATTTTAGCAACAGATATAATTATTATGGAACATCAATGACAAAGAGACTGATTTATTACTTAGAATTTCTTGTTAAAGACTAGTTGTATTCACAATATTTTGTTGTACACTACATCATGTTCCAAGCACTCACAGCAGTCATATTCAACATTAGATTGGTACCATCTTAATTTAGGACCAACTAGACATCATATGAAGTATTGTAGTGAAAACCCAATGTCGATATGACATCCATTCAGAACTAGCAATAACAAGATTTTCATGATGGTCACTGTGGTGGTCATACTGAATTTCCAAGCAAATCCATTTTCATTAAGGACCAAGCAGACATCATAAGAAGTCTTCTGGTGAAAATCCCATGTCGATATGACTTTCCATTCAGAAGGAGTAGTTATAATAAGATTTCAAGATGGCTGCCATGGGACTTAGCTCCCATTTCCTCTGCATGATATAGCCAGTAATGTGTTAAAAATGCTGTTCAAACCAACAAAAATGAAACAAACTGAGCAGCACCTTTTTCACTGAGGACCAAACAGACCATGGGATGAATGTGTGTGTAAAGTTTTATCGCAATCCTCCAAGTAGTTTAGACGGAGTAGCAATTGCAAACTTGTGATAACAGATGGACATATGTCCAGCAGGGGACAATAGGTAATCCCAAAAGCTCTTCTGGTCCATGACCAACAAAGCTAAAATGAGCAATAACACTAACAAAACTCTCAGGAGCAAACTGATTTGTCAATACTGACATCTTTAGATGATGACCATAATATGTAAAAAGCTTTAGTGATCCATCAAAACCTATGGGACAAATCGTGCTCACAAGCTTCCATTACACATTGTATTCAGCTGCAAGACAAAAAGGGCAATAACTCTAACAAAAATTGCATGAGGACAGTTACTTGTCAAAATGCTAATTTTAAAATCATGACCATAACCTGTACAAAGTTTCACAATGATCCACTGAAAACTGTGATACAAATTGCATTCACAAGATTCTGCCATATGCTACATCAGGCTCAAAGTAAACATGGGAATAACTTCAACAAAAACATCGTAGTTGGACACTGATTTGTCGATATATGCATAAATAGATGGAAAACATAAACCTGAGCTGCATCCATAAAAAGATTCTGTCATACAATACATCCAGCTGCAAGTTAAAAGGGCCATAACTTTAATAAAAACTGCTGGAGTCTTCAGATGATGACTATAATCTGCACCAAGTACAGTGACCTATTCAAATCAGACTAATTGTGTTTTCATGATTTTGTCATACTTTGTAAATGCTAGACAAAAAACGGAAACAACTCTAACAAATATAGGACTGATTTGCAAATTCAAGGGACTACAGGAACCAAAAATGAGGGAGTTGAGAAATACTGTTAAGCTGTATAGCTTCTATAGGTATATTTATGTTTTCCCAGTCTAAGTAAATCATGAATAAACTTACACTGCATGACACTATGGAGATCTGTCATGATGTGATGTTATAATTGCCAAGTCATACTATGTTACATGAAAAACATGATTTTAAACTGCCAGACAAACTAACAAGATTGTCATTTGCAAAACACGAATTGCTAAATATGCATCCATGCCCAATAAAGACAGGGGTGGTTAAGGGTGGGGAGAGTGGCTAGGCATTATCAAACACTATTAAAATAGTCTTTATTGAAGAATATCCAAATTTGGGAAAGTGTTTGGAGCTTAGTAATGCCTTCAGCAAGGTATCAGCAAGTAATTTACTGGTTTTACTGCAAATTATATCCTGTAGAATGCATAGTAGCTGCCACTGAAAGTACATCTGGTTTAGAAATACATGCAATTTTGCAGGAGAAGTATCCATGTATTATAGTTTAGAACACAGTTGTAATTACTGATCTGGAAAAAAGAAACAGCACAGAAAAAAACCAGAATTGATATCTAGAACTAGATATGTGGCATATCTCCTTTAGAAATAAAATAGAATGAACAAGATAACAATACAAATGATGTTAGCATTCACAGAGCCATAGCTTGTTTGTTGTCACATCTTTTATTACCATTTAAAGGCCATAACAGTTTTATTGTCAATCAATTATCATTGTAACAGGGGCAACTCTTTAAAAACTTATATTTAGGGCTTTCTCTACCTCAATAAGCAGTAAACATAGGGGTGCTGATGCATGTCAGTAAAGTCAATAGCTTATGGGTGTATGAAGAGATGGAGTCAAGCCTTCAGATAATCCAAATGTATTTAAGCTATTCTAACCCAGGTTTATTTCTATTCAAAATGGTATTTGCCGATCAAATTTAGATATTGGAGAAATATGAGGACAGACAGTTTAAGGTCTAAAAGTAGAATGAGAAATAGAGAGAAGAAAAAGAAGGATAGCTCATTTCCTTAAACTCAAGTTGCTACCTAATGAAAATAAGAGGCAGAGATTTAATTCAATAAAAATAAGAGGTTTATCTGACGTAAATAATTAGTTAAATAAAAAGTTATAATGAAGGGCCTGGTTTTGATGGATGGAGACGAAGCTTATGAGGGAAATTATAGGAAACAAAAAAAAACCTTACAAACACTGGAATAAATGAAACCACACTGCCTTGCTTACTATCTAGACATCACACAGATCATTATGTCTTCTTGGTTTGTTGAAATGTGATAGAAGTTAAGGAATGCCGAAGTCAGTTGATGTAGGAGAAAGTTTCTTTAACGAAATGAAGCTATCTAATCATGTTTGTTAACATTAGTGTGCTTTCCTTTATCTTGTTAAAGAAACTTACCCCATCTTCAACCAACTTTGGCATTCCTCGGCTAACATCACAATTCAACTAATAGAAATGTGTGTCAATGGAACTTGTAAACGCATCCACTTGCTTGTGTCAGGATTTGATTCCATCAGGAAAAAGACATCAGAGTAAGTATTGTCAGAATAAAGCAAAGCAATTACACTTTAATCTGTGCAACAGTGTCAATATGGGCTGCCAAGTGTGTGAGATACATGTATTCTTGAAAATGTGGCCCCCGGTCAGTTAACTGGGGACCATACGACACAACACCGTTTGTGCTGGAAGTAAGATGTCAAATTCCCACATTATAAATACCAGGAGGGATGTTTTACATTGTTGGTAGCAACAAGGGACGATTTTTTTAAAAATTATAAAATAAATGAGAATGAAATGTTTTCTGCATAATTTGAGTGTGCAGAATGAAAAAATTAACCCATTTGCATGATATCTTTTGAAATAAATTCACAGGAAGCATTGAAACACATGTTCCATCCACCATTTTTTATATTACATGCTGAAATTTGCATATTTCTTACATATCGTTATATAGAAATCTTTTGTGAAGATTCAACTTTAAGAATATGTTCACTTTGTGTGTGTTCCAAGTACTTCTGAAGCTTTTCTGTGCTTTTTTACAATGCGCCACCCTAATATTTTTGAATGAAATACAATATTCTTGAGTCACACACAAGCTGAAATTATAAGTTACTCTTCAAACCAATAATGCATACTCATTACAATGCTCTTGCACATATATATGAACTCTGTGTAGAATAAAGAAATATATAATTTCATTTCAGAGTATGTACAAGAGGTTGGTCATGCAGGAAGGGATGGCCTTCAGACTGAAGCTATTATTTTTTACAACAGCAGTGACAGGTCTTCAAACATACTTGAGAAGAACATGAAAGGATATCTAACACTGGAAAGTGGCTGCAGATGCCAATTTTTGAATGATTATTTTAACTGTCCATATGAGGTTGCTGAATTTGCATGCTGTGACCTTTGCAAAATAAGGCACCTAGTAGTGCAAGTGGTATGAAATTTTTAACTGGACAAAATCAAATAGATAGATACCTTGTGCACATGGCTTCAAATGAATATGTCAAAGCTGATGTATCTGGTGAAATTGCTTTTCACCTGACTGATGATTTAATTCAATGCATAACAGAAACATCTGATATTATACCTATGGACATGAATGAAATTATACAATATTACAACATACCCAGGTACATTCCTGATTCACTTCATGTAGTATCTGTTACCTTTAGGAAACAATATTAAGTTATTCAGACCAAGAAAGTAAATCTCTCACCTGCCCCTTTGCTATATACAAATCCATTTTAATTTTCTAGTGACCATAACCTTACCAACTGGGCAGAAGAAAGGTGGGCATCTAGGGAGATAAAAATACAATTCCAAAAATTAGACCAATACCCAATACCCCCACCCCCACCTGCAGACACACAAAAAGGTATAGGACTTTAATCCCAACAATTATTCAAGATTCTCAAATGACCTTGAGCTTGCTTCAAGAGCAGAGAAAGGATAGGGTTGTGTGGAGAGAAAATGGTAATGCTTACTTATCCTCCAGTCCAAATATGAAACCAATTGCTTCAGGGTTTGGGAATTGTATCAAAACAGAAAAAACTGTTTAAGCCCCAACCTTAACTGTTGAAGACACTACCACTATAGGTGGAATGAGTAGACACTACCACTAGAGGTGCAATGAGTAATGCCTGTGTCTTGCCTCTACCAAAACTGACAAGACAACTAGACAAATGTTGTGCATGTTGCTTACTTAAATAAACCCCAACTCCATCATCTCACTTATGTGCATGTGAGGGAAATTAATCTATAGTTACTGTGCAGTCTCCATTGATTAGTTGCCTGCTGCAAGTAAAACAGGGGGAATAACTATTAAAAAATGTGTGTCAGCACAGTGAATAGTCCATGTTCACATCAACATAAGATGACTATAGATATAATACAAACCAAGAATGACTTATTTCCATCAATAACTGTGAGAACAGCTGTAATGGATTCTATTCAGCTTTAATTTAAAATGGGCTGCTATTCCTATGTATTGACCTCCACCTAACATGCAGTTTCACTGTGGCAGATAATGGGTTCTGGGCAATATCAGAAAGTAGGCTTACAAATTTTTAAAAGTTTCTGAATATTGCTTTCCAGATTTAAAATCCAGTCTAAATTTGTGATAGTCAATCCGGGACTCAAACTCAAGCAAGCCCGTTTTCTTAATCTGCTGGTGTCTGAACACTTCTGTGAGCACTGAAAACCTGCCTGGATGTGGTACAAAAGGTTTGACTTGTCACAGATCATGTATCATTTTCAACTCACCAGTATGAGAGTTTCTCTGTTTGTGGTTGCCTGCCATCACCTTTACATCAGCTACACTGTCAAAATTATCAGAAATGTTGTATATGACAGCTAATGCTTTAGATCTGGCCAGAAGGTTTTTGTCTTTGTTCATTGGGCCCAGTCCTTTTTTTGTCCTTTGACAAGGTGTTCCATGAGTAGGTCTGCTGGTATATGACTATCTTTTTTCCCCCCCGATGTTGATATAAAGGCCATATATACTCTGATATGCAGTGCACAAAAAACATGATGCTTGCTGATGGCATAATAAGTGCAAGATCTCTAGAGCACATTTACTTCTGCTGTTATGACTCTTGCCACCTGAGGTATAGTAGCTTATGTAAAGCCATCTCTCCAGACTGACTGTATGCTTCAATGCATGTAACATATTATCTGCTGAAACAAAATAAAATGGTATTTTAAGAACAGTCTTATATATACCTTAGGTCCAAGACAAGTAAGGCAGGGTCTGTTTGTGTAGATACTGTGCAAGTATAAATATAATCATACTGAGTTGATACTTCTTTTTTGGTTGAGCTGTTGGACACATCACTAATGTGGTGTTTTCATCATTGGCCAAACATGCAGAAGGGAAAAAGCATTTCACCCTGGCATGCTGTGATCTGCACCAAGCTCCTGAGCATATAGAAAAACTCCCATTATATAAAGATCTGTAAAAACACACACCATACCTATTCTATATAAAAACAGAAATGGATTACATATCTGCAAGCTATGTGGTTGTACATGATACATCTCAGAAGCTAAGAGTTAAATACAAAAACCAAACAATCCAAAAATTATGCAAAATAGGTCATTGTGATTTTCTCCAAAGAGTTTTTCCTCAAAATAAATGAACCAAACAAATTTCAAAGCCAAAATTTTCATTCAACTAGTAGCCAAAGAGCATTCTGGTGGATCTATTGTTTGCTTAGAGGTGATTGACTTGATAGGTGTTGTTTCTTTATCATGACAATAAAATTAGGCATATAAAAACTTTTGTTAATTACTCAATCATGTTGTGTTTAGCACTGTATACCAACTAACATATCAACTATGCTATTGATTCGGCAAGCCATGTGTGATTCACTTAGACATTTATCAGGATGTACCAATCAATAATTCCTGAAACAACAACAAAAAGAACAAATCAAATGGCTAAAGTGATGTTAACTTGACAGAGGACTGCATGGAAATGAAACCAGATTCAATTATATGACTTTTGTAGCATGGCCTTGGCTTTAATGGCTTAACATGCACTAATAAAGTTTAATTACTCAACAATATTAGAGAATTATCCCTAAATGTCAACACTTATAATAATAATGCTACTTTATTTATAGAAGGCAACTCAATTAGTACAATACTACTCTCTCTTGATGCCTTCTGTTTAAAATGTGGAAAAATTATATACAATATTTACAACATAATATAAAGTGTCTGTGTATTATGACAATAATCAGATGTTGTTAAACATGTAAGAAAAATAGAAATTTTCTTTAAACAACTTTAGATTATAACTTTTTTTGATGTTTTGGGGAATACTGTTCCATATGAAAGCATGTGAACAGTGCAGAGACTTTTTGAATGTCTCTAACATTGGCTTGGAAAGTTGAAGATTCCCATCACAAACAGATCTTAATCCATATTCAGATGAGTTTGCTACAAATAATTCCTGAAGATATTTTGGAGCAATTCCTTGAAGATACTTGTACACTAAAATGCTTTTTTGGTAATCAGTCCTTACAGATAAGTAAAGCCATTCCAGTTCACAGAAGAGAGGCTTGCTTGGTGCATCCAATGGTTTTCCAAGTATAATTAATGCTGCTTTTTTTTTTACTTTTGAAAGTCTGTCAATATTGTGTTTGGAACAATTTCCTCCAATAGTCACACAATAGGTGTAGACAATTTAAATATTTCAGGTCCAATTCCATCTAATCCTGTAGCTTTGTTTGCATTTAGGTTTTCCAATGTTTTGCAAACTTCATGCCCTGTAACATAGTCCAATTGAAATGGTTCTATATTTTGTAGTTTATCATTTAGGTTCTCACTGAGAACAGTAGGATCAAAGTTCTCACTTTTTCTTTGAAATTCACCAGAGACACTACTAAAATACTTGCTGAATGAATCTACAATATCCTGCACAGAAGTCGCTGTATGACCATTATATTTGATGTTATTGGGAGGAACAGGTGACTTTTTGGAATTTAGTTCATTTAGATATTTCCACACATTACTACCGGTAGATTTTTTATTTTTCTCAATGGCTTGTTTTTAGTATATCTGTTTGACTATTCCAATCATATCTGAGACTGCATTCCTCCATTTCCTGTAGTGTTCCCCATCTTTGATTTTATGAAATTTGTCTCTGATTTCAGGTGAAAGCCAGTTTAATTTCATTTGCTGTTTTACTTGCTTTGTTTTTAGTGGTGCATGAATATTCATGATTTTTTTGAAGAGATTATAATACATTTCCACAGCAACGTTGCAATTGTTAATATTTTCTAAACAGTGGTTCTTGTCGCAGGTCATTTAGGAATTCTTCTTCATTAAAATCCTTTGAAGTCTCTGTATGTAATTTATGATGGCACATATGCCTTAATTCAACATCAGTGACAACAAGAATGAGCTAATAATGCCTGACCTATGCTTCAAAACCCGTAAAACTCTTAAAAAATGTCTGAATATGTTGCAAGTGTATTTGAAGGTTGTGGTAATTTCACCAAGAGAATAGATGCTACATTAGTTAAGAAGGTATTACAATGATTTGCAACATCACAGGGACTATGGCAGTTGCTATCCTCAATAGTCAGTACAATATTAGCATTATCTTTTGATTTAGAAGTATAACTGAGTGACTTTAACTGTTGCCAGTTTCTTTGGATTGTTTTTATTCTCTTCAACTTTTTTACAAAAATAATTAGATATTGCCTCTTTAACATTTCTATGCACTTGATTTCTAACTTTGCAAATTTTTTTATACACAACATTTACTTTTATCTTTCCTATAAATGTTCAAAAGCTGATCTCTATATTTAATTTTTCCAAAATTTCAGTAGATATATATGGTTCTTTTTTGTTTTAATCTAACTTCTTTAATTGGAGCAATCTCATTGAGAATTGGAGCAATCTCATTGAGAACTGTTGTAAACACAGCTCTAAGTTTGATCCATACTGCATTAACATCCTCAAAGCTAAAGAGATGATGCCAATTAATCTGTAACAATTCTGTAATAAACCCGTCTTTACTGTAGCTCTTCATAGTTCTGATTTTTACTGTGTTATGTTTCCTGATTTGTCCTTCAACTATTTTCCTAGTACAGAAGGTAAGAAAGTGATCACTAATACCTATAGGGATTGTTCCTGATTGACAATTTATTTTCTGGTCTATTACATAAAATATGATCCAATAATATTGAACTCAATCTGTTAACTATTGTAAAGTCCTTGATAATTTGACTTAATCCTGTAAAGTCCTTGATAATTTGACTTAATCCAATTTTTTTTTATTAAATTAACATATTTTTTACATATTGCTGACATTGTATTCAAAAAATAAATACTGAAGTCACTTAAGATTAGGAGTTCACAGTCTGATCTAAGTTTTACTAAGGTTTCTTCACACTAAATCATTCTGCTTTAGAGCTCTATAACAAGTACTGTACCAACAACTGTAAGCTTACATTTGGGTAATAATAAGCCAAACCAAAGGGCTTCTAGGGCCTCATGCTGCAAATCTGGTTTAGTAGAAAAAGCTATATCATTTCTGATATATGTACAAACATCACCACCACATATGTTCCTGTGTTTTCTAATGACACAATAGCTTTCAGTTCTATTTTGGTCTTAATATTTGGCAAAATTAAGGCTGTGATCTATCACCTTATATTAATTTCGACGTAAACTTTATCAAGGAATCGATTAGAGAAGGAATATCTGAGAAGACGCATTGGGGAATGTGCAATATTAAAAAAAAAAAAAAAGCGTCGTCGTCTGTACTTCATTCCCTCGTCAAAGTTCATCTTGACCGACAAGTGAAAATATTTGTAAAAATAATTATATGACCAAATTGCTGGTTAAGCTTAAACACAAGATAACGACTGGTATAGATCAAACTGACAGTATTAGTAAAGTTCACACTGTGTCAGTAATTAATAGATAATTAAAGGAATAAATTTGCCACGGTTTGATTACCGAAAGAATCTCCATTTTTATATATGCAGCCATTTTGTTTTCATCATATGACAATGTACAGGTAGGCGTTCACGTGACTTCTTCTAGCAGCCGAATACGTAGGCATGCGAAGTGCGAAGCAGAACCAGACTAATGTGTATATGTCGGTTCCTGTGGACAGACGATTTGCAATCATCATTTATCCTCGCCGTAGGCAGTAAACTGTGTAAAGTCGGACGTTTTACCTGCACGAGTGAATCCTGTTCATACGTCTCGTTATGCCCGTGCATGTTTTAATTAACATGAGTAGTATACATTTTATATTTCTCGTAGAAATCATTACAATGGCACTTCACTATGGTTAATTGATCACGTGGTCTTGGAGAGGCTAGATAAGTCCTTGTAAACTAGAATTCGTCGGATTTCAAGTTCTGAGCTGGTAAGTAAAGATCTGTTTCTTTTACAATGCCAGTGCGCAACCAAAATGGCTAGAATACATTTAAGAAGCATTTAATATTTGGTGGGGTGGGATATTTCTGCGATTGCAGCATAACATGAGGCTTATATTTACATTGTACAACCTACCTTTTGCGTACCTGCCAATCTTCTAGGCAGTGTTGGAAGCTTTTTGCGACTAAAAATGTGGCTTGTGGTCCCGGAATGGGGGGGGGGGGGGGGGGGGGGGATTAAATGTCGTGACCCAAAAAACTACGTCATATAATTGAGAATAAGTTATCAACGTATATAAGCTTATATAAAATGACAGGTTAATAAAGGAAACAAAATGTTTTCTCTGAAGCATTTAATACTTTTTAGCAAACTAGTTGGTAGACAAAGCACTGTCAACGATCATTACACGCACACACACACATCGAGTATGTGTAGCAACAGGGGATGATTTGTTCAGAATTATAGAATATACAAAAATGGAATGTTTTCTGCATAATTTGAGTGTGCAGATTTAAAAAATGAACCCATCTTTATGAAATCTTTTAAAAAAAATTTAGCAGGAAGCATTCAAACACAAGTACCATCCACCATTTTTAATATTGATCTTTGGCACTTTTTGCAAATTCTTGACTTCGTGTTATTTCAAGTTGAAATCTGCATATTTCTTACATATGTTTATATAGAAATATTTTCTGAACATTCCACTTTAAGAATAAATAGACTTTTTCTATGTTCCAGGTAATTCGGAAGCCCCCTTTTGTCTTTTTATCAAGCACCCCCTCTAACATTTTTGCATGAAATACTATATTTTTAAGTCGGACACAAGTTGAAATTATATGTTGCTCTTAAAATGGAATGTTTCCTGCATAATTTGAGTGTGCATAATTCAAAAATGAACCTATCTTTATGATATCTTTTCAAATAAATTCACAGGAAGCATTCAAACACATGAGCCGTCCACCATTGTTAATATTGGTCTTGGGTCACTTTTTGCAATTTCTTGACATGTTATTTCATGCTGAAAGTTGCATATTTCTTACATATGGTTATATATAAATGTTTTGTGAACATTCAGCTTCAAGAAAAAATTCACTTTTTCTATGTTCCATGTACTTTCAAAGCCTTTCTGTTCCTTTTTATCATGCGCCCTGCTAAAATTTTTGCATGAAATACGAAAATCATGAGTTGTACACAAGTTTAAATTGTATGTTACTATTAAAAGCAGATGTGCAAATGCATTAGTGTTCTTGTACATATATACATTGATCTGAAATCACAATTTATTAAATAACAATTGCCATTTTAGAATTTAGTTATGATAAGGTTTTTTGGGTCAGTTTTCACATCTGAGGAGTTACCGTTTGTGCTGGCATGGGTGACCTTTAAAAAAGACGTAATGCGTGGGTTTTCCACAAATATTTGCACACATTTTACCATTATTCTCGTAAAAAGAACTCCAAAGTATTTAAAAAGTAGGCATAGGCAAGCGTATATGTTCTTTTTTTGGTTTTTCTGCGTTTTGAAAAATTCCGTTTTCGTTTATTTTTGCCAAATACATGTATGTTGTAGAAAAGGCCCAATGTCATATATGCTAAATATAGACATTTGACCTTTCAACCATGAATACATTCGGATATAATAATGTCGGCTTTTTACATATGAAAGCGGAGAAAGTACCAGGTGTAATGAGGTTTTCATTTTGAGAAAATGTTAATCTTGATCGCCAGTGCCCTCTAGCGGCGGCGCCTGTTGCTAGTATGTGCACGGAGCCACACAATCACAATTACATCGGTATTAAATAAAAATTACACAAAGTCTTAACTAGATGCAGACTTTGCTGCTATCAGCAATTCAGTGGAGGGTTGGAAAATGATGTGTGTGTCATTCATTTTGGCAGTGTACCAGGGAGGAGGGAGGTCTGGGATATTTTTGGGAAGAAAAAAAAAAAGTGAGGTACCAGATGCCTTGATTTGTAGAAAAATAGACCTTATTATATCCATCATAATAGAGTAAGGAAAAATTTCTCTTGAGATAAAAGGAACAAAATATATCCTGGTTTTAAGAAAAATGTTCATCTTTGCACTTATTTAGAGACCGGATGATATAATTGTTTAAAGTTTTTCAGTTATTCTCAGTATTGAACATGCTCTTTCTGCACTTGCATTGCTGAGATGGAGTGCCAAACCAGATACATCTATGTCTCGGGTCAAACAAGCAATGGCCACAGTAGTTAGAATGTCAAAACTTGGTTTTCCTGAAGGTAGATGATAGTTGTGCATGTCAGTATGGGGTTTACAGTATGTGCAAAGAATAAAATGCCACCCCACCCCATGCTATTGCACTGAACAAAGTAAAACTCTGTTAACCAAGAGTTCTGAAATTAAGTTTTGCTGGGCTTTGTTTCACAAATGGGCTATCCTTCCTTGAATTATAGCTGCTGCGTTTCAACATTTTGCCTTAAAACATGCATCTTTCCACACTATTCCATCTACAACAATAATCATGTTTTGCATTTTATGTATGGAGTAAATTCGGATTTCAAAGAAACATTTCTGGTGATCACAAAATAGTCATTAATGTTTCATAAAAAATGGCTGCATCAGTCTCATTCAGGGCAGTGAAGGGTAATTTTTGTTCCTTTAACATACCATATATATTCGCGTATAATCTTATACCAACTGCAAACTGCATAGACCCAGATCTGCTGGTGCATAATGTGCCAGCAGATCTGGATCTATGCAGTTTCTAAGGACTAATCAGTAGAACAAACAACATAGACCCTAATCTGATGGCGCATTATGCGACAGCAGATCAGGGTCAATGTTGTTTGCATTTGGACCCGACTTATACACGAGTATATACTGTACATCTCTTTGATTTACTTAAAACAATAGGGTTCCACTTTCATGTACTTTATCTAAGATGAAAAGACACGTTACACAAAATCACTGTTGCTGTTGTTAGTTAAGTAGTTTGTGGAGTTGTGGTTATTTATCTGAGATGTCCATTTCCTTTTAATGACAATTAACTGTATAAACTGCTCTATGGTGATGGTGATACTCTTGTATGAGGATTAAACATGACTGTTTACTTTATATTGAGGCTACAGATTACGATCATATATTGTGGTATCAACAAACGTTTGTCTCTTTTGCAATAAGATTTACTGGAAATCATGTTTTTTACAAACATGATGGGGGGGGGGGTAAAAAGTCATGTTTATCATGTGACATGTCATGTTCTGGCATGAGGTCAGATTTCATATCCAAACTGTACCAGACTTTGAATATATACTTAAATCATCAAAATCTCGGTTGCATTTGAGGAGTGAGATCCGCGCATATTAATGAAGTGAAAGCACATTTGTTGACCTAATTCATGATACAAGTCGTACAAATATAGCACCAAGCCTTTTTAAGATAGGGCAATGAAACTTGATTACTTTTGATGTCTGCCCAGTAACTTTGCAGCTCTGTCTTAAAGGTCATTATCAGATTACATGATTGTAAATTTTATCGTCCAACCATGGTAGGCAAGGGACGTAACTTCACTGAATTTGTTTATTTTCAGTGTTCTTTATGGTGATGATAGCAATTATTATTATCATCATCAGTTGCACTGGCTTATTTGCATCAGATAGGACATGAAACACTCTAATTTCTCTGTTATCAGTTATTTTATACCTCTCCCTTTTTCCCATTCCTTACAACTTTTAATAATGTTAAAAATTTTCAAGACATTCTTTTAGAGCAGTAAAGTTACCTACTTCCATTGATATTATATTTGATCCTGATAGTCCTAGCATCATTTGACCATGATTGTATATAGATCTCAAGAGTTTCTTTCTTTCTTTCATTGTTGTTTAAGAGCACTTCAACACATTAAAGACTATGTATTTACTAAAACAATGGGATTTAAGTGCCTTGCCCTGAGACTGACCACAGTAACTGACCCAGGATGGGCTGGGCTGGGCAGGTTTATGACCTGCAACCTCTGGTTTGTAAATGAAAATTGTGCTGCTCGGACATCCAATATGGTTCCTGCAGTGGCCTTCTTGAAAATCTTCTTGTTGCTACTCGTCCTGAATGGATTGTCTTATGCATATAGGGTTTAACACTCGAAAACTTTTTTGATGCATACACTGTAGTTGGTCCTTAATGAAAATGGTGCTGAATTAGACCACCAATATGGCAGCCATCTTTAAATCTTGTTATAGCTACTCGTCCAGAACAGAAAGTCATATTGGCATAAGGTTTTCACCAGAAAACTTCTTATGATGTCTAGTTGGTCCTAAATAAAAATGGTGCAAATCTGAAGTTCAGTATGGCCACCACACCAGTCATCTTGAAAATCTTGTTACTGCTACTCCTCCGAAGTGGAAATTACTATTAACATGGGGTTTTCACTGGAAGACATCTTATGATGTCTAGTTGATCCCCCAAAAAATTGTGCTGATTTTACTTCCAATAAGGCTGCCACAGTGGCCATCTTTAATTTTTTTTTATTGCAACTCCTAAATGGATGGTCGTATCGATATGGGGTTTTCACCAAAAGACTTCTAGTGATATCTAGTAAACAGAAATGGTGCCAATCTAACATCCAATATGCTATCTTTAAAATCGTTTTATTGCTATTTCTTTTCAACAGAAAGACACTGACACATGCTTTCCACCAGACTCCTTATGATATCTAGTTCCAGACCATACTTATGTCCATACATCTGTACCCTGTTGTTCTGTCCATCCCAATAAACTCGTGCTACTATTTTATGCAAATATGATTTTTTAAAACAAATATTTGAGCTTTTTGTATTTTTGGGGTTGGGTGGGTGTGTGAAGGTCTTGCCAGCATGATTGTGCAAAAATCACTCGACATAAACAAGACTAGGAAGTGTACCTGTCATATTCCCAGACAGACTGTGTTATGCCTTTTTGTGACTCCGAAAGTGTTTTGATGCTGTTATGTATGATGTTTATATAATATTGTGGATGTTTTGGGAAATTATAAATGTTTCTTCACTTTAATATTTGCTTAAATCTTTGTGTTTATCAGGAAAAACATGTTTGGCTGGTGTCCTTGAGTTGGGTTGTTTTGATCAATATGTTTTCTCAATTTGAAGGTCAAGGTTAATTTTTGTTTACAAGTAAAAATTCCATTAAGATGACACATGTTCTAGAACATTCTGTCATGTGACCAATCTTTATATATGCCATGTTTGGTGGACATTTATTCAGTTTTGACATTACCATCAGTCTTGTAAAGAGCTATTACAGTTGTGAAAATTCATTACAAATTCTAAGAGAGGAATTATTTTAAATATTCATTGGATTATAACAGTGCTCATAAACTTTTGGATTTTGGATTTTTAATTGATGATTTTGGAATTTATGTGAACTTATTCAAAGATTTTGGAATACTTCATTTTGACATCAGCACATCAAGATTTCTAGTACATCAGGACTTTGGAGACCATTAGCAAATCATAACATTCAAGGACACAGCCGTGAATTCGGAACATTCTATATTTAGGACTTGTGATTAGAACAATCATTCTTATTGGATTATTAGGATTTCAAAACACATTACTGTAAGTGACTTTTTGATTTTTCATTTTAATTATCTAGTAATAAATTGCTTGTTGATTTTTTACTTGATTTGTTGGTTTCACTTTCTTTCTGTTACATTTTTCTTAGACCATAGAGTCGTAACAATGCCCCAAGGTGGATCAGTGCATGTGACCTCAAAAATGCAAGTCATCCAATTGAGAATAAGCTATCTTTTCATACGAGCCTATATAAAATGTGGAAATTAAAATTTCAATAAATTCTTTGAAGCATTTAAAACACTTTAATACAAAAAATAGTTGGGAGACTTCGCACTGTCAAATATCACCACCACACAACATAAACACACTTATGTGCACACACATAATCCCAACCACATGGACATAAAAAATACACAGAATTTCTGTCTTTAAAATCCATTGGACTGCATAGCATAGTTTTAATTAGAGGCAATTTTTGCTGCTGTCAGTAATTTATTAGGGGGTTTGAAGGCAATGCAAATGTTGTGTTCATCTTTGCACTCATTTGAGATGGATGGTACTGTTGTTCAAACTTCCCAGAATCTCTTGTTGAATTTTTCTCAGCATAGAAAATAACCTTTCTACATCTGCACTGCTGTGATGAGTGCCAGATATGGCCATCCTAGTTAGATTAATAAATCTTGGGTTTTCATGAAGGTAGATGACAAACTTACTTCCCAGCATGGTCATATGCATGGATCAAAATAGTGACGGTCTTATAGTCTCCCTTGTAATCAATCCTTCTAGACAAGTCAAGCCATTTCAGTTCACAGAAGAGAAGCTTGCTTGGTGCATCCAATGGTTTTCCAAGTACAATTCATGCTGCTCTTTTTCTATAGTTTTGAAAGTCTGTCAATATTGTGTTTGGAACAACTTCCTCAAATAGTAACACCACAGTCAGAAAGTGGCAAAATATAAGCATTATAACAGAGAATCCTTGTTTCCACAGGAAGATATTTCTTTTTCTTAGAAAGTAATGTAATTTTTGAATTTACATCTTTATATACTTTGTCGACTTCATCATTCCATTGTTGAAATCTGTTCACATAAACACCTAAGAGTTTATGACTTGCTACATTCTCAATTTCACATCCTTTTATGATTAAATCTAAACGTGTTTGGCCTAATTGTGCCTGTTGTGAAGTTGTCATCAGCATACATTTTGTTTTATTTCCATTTATATGCACATCATTTTTGTGACACAAATCTTCAATTTTGTTCAAGTCATTGCATTAGTTTGATTGCACAACATTTATGGAGAATCCAGATGAATGAAGTGTAAAATCATCACCAAAGAGGTCAACATTTGATACACTTGTAATGAAGGGTAGATCATTTATGAAGAGAAGAAATAAGAGTTCCAAGCAAGGACTGATCCTTGGGGAACACCGGTTTTGATAATTTCTGGTTGCGATGTTGTACTTCTATGCACACTTGCTGTGTTCTTTCTTGTAGATATGAAGCTAACCACTGGATAATGTTGTCATGAAACTTATAGCATTTAAATTTTGATAGTAAGATGGAATGATTAACAAGATCAAATGCCAAGTTAACAGTTCCAGTTAGGTTTCCTTTGTTCATTTTGCTCAATATATACATCAGTAATTTTAGTTCACGCTGTTTGACATGAGTGTGCATGTCAAAATCCTGACTATTCCTTATGTAACGGCATATTTTGATTTAAATAAGAATATATAGAATTGACTACTTGTTCTTCTATTACTTTAGAAAGAGTGGGTAGCATAGATATTGGTCTGTAATTTTCCGGATTTTCCTGGT
The DNA here is from genome assembly GCA_029931535.1 of Margaritifera margaritifera. Lineage (NCBI taxonomy): Eukaryota > Metazoa > Mollusca > Bivalvia > Unionida > Margaritiferidae > Margaritifera > Margaritifera margaritifera. Next base: position 23,538 of record JAQPZY010001416.1, on the reverse strand, counting down.
CACCTTTCTTACAAATAGGTGTCACTTTTGCAATTTTAAGCAGGTCAGGATATTCCATAGTTGCAATAATGTTGATTAAATGAATAATTTACATGATTACCACAGGTGCAGACAATTTAAGTATTTTGGGTCCAATTCCATCTAATGCTGTAGCCTTGTTTACATTTAGGTTTTCCAATGTTTTGTTAACTTGATGCTCTGTAACATAGTCCAATGTAAATGGTTCTATATTTTGTCGTTACATTCATCAGTCAGAACAGATAAATTGTTATTTTGGCATAGCTCGGTTACTTGTTTGTTAAACATTGGTGCAATTGCATTATTTATGATAGTCACTGCTTTTGTTCTTTTGCAACTGGATTTCTTACTGATACATGTACATGTAACATTTTCTTACTTAGGTCTGAAAAATTATCAGCAACTGAAAACGGCATGTGTTCTGCAATGAAATTGCAGAAAAGAACATCAGCTCTTGTGACATGGTCTGCTGATGATTGTTTAAACCTGTTAGTTACTTTTAGGATTGATCTCTGCATTCATGCATTGTCCCGAGGCTGGGTGGTGTTGCTATGTGGGCAGATGTCACACACCAGAATCATACTGTTAATATGGTGTTTGCAGTATATGCAAAGCAGAATGACTAATGTCAATATGGTGTTTGCAGTATGTCCAAAGAATAAAATGTTCTCCATTGCTGCTGTGATTCACAAAATTAAACTCCATCAACTAGAGTTCTGAAATTTAGTTTTGCTGAGCCTTGCTTGCTTCGCAGATGGCTTATATTTCTCAGAATTAAAACTGTGTTTCAACATTTTTCCTTCCGACTACCAAAATAATAATGTGTTTTATATATGGAGAAAATCCAACTTAAAGAAACATTGTCACGGTTTATGAACTTGCCAATAATCTTTAATAAAGATGGCTTAAACATTCTAATTCAAGGCATTGATATGTAATAACTTTTGATACATCACCCTAGCTATTATCAGCCAATTAAGTAATCTGTGAAATGGTGTCTGTTTATCACTGACCACCTTAGCTTTTAATTGCCGCTATCACAATCAACTGAGGATCGGTTTAGAAGAGCTCTAAGCAATACTTTTACTTTTTATATATGGCCGCTTTAGGAAAAGATGGCTATGACATCACGTTTGCATATTAAGTATATATCTCATGAAGAGAAAAAAAAAATGAGCATAAAAGGCAGATGTCTTGTAATGGATGATTTGCACAATGTTGTCAGATCTTAAACCAACCCTTTCTAAATCACCAGCCAAATTGGTAAGTTGAAAAAATGACATAATATTTATATTTTTTCCATTTAGTTTCCATACATTGCTAACCTCTTTAAAGGAATATGTGCACACTCAATTTTGGCAGAGTACCAATAGTTCGGAACCGACTATTTAATGTTTGTACGAAGATATACATTTTTTCCTTTATCTCAAGATAAAAAAAATTCCCAACAAAATATGACGGATTTCGATTTTTTTGCAAATCAGAACAAGAGGGGTTTTTTTTTTCAAGCTATTTCAGGGTCAGAATTATTTTTTCTCAGAACACGTAGAGCCCTTGGAAGAGTAAATGGTTGGTCCTTTACATTACTGAAGTTTTGTTTCAGCTACATAATTATGATAATGATGGTCATGATGATGATAATGATGATGGTAGCAAATTCACATAGTTATTATCTTGTGCTGATTACTTGTTTAGTGATGATGATTTGTTCATTGTTAAATGTTGATTTTTGTGATGATTGTGATGTTGATGATAAATTGTCGTTGATGTGATGATGATATGATGATATTGTTTATGTTGTGTTGATTAATGATTTGATTATGATGATATAAAATATAGGAGAAAGAGAGACTAGGAATGTACTAGATTGTTGCTGTTGTCGGTGGTGATGGTGGTGGTAATTATGTACTTGAGTAGGTAATTGTTTCTAGTTGTTTCTAGTTCTGCTATATTGTATTTTACCATATTGATTGTTGACTTGTACCTCTGAAGGATAACCAGATGTAATGCAATGATATCAAGACATCTTTTCCTAAACAGCCATACTACAGGTTACAGGCTGGAGGCATATATTGTGATGGTCAAGTTAGGTCTCCCTCTCTCTCTCTCTCTCTTTGTTGCTAATATTACTGAAAATTCTGATTTTTTAATCACAACCATGTCCAGGGGTTGGGGAGTCAAAAATTGTGTTTTTCACATAATACATTGTGTTATGGCATGTATGAGGAAGGTATGTGTGGATGAGTTGATTTGGTTAATATAAGGCACATTTTCTGCTTTTTACAAAGTTTTTAACTCTCTGGGCTTAGATTTGTTTTCTTTCCTTTTTTGGCAGTCAAGGTATACATGTTTCACAAGCATTATAGTGCAGTTTGCAGGTGAGGCCAACTAAAAAATGTTTCCTATTGCACTGGTTTTAAAATTAGGGTAGGCAGGTAGGTATTTAAAAAAAACAGAACATATATTAATCAAATAACATTTCAAGTGCTTGAAAGTACTTGGAAAAACTGGCTCAATTAGATGCACAAATCAATTCTGACAATGTGATTTTATTTATTTTGTTTTTAAAAAAATATTGGGGTGGGGGGGTGGGGAAAAAGTGCTAGGGTCGGCAATGAGATACAGGGACGGTTGGCAGACCGGAAACTTTCATATTTTTGTTTTAGTCTGAGTGTTCAACGGCACCATTTGTTGTTTTTGATGATGATCATGATGATGATGACAATAACCAAAAAAAATAACTCAATTTCTGTGAGCAATAGTTTTTTATTGGACGACATGTCACATGATTTGATATTTCCCCGTGATGCACGGTTATTTTTCAAGTCACATGATCATATATTGACTTGTATGTGATGTCATATGTTCAGTTCTTAGCGTTAGCTACCCGGTAATTGAAATGGCATTTGTACAGTTTTAAAGCAGATTTTTTAATTTTGTCTCTAAATCATGTAAAAAAAAAAACAATTGCAGACCTTGGTTTTGATGAAGATTCATGGACAAGTAAACCGGTCATATTAATCTCTGCTTCTCATCCATCAGTATGAGGTTTACTGATTCATAAACCTTGTTATTCACCTAAATAAAATTCTATAACTATAATATTGTACTTTGAGATTATTTAGATAGTAATAGATGTAGTGGCAGCATGGTTATTCCCTTGAGGAACTACTATCACTGCAGCAGCGGCATATGCAGTCGGGTTGTGACTAGGTCTGTGGCACAGTCTATAATTGTATAATAATGGTTTTCTTTCTCTTTCTTCTTCCATATTCTCAGATAATTCTCAATGCAGTATTGCTGTACTTTATATTTTCTTTTTTTTTCTTTTTCAGTAATACGTTTATACATTTGAGAGAGCAGTGCTTGAAATCCTCCTTAGTGCTAAGATTTAGATAGAAATTGACGTGATTGCAACAATGGTCATTCCCTTGAGGAATTACTATCGCTGCAGTAGTGGAGTGAGCAGTATGGTTGTAACGAGATCTATGGCCCGGAGGAGAGAAGCTGAGGTATGTATTTTTTTCACATGAAATAGTATTGAAAATATATCAATTGTAAATATAAAGAAGGTTTGGGCATTTCCGATGCTGTTCTAACCAGTGACCTGGGCAAATATTTAGCCAATACAATCATATCCATGTCATTTATCTGCTCATTGCAAGTCATACAGAGAAAAAAAATACTTTTATGGCTTTGTTACAAAGGTCAGAACTTTTAATGTGCAAGGGTCTTAAGATCGAAAAACATAACATATGGTTCTGTTATGTAGTAATGCAACCTTTTATGGAAAATAACTTGCCAAAAGCTTGTTCATTTTATTGATGTTTCCTCATAAAATAAAAAATATTAATGTGGCCTTTATCTCCAGTGTTGGCAGTGTGTTGCAAAAACTGCCCAATGTACGTTTGTAAGTATCTTAGTTCAAGCAAGTCCTGCTCTGATTTATGTATCATGATATTTTACGTTTTCCATCACACTTTCCCTGTTTGCTCAATAACTTTAAAACCATTTGAGATTAGGGGTGAAACTTTATGCTTAATACATCACTAGAAGGTGTGATATACAACATTGGGATCTTCATGTTCAAGGTCACAGTACAATATTTTACATTTTCATCACATATTCTCTTTCACTTTATAATTTTTAACCATTTGAGATTCAAGGATGAAATGTAGTATACTTGTACATCATCACAGGAGTCATATTAGCTCAGTTGGTAGAGTATTGGACTTGTAATTCAAGGGTCACAGGCTCAATACTCACCCAGTCCACCTTGGTTTGTGTGTGTGTCTTTTGGGTAGACGCTTAACTCCTGTTATCTTTGCATTATATAGTCAATGTGTTAGAAGTGCAATTAAAACTATCATCATCACTGGGAGATGTGACATGTACCACATAGTGGGTGCTATCATCATTGCAGGGAGATGTGTCATGTACCACATAGTGGGTACTATCATCATTGCAGGGAGATGTGTCGTGTACCACATAGTGGCTACTATCATCATTGTAGGGAGATGTGTCATGTACCACATAGTGGGTGCTATCATCATCACATAATTCTTTCTATTAAGAACAATATATCAATGTGTTTGTCATTGTTAAATTTTTTCATTGAATCAATGTCAAAGAGCTAAAATATTGTTCAGAAGTTTAAAGCGTTTCATTTACCTTTTGTAGACACAGTTAGCATTAGGTCAGCTTTGGCATAGTTTGAGAGAAGCAAGTACAGTCCTCAGGGAGACAATTTTTTCCAGTGCCTGTCTAAAGGACATAGGCTCCTTGGTATTGACAAAGAGCTGCCATAAATTGTGCCATTCCACCTTCACATGAAAGTGGTCAGTTAAGATCTGAAAGAAAATAATGCATATTGCAGCAATAAACTGATGAAATAATATCTCTACTTAATTTATCATGTAATACATTCCAGTTGCAAGCTAGTTGTTTATTGTTGGAGAAATATTTCATATATAAACGAAATAAAAATAACCCAGTATGTTCTATTGACCTGTTTTCAAAACCGATTAAATTATAAGATAAAAACTGCTCCTTTTCTTACTTTGATAGACAGAAAAGAGAAATGAGAAATTATTAGTGCAGCACTGACATAGGTTATAGTTTACTGATCAAACACTTTTTCTTTTGCACAGAGTATATTATGTAAATATAATAGCAACTTGTTAATAAATTTAACTTTCACTCCATGTAAAATTTTCCAAAAATGTATAAGAACAACAACAATCACAGCTACTGCTACTATTCTAAAAGCAAAAATATTATATTGTGATAGTGCCAGAGGAATTGCACCCCCATCCCACCCCATCTCATTATCTCATTTGTTGGTAACTAAGATAGATCTGAACCAAAATTTAGCAATATAGAAAAGTTACTATCTGATTCAGTAAATTCCACCCAAGGATATGATGTCTTCCATTTAGTGTTGAACCTTGTCCTTCGTTTCTTAAGCACATTCTTTGTGGAATCGGAATCACCACTGGTGACACCAATCTCTGTTCTTTGTACCAGACCAACATGGTACTAGCCGGGCTCTGGGTAATTTCATGTTTTTGTGGAGTGTCCATTTTTCACAAGAATTTGCTTAACTTAAAATGTAATGTGTGTAACTTTTTTAGCTTGTAGTGGAAATGACTGAAATGTATATATATAACACACACTACCAGTCGACTCCATCATTGTTGGCTGATCACATGTCTGTATCAGTGCAATAACAAAACCCACTTCAAAAGGTCGGTCCCCGACAGTTGGTCAAACCAGGTACAGAAAAACATAACCAAGTGAGTGAATTAACTATCTTAATTAAATACCCAGGAAGAGGTAAGAACAGCTGTCATTTGAGTAATAAGGCTTTGAATTAAGTGACACAATGTTTATTTAACAGATTAATTTTATAATGATGGCGGGAAGCATAAAAGCATAGTGACACAAGCACATAGTGTAGTGGCAGGTTCTAAAGCATCATGAGCTAAAATGATAGTATAGCAGGACTGTTATGGTAAAAATCCTTGGGGAGAACACTGGGTATGGTGCTTCATCCATTTTGTGTAGTCAATCATGCATTGTCTGTTTACAGTTGCAATTTACAAATTCTCAATAGCCCCCCCTCCCCCCCAAAAGAATTGGACCAATTGTAAAAGAAATTATCTTGGCATGAGGCTCTTTTAAGTTTTTTCAAATGATGCTTATCTGCCATTAAATATGGCCACCATTACTTAAAATAGAAAAACCTTTAAACACCTTCTTTTGAAGAACTGCTAGACAGACTTTGACTAAATTTTATGGAAAGCACCCTGCGAGGAAGGTCTTTCAGATCTGTTCAAGTGGTGCTGTTCCACCATCAAATATGGTTGCCATTACTAAAATCAGAAAAACAATTCAACAAGTTCTTCTCAAAATCTGCTCAACAGAATTTGACCAAATTTGATGCAAAGCACCCTGGGATGAAGGTCTTTCAAATTTGTTCAAGTGATGCTGATCCACCAACCAATATGGCTTAAATCACCAAAAATATAAACTGTTAATCAAGTTCGTCTAACAAAACTGCTTAACAGAATAATAATAATAATAATAATAATAATAATTTATTTATATACGGTAACTAAGTACAATACTACTCTCATTGAGGCCTTTTGCTTAAAAAGTTGAAAGATTATATACAATATTTACAACATAATCAGATGTTATTCAATATGTAAGATAAACATTTTTCTTTAAAAACTTTAGATTATCACTCTTTTTAATGTTTTGAGGAATACTGTTCCATACGAAAGCATGTGAATATCGCAGAGACTTTTTGAAGGTTTCTAACTTTGGCTTGGGAAGTCAAAGATTCCCATTACAAACAGATCTTAACTCGTATTCAGACAAGTTTGTTACGAATAATTCATGAAGATATTTTTTTTTGTTTTTGTAATCAATCCTTCTAGATAGATCCAGCCATATCAAATTCATGGAAGATAGGCTTGCTTGATGCATCAAATAGTTTTGAAAGTATAATTTATGTTGCTCTTTTTTGTAGTTTTGAAAGTCAGTCAATACATGTACATGTATTGTTTGGAAAAGTTTCCACAAATAGTTGCACAGTAGTCAAAAAGTGGCAAAATATAAGCATTTTAATAGAGAATAATTGTTTCCACAGGAAGATATTTCTTTATTTTTGAAAGTAATGTAATTTTTGAATTTACAGCTTTATATACTTTGTCAACTTCATCATTCCATTGTAGAAATCTGTTCACATGAACACCTAAAAGTTTATGACTTGCTACATTCTCAATTTCACATCCTTTTATGGTAAAATCTAAATGTGTTTTACCTAATTGTACCTGTTGTTATAAAGTTGTCTTCAGCTTACATTTTGTTTTATTTCCATTTATATGCATATAATTTTTATGACACCAATCTTAGATTTTGTTCAAGTCATTACATAAGTTTGATTGCACAACATTTATGGAGAGTCCAGATGAATGAAGTGTAGAATCATCAGAAAAGAGGTCAGCATTTGATACACTTGTAATGAAGGGCATGTCATTTATAAAGACAAGAAATAACAGAGGTCCAAGGACTAATTCTTAAGGAACACCTGTCTCAATGCTTTCTGGTTTTGATGTTGTAATTCCTATGCACACTTGCTATGTTTTGTCTTGTAGATATGAAGCTAACCACTGGATATTGTTGTCATGGAATTTGTAGCATTTCAATTCTGACAGTAAGATGGAATGATTAACAAGATCAAATGCCTTTTTAAAATCCAAATAAACAATTCCAGTTAGGTTTCCTTTGTTCATTTCTCACCACTTCAGTTTCGAACTTGTCAATCCAATCAGTTTTTGAATTTGGTGGTCTGTACAATGAACAGAATAGGATAAGCTTAGAGTGTGGTAAATTGATTTGGATCCATATGCTTTCAGCTTCTCCTGTTTGTAGATTGTGTCATATAGCATAGTTGATAGCATATGTCTGTCATGTCTCAGAAAAGAAAATCCATCTATATTGAGTTTATCATCATCTGTTCTTTCATTCAAAGTTTCAGAGATCCCCAAAATATCAACAGATCTTTTTTCTTTAAAATATATTTTAGTTCATTTTGTTTAGGTAGAATGTGCCTGATGTTTAGTTTATCTGTTTTCAACCCTCTTTTAACTAGACAAGATGTTGTACAGTTACTGTGGTCCAAATTAGGCCGGCTGTCATTTTCATTTTGTATTATAGAATTAAGATGATGAGACTTGGAATTTGACAGCATTCTTCCATGGATGGCTTTAAATTTTCTTACATATGATGTCGCTCTGCCATCAAATGTGGCAGCTGTTATTAAAATAGAACCACCTGAAAACAACTTCTTCTAATTTGACAGAAAGCATGGAGGCTTATAAAGGAAAAAACTTTAACAACTTTCTTCTAAAACAACACTAACAGACTTTGATCAAATTTGAGAGAAAGTGTCCATAGTCTAAGCTTCAAAAAGTGTACTTTTGTTAGGATGGGACACTTTTTGTAACAAAAAGCATTTTTTTGCAATATAGAGACGAAGTGTCGATAAAGAAATTTAGCATTTAATTTTTTTGAAATAGAAACATTCCAGAATTAATCCTACATCAAATAAATAGAAAAACAAGTGGAATACAGTACAGCTCATACAATTTTTCATTTTGGCACACAATGATGTGAACTGGACAGTGTGGAGGATTATGAAAGAGTCCCTCCTCTGTCTCTCCACACATTCTGATGGAGCTGCCACAGTTTCATGTGTAAAATAGCTCTCTACACTGTGCCTTCTTTTGCAGTTGTATGACCAAATGACAGAATCGACAGTTATCATTATCAGGTTTCAAATTAGCAAGATGTGGGGAGGAGGAATTTGGAAAACATGTCAACATCAGGGACAGTTGAAAAGATAAGGTTGTGGGAGTCAGGAAATCAATGACAAATTGGGTAACTGGGTCATATTCTTCTAAAATGCTGGGTCAGCATCATTAGTTACTAGGTGGTCTGTGGGTCCCATCCTTCATTTAGTAAGGGTTATTCAATCATATTCTGTATATTATTGAAGTGGGGACTGGTATGTGATATAGGATACTGTGTATATAGAATGACTGAGAGAGAATAAAGGGAGGATGGAAGAGGCAAAATAAGAAAAACTAATTGGAGTGGTGAGACATATCTGAAATCCATGTAGCTAAAATTGTAGTATAGAAACATTGGAGAGGTGGACAGGAAATTAGCATATATATATATATATATATATATATATATATATATATATATATATAGATATATATATATATATATATATATATATATATATATACACACAGTAATTGTCAAAAATGAATTAGGAATTTATATACCACTGAGGTCTCCTCACTCCAGAACCACAGGGTTATATCAGGACAGAAGAAATCATAGGTCAGAGTTGCATCCACTGATAGTTGAAGTAGTCTCCATTAAATTGGCATTGTTTGCTGTTACAGATAGAGAGAGCATATTGGGGCACTGAGTTGTCTATATCATTTTCCTTATAAATTAATGGACAATGCTTTTTTAAAAATATTTTTCCTAATAAAAGTTTCAACACCATTAGCGTATTAATAACATATTGCATGAAGCATCTAAATTTCAATTGCTTTTTGTTTTTGTTAACAAAAATTTAAATCATACATTGTTGGAACTGTAGTCAATTTCTTTATCATCAAAAATAATTAAGACTATTAAATGCAGTTCTTTGATTGTTAAGCTGTATATGCTGAATAAATGCCACTAAAATCTTTACATGCAAAAGTTGGTGAAACCCATGCCTGCTAGTCATTGAATAAACTTGAATGCAGAACAACAGCAGCCTCATGAGGATATAGTTACAGTAATTGTACAGTAGGTATCTTGGTAAATAATGTATTAACTATGTGAGAAAGATAGAGAAGTGGGCAGGAATCAGGTTGTGAGTGGTTGCCAAAAACTGAAATTAGCCATGATTGGAAAAAATATACCGTACTTTGGTGTGCATCATGTGCACCCTGATTTTTGACCAGAATTAGGTAAAAAAAAAACTTTGTTCTGCCATAAACCATGCGTGTGAACTACATTTTAAAATCTTGATAATTTTGCTTCATTTTCATAGTGCAACAAGACTTAATCATTTTGGATAGTGTACTGATTGTCAATTGTTACACAACATTTGAATTTTTACAATAAAAGAGTGCTTGGCTGTTTTACTGATCTTCTATCAGTACATGGCACCTAATTGTGCCCATTAATTATTTTAAAAATATAATGAAAGAAAGAACAAAAAAAGGTGGCAGTATTGAAAGTAAATCTTTCTGATTTTTCAGTTGGCTCTTAAATGGGCTCTTTAAGGTTTGCTGTATTGATAGAGTTCAGTCTGTTGCATCAAACCCTTCAAATTCCTCTTCATCTTGTCACTCAGGAAAAGTTGCTGTATGTCCTCATCTGTCATTCTTCTCTGCTCCCAAACAGAAGACTCTTACATTGAACTCCCTCCCAGTGGCTCTGTTACCATGTGCTTCTGCATAGGCAGCAAAGGTTAGCCAATGTTTTTTGTAGTGTACAAGTTTATTACAGGACCTATGTTGATACTTTGTCTGATCAAACACAAGATGCTACAGTGTATGTGAAAGTTCAGGCCCAGTATTTATACTTGTTTAGACTACCATGACACCTTTGAAATATATCTCCATGTCCAGGTTAGAATTTAGAAAGAAAGTGCTTTGTAATCATGTTTGGCATGTCCAAGCTTTAACTGGCGCTGATTACTTTTATAAATACCATGCGGAGGCAATTAGACATTGACATTGATCACTGTATTGTAACAAAAAAGGTATAAAATACAGTTGTTTAAGATGAGAAATAAAATAAAGAACCAAGTTTATTTTCGAAAGAAAAGTAAAATCAATTGCACTTGGACAAAGCAATGTACATATAATCATGTTTTAGAACATCAAAACTTGAGATGTTGCTGATTACTTTGAAAAGACCCCAGTGAGTCAATGAAGTAGTGATGACTATAGTCATGAAGAAATATCAAATGCTGTTATTTAAGATGAGAAATAGAACTAAAAAACAAAGTTTATTTTCCAAGAAAAAAGTATTCACCAATTTCATACATTCATTTACTATTTTGCTTCATGATATGTGGTCAATGTTGCCATTACAAACAAACTTTAGTCATGAAAAAGATATTAACATAAGCACTGAAAGCACGAGACAATCGAGGTTTTGTAAGCATATTTAATTCTTTAAAAAGGCTAATAGGCAGTTTAGTTACAATGCAACAAATTTAATATTTCACAAGGAGTGAATGTGATGTGAAGGCAGTTTTAGTGCCTTGATCAAGATTGACCTGGGATAAAAAAAAAATCATTTTTTTCTTTATTTCTGTAAAACATGCACTCCCTCTTGAAAATAAGAAATTAGGTAAAATAACTTGCGTTATTCGGGAAATATGGTATGCACACTTCGTTCAGTACTTTTTTGAGTTTGGATGATTAGAATTATGACTATAATGGTTTCAATAAGTCAGATGTAGGCTCTGATACTGATGTAAGCAACTCTGATTTTGATAATTTTTCAAATTCAGATAATTTAGTGATACAGACAGAGAGAATGATCTGGTAGATTTTGAGGCTGAGAAGGTCATCTATGATTGGTCACACAGCTTCACTGACTTGCCAGTGAATGAATTCTCTCAGGATTTTAAAGCATATTGAAAATACTTCAGTAAAGAATAATTAATCAACTATATTGATAATATTATACTCATAAACCTATCTGTAGATAACACATAAATACGAAAACCTATCTATAGATAACACACAAGTACAAAAACCTATCTATAGATAACACATAAATACAGAAACCTATCTATAGATAACACATAAATACAGAAACCTATCTATAGATAACACATAAATACAGAAACCTATCTATAGAATACACATAAGTGCAAAAAAAGGAAAAATGGTTACAATATATGTTGAACTTTACATATACTACACTCTAAATTTTCCAGGTGGGCATTATAATTTACATGAATCATTTAGGTAACATGTTCTATTTATAGCACACTGCACATTGTTGTTTTGGCACATCTATAGTGACAGCCTGAAAAGCAACATATGCTGTGAAGTAAAGGGTTAACTATTTATTAGCTTGCTGACACTGATATGACAAAATAACATTACCCACCCATTATTAGAGGAGAAAACCATTAAAGTGAAGGTCATCATCTTGAAAATTAACACCTCCACTGTGGATAAGATGAAAACCTGCACCCAGTCATGTATGGGCCAATCAACCAATTCCAGTTTGTGCAGTCTGTTACCAAAACTTTCATAAAACTAGTACCAAACTAATTTACATTTTAATACTTAAAAAATTCATAATCCAAAGATGTTTTTTTTTCTTTTTTCTTCAATTTCTTTTAAATACATTATAGTTCACTGAAACCAATTCTTACATATGCGATGGTACATGATTAGCTGCAGGTTTTATGATTATCCACAATGGAGGTATTGCACAAACTCTTTGAGATGAAGACTTTCACTTGAATGCTTATCTCTAACATCTCTAATGCCTTTTATGATTTAGATTTTTTTATCCACAGGTGAGTAATTTAGTTTTAAACAAATGTTATTCCATATATCAGTGTTATTGAGGTTACGAATAGTGAAATGTGGCTCTCCAAATTTTGTCACAATTATAATTATAAATGTAACTTGTCGTATTTATTTCTGATTACAAGCAATCTATTTCTCAACTTTCTGAAAGTGGTATTTGTCAGTCTTATCACAGTATAACTGCATTTGTGTCCAAAAACAAAAGTACATAAATAAAAATTCTTTTAAAGTTGTGTCCAAGGACAGCAGGAGGCAAGAAAGTGATTTTGGCTACAAAAAAGCCTGGTGTCCTTAAACAGTGTCTGAGACATACAGAAAATACAACAGTTAGTCCTGAATGAAAATTCTGACGTAGCATCCAATATGGCACCATGGTGGCCATCTTGAAAATCTTGTTATTGCTCCTCTTCTAAAATTGATAGTTCATATCATGATAGTGTTTTCACAAAAAGGCTTTTTATGATATCTAGTTGGTCCTAAATGAAAAATGCTGACCTACAGACATTCAGTATGCTGCCACAATGAAATTATAGAAAATCTTGTAACAAATTCTCCTGAATGGATGGTCATATTGGCAAAGGGGTTTTCACCAGAAGTCTTCTAATGGTGTATGGTTTGTCTTGAAAGAAAATGATGCCGACCATACATCCAATATGGCACCCACAGTAGGTATATTTGAAATCTTGTAGTTTCAACACTTAGCAGTTAAAAAGAAGAAATGATCTTAACGTGAATTCCTGGAAATTCTTTTAGACAGTAGACTCTTGTTTGCTATCGGATTGAAATCACTTTGACATCTGATAATTAATCTTTTCATTGGCGGTCTTTAAGCATTTGTTATTCAAGTATCGATCAGTAATGTCTACCAGCATCCTCAGCAGTGGAGACGCACAACATGTATCATGGTCAAGGTTCATCTCCAAGGTCAAGGTCAGCTAATTAGTTGTTTTTTTTTTCTTCTAAAAAATACCCCTTTATTTTCACTTTTCATGTAGTGATCTTTAAGATAGGGGAATTAAACTTTATTACCTTGGATGTCTGCCCTGCAACTTTATGGCTCCTTCTTAAAGATCATTATCCTACTACATGATTGTGAACTTTTGTGACTTTTGTATTGTAGGCAGGGGGGGGGCAAAAATTAAAACATGTGCTTGTTCACTCCTGTAACATCACATGGCAGTGCATAATTAAGAGAGAGCACAATGGGTGCAGCCATATTGGGAATCTAATGCAAGAACATGTGGCTTGATCTTGCATCTTGAAATGCAGTTTAGTTGTTTGATTCAGTGATATCTCTTGGATATATTGATACTTAACATGGAAATAAAAATGGTATTATCATTTGTATGTTTCTTTGAAATTTTTTGAGGAAATCAAGTCAGGTGGAGGGTGGGGGTAATATCTCCATTGCCCCAAATTTTATTGATTTCTTCATCTTTCATTAAATTGAGTCATATTTGATATCATTAAAATGCTAAATAATTATACTGTAAACTACACAAGCTTTCATAAAGCTAATTTTAATTGTAAGGGCTATATCCAGGGTCTAAACATTCTAAGGGCTATATCCAGGGTCTAAACATGAGTATAAAATTCTGTTTTTGAATAACCTCTACCTTTTTTATGTCACAACTGTCAAATACATACCCATCTATTTTATGCATTTATTTATCTTTCATTAATTCGAGTCGAATTTGGTATCATTTGAAAGCTTAATAAATTTTGCTGTAATCTGCACAAGGTTTTATTAAGTTAATTCTAACTATAAGGGTTACATACAGGGTTAAACATGAGTATAAAATCCTTTCTTTGCAATAACCATAATTTTAAAAAAAAAATTGCAGGTTCAATACCTGCCCAGGCCAGCCTGGGTTGGCTGCCTTGGTGTGTCTTTCAGAAGGGCACTTGGCTCCCATTTCGTCAGCATGATATAGCCAAAATGTGTTAAAAATGCCATTAAAACCAACCAAACTAACTGTTACCAGCCATTAAATTAAGTCAAATTTGGTATCATTTTAATTTTTTTCTGTAAACTGCTAAACCATATTATTAATTTTGTGATATTCTGAATGGTAAAATCATGAATAAAAATGTACAGACACAATACAAGAACAATTTTTTAATACCAGTTTTATTTCTTTTTGAAGTCAATGATGGGTGCCTTTGGAATTTTTTAAAAATTGTGTGTAATTATTTTACACAAAGCTTTAGCTTTCATTTTTTCTTTTTAGTAGACCAGCATTAAGAAATTGATTAACAAAAACAAAAAAAACCAAAACAGCACTTCATGATAACAAAAACACTAACCTCTCTCCCTCTCTCTCTCTCTCTCTCTCTCTCGTCTCTCTCTCTCTCTCTCCTCTCTCTCTCTCTCATCTCTCTCTCTCTCCTCCTTCTCAATAATTTATAGCTATTCTCAGTTTGTCAGGTTATTAGCTTACAATGATCTTTAGAGGTAAAAAAATCAGACACACGTTCTGTTTTAAATCTGGATTTGGCCCTCCCCTATTCTAAGTGAGATTCCCCATCTGCCCTGTCAAAAAATGTGTTTTCTAATTTGCCTGAAGAAATCTTGAGCCTGCCAATGAATTGAGGCATTTTCATTTTGAAGCTTTTAAAAGACACTGATAATTATTAATACTCAGCCCCCAGCTCTGGCCCCATTTTTAGGTCCCTCAGTCTTATGAAGATCATCTTGCCTAATTGTATTGAAAGCTATAAACTTTTGTGCAAAGTGAAGCATGTGACCTTATGAATGGGGGAACAGTAGTACTATGTCTCTTCTCCATATTTCATTGTTTGAAAATTCAGCGCAGGGAATAAGTGACTTGTAAGAGCCCCAATACAATGATTTTCAGCCTAACGGAACTGAGATAATTGCTTTATATTTAATAAAATTTAGTTCAAGGAGTTGGTAGCTGCTGATTCTATTGATAACAGAGTGTTTTTGTAATTGTGACTCGTCCCCAGTAACTATGTCACGAACTGATTAAAAAAACCTGAAGCTACTGTTTTTGCAGACTGATATACAATAAAAAAATAACCAATGTCTCTTGGACTTCATTTCTGTTTTCAACTTAGATTGAGAAACATTGAGATTTTTGGAGGATTCAGTAAACAAAACTACTCTATATCTCACAAATACTCCATCCCTACAGATTGCAATAAAATACAGACTGTACATCAACCCAGAATACTCATCCCTTACAGATTGCAATAAAATACAGACTGTACATCAACTGGAATACCTCATCCCTACAGGATTGCAATAAAATACCGACTGATGGCACCGTCATTTGCCCTGTGAAAAGGCTGCCACATGATAGTACACGAGGGGTGTTGTGAATTTCTGTGTTATAAATATATATGCTAACTTGTAGTGTATATTTACAAATATTTCTTAATGAGGATGGTGATACAATTCTCTAGTCCCACCCCAGCACATGCAATCACAATATACATGTTTGCACTTTTGCTTCCAGGTTCATTCTGTAGTAAAAAAAATATTAAATTCCTACTCCAAAAAAGGAAATTACATGAATTAAAAGAAAAATAATAATCTATACACTATAACACAAATGCACTTAACATTTCTGCTTCAGATTAGGCCCACCAAAAAAAATGTGTATCCTATTACACTGGTTTTTAAAATTAGTGTAGGTTTTATACCATGGGGTGGAAAAAAAGTGCTAGGGTCGGCAATGAGAAACACGGACGGTCAGCCAACCGGAAACAACACATTTGTTGTTTTTTTGGCCTTATGATAATGTCTATTCTGTCTCATCATTGCAAGCCATGGGTGACAATCTGTTTACACCTTTTCACCTGAGGATGCCTTGTGACAAGATTTCTTAATTTTTCATGAAAGTACAATAAACAAAAATGTATCATTAACCATGGAATTAACAATCCCTACACATCAATGAAAGTGCCCTCTATTGATCGACAAGGGACTGTGTTTGAAAGAGAAACATGGATTGTGGCTCATTCAAGCAGTATGCCATCTTGGGTCAGCATTGCAAGAATATTTTACTTTCTCGCAATGATAATAATAATAATAATAATAATTGACTTTATTTAAAGAGGGTGACACAATTAGTTGCATGGAAACTAATCCTCCTTGTGGCCCTCTATTATATGCATATTTACATACAGAGTACATGTACATAGTTGCATATAATAAATATAAAAATAATAATAAAAGCTTTGATAATAAGCTACCTGTATATATGGACTTAATAAACAGAAAGTTTTGTAAGAACATGATCACACTAGGTACATTGTGTACCCTATATACAGTACAAAATTGTGAGACAACAAAATGGAAGGTTTGAGAATTTATACTGTAAGTTGTAATGTATTTGTCAAATCAAACAGTGTTCGCACTTTCGATCCATTGAATTAGATTGATAATTAAATGCATTTATAGTTTATACTTTCTATAATTTCCTTTGGATTCAATTCCAAATTAGTGACCTGAATATTTACAAAGCTTTTCTTAAAGAGTTCTTTATTTGGTTTTGGAATGCAGAGGTGGTTAGCTGAAAATGATCTTAAATTGGGAGTGTTGCCTTGTTTTCTAGTATGAAATAGTTTTTTGAGATATGATGGGGGTCATAAGTTGTTTGAAACTTTGTGCATAAGTCTAGCCTTTCTCAAAAAATATTCGTTCACTTACTGCTAACATTTTAATATTATTCATATGCATTTGGGATGGATTTAAGGCATTATCTAGGATGAGTTGTGGCAAGCGGAATAATTTGCAAGAATATTCTTGTCAAGAAGTGTTTCCCCCAGACACAATACAGTAGTCTAGGTATGGATGTTATACTACCTTTTGTAAGATATTTAACGCATATGTTTAGTTGATAGATATCTTGCTTAATAACCAGAGACATGAAATGACTTTATGACATAAGACTTGAATATGTTCATTCCAATTGCAAATTGTTGTCAACCATCACCCCAAGGATTTTGTCATGGGTTACCATTTGTAGACCAATTTCATTCAACTTTAGATTCAAATTGTTATTTTCCAATTTATTTTTTTTTTGGGTAGTAATCATTAATACTTTAGTCTTATCCGTGTTTATTTTCATGCCATTTTCCTTACATCAGGTATCAATTCTAAGTAAAGCTTGTCTGACGGGAGACCTCTAGGTCTGATTTTAGCTGTTTGAAATCTGATAGAGTGGTGTCATCTGCATACAAGTCAGTAGATGAAATACAGTTGCCTGTTTTGTCAGTGGTAGATTACTTATGAAAATGAGAAAGAGGAGTAGGCCCAGGATTGATCCTTGTGGTACTCCACATGTAATTGGTTCTTCTTTAGAAAAACTGCTATTTATTTTGACACAGTTTTCTCATTGTTAGATGTTAACCAATCAGTCGTTGAATTGTCACATTGATAAATGTTATATTTATTGATGAGAATATCATGATCAACAATGTCAAAAGTTTTTCTAACATCAACTAGTATGGATCCAACTAATTTTCCTTGATCCCAAGGCAGTAATCCATCTATCTACGGTATCATGGAGACCAAGGCTGTCTCACAAGAGTGGTTTTCTCGGAACCCTGATTGGTTTTGATGAATTAAATTATAGTTTGATAGGTACATCTAAAGATTGTCATGGACATGCTTTTTTAAGTAGTTTGGACAGAGTTGGTAATATAGATATGGGTTTGTAGTTATTGACATCTTCTTTGCTGCCAGACTTGTGAATGGGGGTTTAACTTTTGCCAATTTCCATGTCTGGGGAAACACTGAGGTGGATATGCTTAGATTACATATGTAAGCTATTGCTATCAGATATTATGTTTGCAGCAGCCCTCAGGAGATGTGGTCCAATATTATATAGGCCTGTTGATTTCGATGTTGCAGTAGTTTGCAAACATTTTAAAACTTTTTCATTTGGTATCGCAGAGATAAAAATGTTTTGTGTCAGGTGGAATTTTTTTTCTGAACAGAAATTTCTTAGTTTATCATGATTTGAGTTTACAATGGGTTCCTAATTCTGGAAGCTATGCTAACAAAAAATTCATTGAATGTATTTGCTGTTTCAACATCCTCATCAATAATCTGGCATTCCTGACTAAGTTGTTGGATTTTGGATGATCATGTGGACCGTTTGCCTGCACCTAGTTTGGTTAAAACTTTCCACATAGAATTCGTATTGCAATTATTTTCTAAAGCTGACTGATAGTAATTCTTCTTTCTCCATTGATCATTTTGGTTACTTTATTTCTCCCTGTTTTGTAAGGTGCTTGTTGACTACAGATTTGAAATAATCACGAGTTTTCATGCCGTCGAGAATGTCAGGAGTTAATCAATCAGGTTGGAAGTCCAGTTTTACTTGGTGTTTTCATCGGTAAATGTTTATCTACCACTTGTGTAAAAATTGGAGTCCATACATCAAGAGCATCATCCACATCATCAAACATAGATACTATACTCCAAGGAACAATACTGAGATCTTCTCAGAAATTTGTCTTCATCATAATGCTTAAATGATCCATATGTTATGGTTTTAATGAGTTTTGGATTTTACACCTGTTTTTAAGCCAGGATTTTCTGGTTAGAAAAATAGGGAAGTGATGCACTAGGACCTATCGTAGGAATATGTATTTTTGTTACATTTTCTTCCATATTTCTATAGATATGATATTAGAGTTTTTGAGTGATCAGTTTCTCGTGTTGGTTGGTCCACTAATCGGGTTAGACCAAACGTTTTTGTGAAATTCAACCAATTTCTTTTAATCTAATTATTCATAAGATCCCTGTTGAAGTCACCTAAAATGTATATTTCGTTTTGGTCATCAATCACTTTATCTAGTTGCTTTTCAAAATGCTCATTACCATTCCGACCTTCGCCAGAAGGGGACTTATAGACAAAGCCCACTAGGAATGGCTTTGTTATTTGATTGATTTACCTGGATCCATATTGCTTCAGTTTCATCTGATTCTAGATCATTTCTCCTTTCAGCTGATAAACCATTTCTTACATAAACAACATCACCTCCATCCCCTGAACCTCTAATCACGTCTGATTGGTGTGCCATAACCATCAATCAACAAAAAGTCATTTGCATGATTGTCATTTAACTTTGTTTCTGTTAAACCCAAAATATGGCCAGAATTGACCTTAGCTGATAATAATAAATTCAGTTGGTCTAACTTGTTATACAGACCTTGTATATTTATATCCAATGTGTAGACCTTTTCCATTAATTCCTAGATCTAATATGTCCTTAAAGTAAATATTCCTAGGAGGGTCAGACAAGGAGTTTAGTTCCACCCTGACATTTTTTACACTTCTTGAAGCATGCATGTAGTCTTTGTTAGAACATTCACAAACACATATGTACTTCCACATTCAAAACATCCATCACAGTTGTCAGTTTGAGAATTAAAATGTTTAACTGAGGTCTTTAAGGAAACAACATGGGCATCATCACCCAGTTGAGTTCCAAAGGTTTGTCTTGAAGCAGTAGAGAAATTATGTCTCCTGAAAAGGGCACTATCTTCATAGCCATAAGCCAAGCACCTGTTGCTAGGGTGAAACATTTCAGTGTTTGGCCTGGTGTCCATATTCCAAACAGTTATGGCATTGAATTTTCACAGTATGTCTGCATGCAACAAAGCCATGCCCAGGTTTATATCAATTATAGCACCTCCCTAGCTTGTCTGGTTTGTTGTAAGTGTTATCTTGGTCTGTCCTATCTTTGAATTAATGTCTTTGCCTTTGAGTATTGGAACATGTTCATTTATTGCATACAGAGAGTGTGAAAGTCCCTTTTTGTTTAAATGGGTTCTGTCCTTAGCCAAAAGCTGTGTTCCAGCGTCAAGCCAGATTTTATAACAAATGCATTTTCAATATCAATCATTTTGTGGTCCCATTCAGTGCAAAGGAGTCCTATTAAGGCATTCGGGTTTCGAACACCGTTGTCAGTTCTTGGAGAAACTGTGCAAATGAATACCTTAGAAGCTGGGTTGTCCAAGTAGATGTTATTCAGAATGTGGTAAAAATTGTCTTCAATTTGTTCAATCTTAATGTTGTTGTTAACATTCATTTCCTCCAACACTGATGATAATGTTATCAAATTGAGAAAGGTCTGTTTCTCTGATAAAATCAAGCATTAAGACCAGTTCCCACCCCAGGTAACGACTTGACTTTGACCCAAGGATTAAAACCTCTTTCACTGACATATTTAGTTAAGCATGTTTATGCATATTCATGAGAAACAAGGAAATATTTATCACTGGAGGGCACAGGTGATACAAAAGCTTAGTGGATTTAGCTTGTGGCTGGTGATAATGATGTTGTCATCAAATTCTATTGGCCTGAATGCCATAACCACTTCTTGTGGAGGTTTCTGTGTCAGAAACGGGTCTTGGGTCAACGGGATTTCTGTTCTGTCAATCACATGGCATTTGCTATTGGTTTATCAGAATTTAACCTGCATTTGCCCAGTGACCTGTTGACATGAACTGCTTACAATGTTCAGATCAAACTAGTTTTTAGATAACCAGAACCATAACAGGTTAATTCCACACACCAAAATGATTGGTGTTGGTAAACTGCAACACTATAACATGTCATAATGGAGTTGATGAATAGATAAAAATGTTGTTAGGTTCTCACTGTTCTTTAAGACTATCGAGACAGATCTAAACATATTTAATGGGCACTCCTCAATAGATATTTATTCTTTACAGATTAAAACTTCATATTGTTTAATTTGATAAAGGTATAGATCATCTTCTCAGGTTTAATTTCACAAAAATAGTAGAGAATTTTGACCTCTTTTTTTCACTCATGAATTAGGCAAGTTCTACATGTCAAAATTTTTATTCGTAAGACAAACAGGTTTTTGAGGAGATATAGCTTGTTCGATAAAAAAGTGGTAAAAATATTTGAACCTAGTTTTAAAAATGAATGTGCAACTTCTGACTCGTAGTGTCTTTTCAGTCTATACACTGTATGATCCTCATTTTGTAGGAATCTGGTGTTCGACCTATCATAAACAGCCAGAAATCCATTACAGATCCATCAAATGTCAGACCTCTAAATGTGGATTACTAAGGTGCACGAGTTATCCACAAAGTGAATTTATACAATCTGTTACAATGATATATGACAAGCCAAAAATGTACATTGACATATCAGATAATTTTAATTAATAATTATATAAACAGGTATAGCAAATGCTATGACTAAAATGTGAAAATGAGAAGTCATGAATGTAGACAAATAGGAGGACAGTTGTTTCCAAAATATAAATAGTGTTTCTCCGTAAAAAATCAAAGTTTTGAAAGTCATTAAAAGATTGTTTAAGCATCTGTTTGAACCACACGAGCATTGACAATGCAGAATTAAAATAATTAAACCAATAAGATGGTTTTAAGTTTAGGTATTGTGGGGTCAATCACACCAGGTTTTTTAACTTATTACCTTATTGGAATACCTCAACCCAAACATTAATTTTATGGATTGTACTCATATTAGGAACAATCAATTAATGACTTTCTTGAGACGTTCTCATCAGACCAAATAATACCCAGGCCCTCAGAAACTTTTCTCTGCTTGTGTTTTTCTTTAAATCCTCTTCATTTGGGTCAACTGAATAGGATAGGCGATGACATTAGGTGGTTTGTTGCTCTACATCGTTGTAGATCCTATTTTCTTTGCACTTAATACATACTTTAAAAAATATCTTTGCCAGATGCAGATTTCAGAACTGGCGAGAAGGATGAGTAAGACTATTGTTGATGTTTCACCGTCTGTCTGTAACCTGCAAATACAAACAAAAGCATACCACAACCCCACCCTGATAAGCCCCTACCCCTGTCTGTGGAGCGGGTGATTCTGGAGAGAAGCCTGCATAGCAGAGTGAGATTTTATCTGGAAGGTCCAATGGAGTTGGACAAACACATGATTCTGTAGTACACAGCAATGTGTAGGAGGTACTGTCAGACCTGGCGATTTTAGGTGCCTACCTGGACTGCACGATTGCTCCAGACCATGTGGCCATCGTCTAAGTGGCAGGTGGCTGATGACGAGGCGGAGTTTTTTTCAAGTGTGGTGGAAAGGAGATGGTGCCTGGTGTCTCACTCAACATTGTTTCTTCTCCACCAAACCATAGATCAGCTTTGAAGGTTGTTGGTATGTTTGTGTGTCTGTTTGTAGGAATGTGAGTACATTGCATGTATTTATGGCTATTTGGTATGTTTGCCTTTATTCTGTGATAGCCTGCCATAAGAAGCAAGATCATATTATGTTTCTGATGTTGTTCATTCACATTTATCTGTCTGTCCAGTCCAAAATTCTTGTTGCCATCTCTGGATAATTCACACACCAACACATTAACCTGTACGTTCTCCACCATCTACAGTTACCAAAACATTGTGGAGAAATGGCATGCACTTAGGGTAAAGGAAGAACTGTTTTGACCCAAGAGTGCGGAGTGGACAGCTACACCTGTGTCTAGGAAAGATAACAGTATGTTTGTGTGCCATGGTGATATGAAACAACGAATAATTGTACAAACTCTAATTGATATAACTGTGTGGCTCAACAAAAAGAGGATATAAAGGTCAGCGACATAAATAACTAATGCTTTCATAATCATCTGTCCTATGTCACACGGGTCGGGCTACTGCCTGCTACCGTAAGTAACAGTAGACGGTCACTACCTGAGACCTGTTGACTCCAGAAGTCTGGTGACAATGAGTTATATGCATATGATTAAGGACAAGGTCCTATACCAACTCGATATTGTGATTAAACCATGATAATCGGCAATTATATGTGCCAAAACAATTCATGTCAAGGTTGAGGTCTGGGTCCCATAGAAGGTGATGTTCTTGTGT